>JANKOE010000005.1:12549869-12566713 GCA_026284465.1 Erythroxylum citrifolium
TAATTATTACTTTTCTACTTACTATTATTCTTATTATTAATAATTTATTTAATATTTAATTATATTAAATAATGTCCGGTACTTCATAATTATTATTAATTTTGTTAAAAATACTAATAAAAAAAGCCAAATCCAAAACAAAATGTTAAGGATAATGTTGTCTTTTTACTTTAAAATAGAGGTAGTGATAGTGCTATTAGCACTAAGGGGAGTGGTAATAGCGGCACCCGGATTGTAACATTAGGAACAAGTTGATTACAAACTGAAAAGAGACCTTTTTTGTGAAGTAGCTTGGAATGCGGTACGTGGCTTTAAATTTAGCAAAGATGAAGAGTGTCGTAAGTTACTTTTAGACATGTCTTGACCTTAATAGCTTAATGCGAAGATATTATAAGTAGATGTGCATAATAAAATAATTAAAAAAAAGTAATAAAAATAAATAAATACAAAAATAAAAATAAGTTTAATATCATTATTTACGGCTATTGCACGGACTTTAATATGAAAGGGACGGCTCTTTAGCCCATTGCTTCATTTACCTATCCCCAATTTGTCGCCATCTCAGACTCGGTAGCCTAATCTTGAAAACTGTTGATGATAATTGTTTTCGGTTTCTCTTCATTGGGGCTTGAACCCGAGGCTGGTTTTAATTTGTATATGCCAAAACAAGTTGGTGGCATTCACGAGAGTTTTAGAACACTAACACAATTGTGAAGCTGCAGGCTGTGTGTGGGAGTGACACTGCATCACCTCTTCGTTGTGGTGGCATTGTTGCGACGGTGAGTCGGTGACAACTCGTCATCTATAGCGGAGTGGAAGAACGCCCATAACTAGTTTGTGCCCATACACACAAATTTTCTTGTCTTTTCGTTGTTTTGCTGATCTCATTCCTCAACCATACCCCGCCACTCCAATCCATCCTAAGCTTAACTCAAGATAAGTTCTAACATACCCAAAAGCCAAAAACCTCACCAGAGTAAGCTACTGCTAATTTGTTTTTATATGCGATTTATTTGGTATAACATAGTAGCAGTAGTAAATATAACATTGTTTTGGTTGGCAAGGAAGAAGATAGAAATGAAAGGGTGACAGCCGCACCAGATAAGAGGCATTTGTCCTGCTGCATGCGCGCCGCGCGTACGTACGTACATACCCTCTTCTCCTACATCAATTACATAACTACAAAATCCATTACCCCAGACGATAAGAACACTGACAAGCTTTCCTGTCCTCTTCTTCCACTTCTCTTAACTCTGATTTTGTACCAATTATCTACTAGTCATCCAAATAAAATATGAATGAGAACTTAAGTATTAAAGACTTGGAAGCAAATAATCGCTTGTTATCATCTTATGTCATTCATGAAAAGCAACACAAGAAGAGAGAGAGATAGAACAGAAACAGAAAGCAGATACCCCACACAAAAGAATCTCGGAAGGATCAGATTTCTGGAGCAAACAAAATAGGAAGAATAAACCCATCAAATCATCCGTATTATCAGTACACTTTTTTATCTCATCTATATTATTGCGTCACTCAATGCGCCTTGTCGTTTAAGAAACATGTTTACAATACGCGGCACGTCGTCGGTGCCTCTTCCCCTCTTATATAAACTCCCTCACTGACCCTTTCTTTTTCTATAAAATATCAAAACCAAACAGTGGAACACACATAGAGAGAGAAAGAGAGAGTGATGAAAATGGCGAGTGCTTCTAGACCATTACTTTTATCGATCGTTTTGGCTCTCGTAGTTGCGGCGAGTGGCTACAGAGGACGATTTGTGGGAGGTAGAACCGTGGTGAGGAACGTGGCTGGAAATGAAGAGGTGCAGGAGCTGGGGAGATTCTCAGTGAAGGAGTTTAACAGAGGCCGCCTCGGAGGAATCATCGACGGCGGAGAATTAGGAGAACTGGCGTTCTCGGAGGTGGTGGAAGCGGAGAGGCAGGTGGTTTCGGGGATCAAGTATTATCTGAAAATAGAGGCGACGGAGAGAAACAGAGAGATTATGATGTTTGATTCGATAGTGGTGGTGAAGCCGTGGCTTAAATCTAAGGAGTTGCTTCACTTTGAACCTTCTGCAGATTTAAGGATCAGGAAGTTGATATAATTAACTCAGACACAGACGAGAACACCAGATGATGCTCACCCATTATATAAGCTTTTTGTTTCTGTTCTCGTCCTTGGTTTTTTGGCCCATGTGGAGTGCGTTGGGGGAAGGCTGTTAATATGAGGCTTTTAAGTTTTGACCTCTTTGATTATGAATAAGAAAATTGAATAAAAGGGACGCCTTAAGCTTAACGCACGGCGTGGAGCTACAACTATTATATTATCTCTCCAAAATTTGTGATGGTTAGAATTTGAAACATCAGAGTTTTGTGAAAGCAAGAACTTGATCTATCATCCTTGTTCATCTGCTACAGGTACTGGTTCTGCATGTTATTCTTTAAGCTCAGGTAAAGAAATTATTTCTTTGCGCTCTTTATTTGATTGTAAATAACAAAAAAGATGATCAGCCATAACCATACATCATTTTACTCGAAAAACTGTTTGGTCTGTGTTTCAAAAGAGTTCAATAAATGACATAATAAAAACATTTTACTCGAATGTAAATCGTTTTCCTATTTTGATTAACCTACGTAGTAACGTGAACTATTTGGTTAGCAGTTGTTTCGCTTTTCTTTAATTTTCATAAAGACGAACAATTAAAAAAAAAGACCTCACACAGATAGCATAGCTGATTACTCCTAGTCCTAACGTTGGTGCCTATCATGTCTGCGTAATCCTTATGTTAGTGCTTTCCTATCAGTTGAACAGACATGCTAAACGACTGTTAGCGAAACTAGTCAGCAATATCCAACGAAATGAGAATTGGGCAGACATGTTAACTACTAGGGAAACTCATCAGCAAATATCCAACGAAACGAGAACTAGGCGGCCTAATTCTCTCCTAATTCTGTTTACATCAGACATAGTCAGGCTAGGCTAGGCTTCGCTTGCGAGATTATATAACATACATATATTATGGGTTGAGTTCATAACGAGACCTTCATTGGCCCCCGTGTTCAACTCATTCTGCTGAATGAATTTAATGCCCGTCAAACAGCTAAAGTTACAACACAAATAGTAAGAATCAGCCATAGATTTGTCAGCAAGAGATTTCTACATGAGGCCGAGCCTCAACTCAATAACCTGCTTGTTTGCTATCTACATTCCCTGTTTCTGGTTTCTCTCTCTCTCTCCCTATATATATATATATATTGTAATATCAATTACTATACCTACTTATCATAGGGGAACTCAGAGTCGTTCTCAGTAACCTTAAAGTGCTGAGGATGATGGCCCGAACAGTATAGATTCCACATCTTGAAATAAGCTCTCTCAAGATTCCGCACCTGCAATTTGTTCCGAGTATCAGAAGCATATTTATACACAATGCATTATTAGGCACAATAACATCAAATAACGTGCTTCACCACACAAGTCACCACTATCTATAATATTTAAAGAGCCAAGACAATGTAATTGGTCAACAGATTAAAAGTTAATCTACTCACCCAACGTGCCGTGTCAAATAAAGGGCAAGTCAAACGAGTTGCTTTGAGTCTATTGGTTAGATCTTGGAGCTTTGCACGATCAAGAGCAAGTGTCACAGCTCTCTCTTCGTATTCTTTCAAGCTTTGTGAATTTCGAGGGCAATTAAAGACAAGTTAGTGGGAGTTAGATTAGGAAATTGAAGAAAAATAACCTATAGAAGGGAAAGCATACAAATCATCGTTCAGTGATGGTGCAATGAGGAAACTCTCAAAGGATTTCCTCGATCCGTTTTGTTATTCTGATGTTGTACCATCGCAATTTCAGTTTGTAATTTAACATAGAGCCTACCTGCTAACAATCATCTCTTCTCCAAGTCCTGTGGCCAAACACAATGAGCCAGCAACTCTAGTTGCCATTTTCTCAAGAGGAAGGGTCACCATTGGAAGACCAGCCCAGAGAATGTCTGTGCCCGTTGTATGCCCATTGCATAATGGTCTGCTCCAACCCAAAATTAAATGTCATTACAGCAACTAGAGCTAAAAATCTGTCTCTGCCTTATAAGCGCCTCCAAAGGAACAATAAAAGAGACTTAAAAACATATATAAGAAGCACATATATGAGGGTTGAGTTAGAGTGGATATGTAGGAATTAAACGTGTCAATCTATAATTTTGGTGAGGCGCTTACGTATCAAGGAATAGATCAGCCAGAGAACTGCGTCGAATGTGTTCGCCTTTCATGGCAACATCTGTGAATATAATTTGATCTGGTAGCACACCTTGTTGAGCAGCATCTAGACATGTCCAAATCATTAACGGTTATGCTATCAGTTCCTAATTCTTATAACAGTATCAGTTGACAAACTCAACATGCTCAAAATAGACAAGTAGCATATACACAGTGATTAAATGTACGTCATATAAAATTTCAAAAAAAAAATGTATGTCATACATGTCCGAAGTCTCATCTCCCCGGCAGCTGGAAATCTGAGAAGCCAAAGTGCACTGTTTGGAACACGCTTAAGAATGTTGCACCTGAAAAAAACAGTCAGAGACGAACACTTAGCAAAGTTGCAAATCTCAAGCATTGTCCAATTCAGGTCAATTGCAGTAAAAACCTGATGATTTTGCTATTTTTTGATAACCTACTTGTTTGAATTTAGCTTTGCAGGTCCTATTGTAAGATATTTACCAAAATAAACCTTTGTGTCAACATTTTACGGTATAGTTTTAAGGAATTATCAGCATCACATTGCAATCCAACATATTTTCATATTATTGGCCAAATTTATTCTTCATAAGCATGTAAAAACTCAAGAAGTAGAAAACTGAGCTTGTTTCCTTGATCACCATAGGATCTCGGTAACTAAATTCAAATCAGAACAGAATACAGGATCTTAATGCAATTTACAATGTAAATATTTCATGAACTAACCAAGTCTTGAAGATGTCGGGATCCATTTTGTAAAGCTGGTTGAAACAAGCAAAGATAAATTTGTCCTCTGGCAATCCGTAATCAGACCTCTTGGATTGACAGTTGGGATCCAATACATCCCGATTTTTCTGAAGAACAAATGTTATTGGTAGAAGTATTAAAAAGACCCACAGAAAACATTTTGTTCCAGTAATATGACTAAAAGGATTATGACCACACCTGTTTATAATCATTCACAAAGTAACAATGTGGAAGATGAACAAGCTTCTCTGAATATATATGAGAGAAACATGAAGGTGACACAAACTGCATTCAACAAAAGGATAGTTATTTAAACAGATGAAAGAAAATTAAAGCTAGGAAGAGCAAGAGAAAGAATGAAGTGAGAGGGAGAATTAGGGAGTAAGAGGAGGAGAACAAGAGAAAGTTGAATTATGATCTAAAGTAACATATTATAGAACTGTACCTCATCAGTGACCAGATAATGTATATAAGATGCCCCCGTGGTTCCCGGAAAACCCATGTATGAGATTTGAATTGGAGCAGGCTGCATGGCAAATATTTCATTTCTTGCCCCCTACAGAGTAAGGGATTATAATTCAAGAATAATTTAGATACACATTTTAGAAATATACATAAATATCTGAGTTAGTAGCTCTCACAAGCAGATTAATAACCATGATGGCTATTTTATACAATAATAAATATTATTCACTGTTGCAATTTCCTTATATGTGAAACAAAATCTACAACAGTTACCTTTGTATAACCATTAAGATTGATAAGGATTTGTATTTTATCTTCATTAATCAGCCTTGCAATCATATCAGATGACATGGAAGACACATCAACAAAATGCTCTGCTTCTGACTGAATGCGCAATCTCCACTCAGTGCCATCATTGGGACTCAATGCATAGCAGAAAACCTAAAGACAAATCTCTAGCTCATTTATCCACTACAACTGCATATAAGCAATTGATGTCTTAGACTCTCAATTCAAATCAGACTGTCCTGCATCTCATACCTCAACGTTTTCTCTGTTATGCATGCCAAATACTGAGCCCATTAGATGAGACAGAGGATGATTACCAAAATCACTGCTCACATATCTGAAAAGCCAAACTAAGAATTTTAAGAGAATGCAGTGATAGATGAGCACACAAACTACCTAACAAACACACGCAGACAAGAGGTGAGAACAAGAAGTTTATACAGGAGGGAGGAAAGTATCCAGACATACCCAATTCTTAGCCGTCCATTCCTACCTTCGCTCCTTATGGGTAAGCGTGCAGGGTGATTGAAAGCAGGAAGAGAGTAACGGGACGCAATTAGAGAGCAATGAGCAGCATATTTACGACTACACCAAAGAAGCCAAGCGTGTTAGAAACATGCATGCAACACAAGTCTCAAGTTTGCCTATTGTATACCTGATATCAAGTGCAAGCACTGGGTCAATGGGATAGGCAATGGCATGAAAAGGTTGCACACTTGGGATAACTGACATCTACAGAAAAAAAGCAATCCATCAAAATTTTGGATTTAGTCTAGAAGTTGCAAAGCACATGTATAGGATTCCAATGACTAGGTGGATAAACTTCAAACCTTTATCTGTCTCCTGATTATGCCCTCAACTTCAGCAAATTTATTATCACGATCCTCCCATTCGCAGACGCACTGGAATACAGAAGCATAAAATCAGAGAAGAAACACTGCATAGCATTGAACTGAAGGAAAGGGTGCATGTCAATCTAGCAAGCCTAAATTTCAATGAAAGAAAATTTAATGCTCACATCCCAACCTACTGCTTATAAAGTTTCTTTTCAATATCTTCCAAACCCACTCCATTATCATTCCCACCACAAAAGCCAAATGAGATAATTTAAAAAACTGCAAATTGAAAATTTAAAAGACTGCAAATTGACAAGTACTTCTGAGAATCCTGTGTTAGCCAAACAAAATTCTAGCAAAAAATGGTATCTGCTAATTGTTCAATTGCCACGATGAATTGCACTTAGCCAAACAAAATTCTAGAAAAATACAGTATCTGTGTTAGTTGCTCAATTGCCACAATGAATTGAACTAGACTAAGTTAATCTGGGGATGGAACATGTTAAAGTTTGTCAACTTCCGTCTAATGCAAGGATACATTGTTATAGATAACATTTGTATTGATTTAAAACACATTTCAGTCCCTTTCTTGAACAAAAGCAAAATAAGGAACAATTCAAAGCTTGGCTACACATAACTTGAGGTCCAAATATCTAATCTAATCATATCTCTACGAATAAACTTCTTTTCTGTTGTACTGAAATTTCTAGTACTTGGCCCCACCGACTGCTCTCTGACCTTAAGGTCATGGATCATAGTCAAAAAGGGTGAGGGGGATTATTTATCATTGCCTAGTACAGGTCCACAAAAACAAAGCAACAACTGCGATAAAAAGGGAATCTGGCCCTGCTCATCTTCCTCATCAATCTATTGATCTAGACACGGACTAAAACATGAGAAGGAAAATAAGTATATTCTCAAAAGTCCAACTCCCACTAAACAAGTTGCATGGATTTTCAAAACTAGAAGAAAGATCTGAAGCTAACGAAGAATCTAAAAAATAGAAAACTTATAGTTTGATCCAGGAATTTTATAGTTAGAGCTTCATTTTACATTTCTCCTGTTTCAAATGAATGCACTCCCTTTCATAGGTATCGTTAGCAGCACAACTAAAGAATTCATGCATGGCAAGAAAACATCCCAATATTACTTCAGGACAGGACAATGGATAAATATTTATGAAGTGAGAGTCACTTTCACATACCATTAGTGTGTGCAAGAGGTTGCAAGTTGCTTCAGGAAAGTCTGGGCGCAATATCAGTGCCTGTTTATAACTTTTAACAGCAGCTTCAACATGTGCACTGCAAATAAAAAAAATTAAAGTTGAGCTGCTTTAACAGGCTTCAAAAGCAGAGAATAGTGGAGAGAATGGAATTTTTCTCTGTGACCAACAAATTTACCTATCTTTGTAAGCAGAAGCCAAGTTTGCATGAGCTTCAGCCATAGTAGGTCGAACATTAATAGCTCGTATGTAATCTTGAATGGCTTCATTAACTCTTCCAACCTCTTTGTATGTGTTGCCTCGATTGACAAGTGCATCAGCCGCCAAAGGATCAATTCGGAGAACTTCATTGTAGCAAGAAATTGCATCTGCATGATTACCCTGTAATTGAGAAGCAGAAGAAAAGAACCTGAGTCAATAACCCATTCCTTCAGTAATTTGGTTTATAAATATGCCAGTATTTTATCCTTCTTAAGTATCTAAGCATACACACATGTAATTATATAAATACAAACATGTCTGGTCATATATGGACCTATAAGCGGCTATTGCAGTAGTGAGACCAAGTAGAGGTAGGAAGAGAGCCCTACCTGCTGTTTGTAGATTATTGCTAGGTTATTAAAAGGAGCAGAAAGTCCTGTTGTTACAGCCAGTGTTGCTTTGTAGCAGGAAGCAGCATTACTTGTCATGTTCCTAAAAATACTCTTACTGTGAATTTAACTGCTCAGAATACTCAAAAAACACTCAAAAAGATAACAATGGCTTGTGAACTTATTATACCATTCCATGTATATGTTACCAAGGTTAGTGAGTGCTTGAGGATGGCTTGGTTGCAGGGCAAGGCATTGCTTCATAGATTAAAAAAATATGATCATCAAAAGTGTTGAGAAACACCAATACAGTAAATACTTAAAAATACATCAGATAAGCATAATCTGCTAGAACCTACACGGTAGCACTGAATTGCTTCCTCAACCTTTCCAGCATCTTTCAATGCATTACCCTGACATTTGAATTAAATGTGTGAGAATATAAAATATCTACAAGGACAATAAAGTCATCAGAGTGTCATTCCCAAGCAAACAAATACAAAGAAAACAAACCAAATTATTGTAGGCCTCCAAGAACCCTGAGTCAAAAGAAATAGCTCTTTTATAATTGAAGATTGCCATGTCCAGGTTCCGTTGCTCATAGTACATACTGGCCAAACTGCCTACAGTAGAGCATTCCTTGTCAGGCCATTATACTGAATCAAGATGTAACGCACAACCTTAAACTATATTGCTATGCAGAATGTGCTTGATGCAATAATGGAATTCTTCAACCTATAAACCGAAGCTTATGAAAACTAAGGTTAGTTAGCAACAAATTCTTGCAAAAATGGTAGATGTTGGGACCAAAATTAAGTTTGCCTTCAAAGGAATGCATTTGGCTGCACCATTTTAATACAATTATCTTCTACTCCAGCTACGTCATTTGTTAGTTTTTAATCCCCCAAGGAAAAACCATCTATCACGAATGAATTGAACCAAAGAGGTCAGAAACTGTTCTAGAATTATCATTCCAATCTAAGACATCTCAGTTAAAAGTGCAAGTTCAGAAGAGTTGACATTAAAAATTCAAAAGCAATCTTGGAACCATTGCTTGTAACAGAACTTACCGTAAGCCATAGCACTGTCTGGTCGCGCCTGAAGAGCATGCTGGTAGCACACAATCGCTTCTTGAGGCATTCCCACAGCCTGGAAAAGGTAAAAGAAAGATCTTGTTTTTGCAACCCAACCTGGCATTTGCAGCTAGCCGACCATACTAGCACAGGGCACTACAGCTTACCTTGTAAACATTTCCGAGGTTTAAGTAGGCATCAAAGAACATTGGTTTAAGCTTTATAGCTTCCTGAAGATTAAACATCTAGTCAGAAAGAGAGGCAAATGAGGTAACAGAGG
Organism: Erythroxylum citrifolium; assembly: GCA_026284465.1. Lineage (NCBI taxonomy): Eukaryota > Viridiplantae > Streptophyta > Magnoliopsida > Malpighiales > Erythroxylaceae > Erythroxylum > Erythroxylum citrifolium. Next base: position 12,559,612 of record JANKOE010000005.1, read on the forward strand.
AACCTTCAACATGAAATCTCAATACAAATCCATAGTCAAAGTTCAATACAGCCCAACTCTGTATCTATAGTTACTGACTGTGTGCTTGAATAATATCTACTACTTATGGTATACATGCATTGAATCATTAACAAAAGATGCACCCAAAAGTATCCATAAAAGGCATCCAAAAAGACTGAAAGGGACAAGAATCATCTACCTTATAATATTGAAGGGCCCTATTAAGATCACCAGCCTCCATAAAAAGTCCAGCAAGATTTGACCATGCAATTGCAAAGTTTGGCTGTATTTGGAGAGCCTCAAGATAGCAATTGTATGCCTGGAAACCATAATAACAAAATCATCTGACTGGTAGTATATAGGCCACAAGACCATAAAATGGGCAATCAAATAGATTCCAATACCACAGAAAACTTGACAACATGAAAAATTACTCAATAAGGTAAATGGATCAAACCACAAAAGGATCCAAAGAAAGTTAACAAGCATTTTGGTACTTGTGAAGCCTTTTCCCATGACCATCATGTCATAGGTAGGATTACGCAATGATCTGAATCGAGGAACTTGAATACTTTATGGTCAGTTCCTCATAACTCTCATAGCTATATCAACTATCAACGCAATGATTTAAGAGTCAACAATTTTCCTGGAAATTGTCCAGTGCAACTTATCTAAAATCCTCCACCAATTTAAACCACCAAACAACAGTTACTAAGATATGAAAAACAAAATATGCAAGAAATTCAATACTCTACCTCCTGTACCAAACCTTGCATTTTCATCAAATTCCCCAGGTTACTGTGAGCATCAACCTGCACCAGTGAACAGATTCAGTAGGCATGTACATAGTCTGGTCAATGTTCATCATTGTAAGCAAAGAAATAGGATACAAGAATCTAGCGATTGAGGATACAGTGAATGTCTATAATTGTAAACAAAGAAATGAGATACAAGCATATACCAATCGAGGATTCAGTGCAAGTGCCTGTCGACAACACTGCGATGCCTCATTAAGCCGCCCCTTCCTCATATATGCACTTGCCAAATTCGACCATGCATCAGCAAAATTAGGACGAAGCTGTATAAACAAAACAGCTCGAGGGTAAATAATTCATGAGAAAGAGGCCAGGAAATACAAAAGATATAATACAAATAACTAGCTTGATTAGTGAAAGAAACCCGAAAAGACAAAAGAAACGTTCTTATGGTGCCAAAGGTATCAACTAGGAGCTGAAACTGCAAAGACTGACAGTTGTAAAGAGGTATTAATGTTTCAATGGTTTCAACTGATGGAGAATAGACGACCACTATTGAAGCAACACTATTTTAGCAGAATTCAGTCTTCCAGGTTTGATAGTGTGAAGCTTTCATTATCCTACGAGCAATTCTTAAACCTACGAATGATTCCTAAAACCCTAGAAGTAATTTGTAGGATCCAATTGTGTGAGACCATTAGCTCTTTTGTCCTACTTTTGAATTCTGCCTCAACTTGTTAAAATTAACAAAAGAAACTTCAGAATTGCATTACCGTGATTTTCAAAAACCACAGGAAGTCCAACCCTAATTCCAATTTCCAGTTAGCACTGACCACAAAACCTACCCATCATACATCAACTCTCTTTAATTTTCAGCGAATTCAGATCAAACAAGATTTTAGAAACTTCAGAATTGCATAACCCTGATTTTGAAAAACCACAGGAAGTCCAACCCTAATTCCAATTTCCATTTAGCACTGACCACTAAACCTACCCATCCTTCGTCAACTCTCTTTAGTTTTCAGCGAATTCAGATCAAACAACATTTTTACATGTAAAATAAGGAGGGAAAAGGAAGAAAATCGCTCCAAAGAAAATTCAATTGTATGTACAAGAGAAATGACCAGGTTTATAGCTGCATACTAACCTCTATAGCAATCAGATAATAACGAATTGCAGCATCAATATTGCCTTTCTCCTGCAGTATTATAAGAAAGATGACCCATTTTAATGAATTTTACGCCATGAGGAAGCAAACTAAAATTTGAATCTACAGAAAGCATTAGAGCTTACCTTCCAAGCATTTGCCAGGTTCCCATAGCATTCAGCAAAGTGTGGATCGATGCGAAGAGCTTCTTCGTTCTTTGCAATGCACATGTCATAATTGTGAAGCTAAAACAAAGCATTCATTCACTATAAGGTGGACTGAATGAAGCAAAACTAACTAGTAGGAAGGTAAAGACTCCAGAAGATCTACACTACTAATACATATATTCGAACTACCTGATAATATATAGCACCCATTAGAAGCAGATTATCAGTACGCCTCGGATTTCTCTCATAAACAGCAGTAGTATGGTCTAATGCCTGCTTATAATTTCCAGCTTTGTATTTCTGATGAGCAAGGCCCATAAGCGTATCTTCATCAACTACAACATATTGACGATCGATAAGTACCAATACAGTGACATACGCTAATATGTAAAATCAAAAGACTCCGCAAGAAATTCAAGCCACATATCATCGTAAAAGCCACGTTCAATCAAAACCCTAAATCATACACATTGAAAATAAAAACCTAAGTTTGATACATGGAGAACGAAAATAGAACCTTCACGAGAGTCCAAACGGTGAGGGAGCTTGTAATTAGTGGAAGATGAAGAAGAGACACTACCAGCAGAAGCCAAATCGGCATGCAAACCTAGCAACAAAGACGTCACAGAAGAAGACGACGTCGCTTCATCGGCTCGATTGTCGCTATTGTACGGCGGTTGGTACTGAAATTGGCGACGCTGCAGGCGGGCATCGTTGCTCGGCAGCGACAACATTATTTCTTCAGAAAGTGTTTGGATCGCGAGAAAACTCGAGCGGAAGTGTGCGATCTGACGAAGAAAGGAACATTAGAGGGAAATTCCCCGTCCTCGTCGAGAAAATTCTGTGTTCTCTCTCTTTATTTTAGTATTTTCACTTTCACTTTATTTTAGTATTGTACTTTCCCTTCATATTTACGATTTAACCACTCCCCCGGACACGTTTTCTATATATATTTTTTTATAATTTTTATTTCCGTGGAAAGTACTATCATCAGAACCCTGGTGTAGTGGCCAACATAACAAAATTTGACTTTTGTTTTGACTTGGGGAGAAGACACTGTCGGTTTCTCTGATGTCCTTATGATATCGGCCGTAGCTGAGTGAAGCCTTTTTCGCGCTCGATGTTTTGGTCCTTCCTTTTCCTTTTGCGGGCAATTTACGCGGGACACGCAATTGAAAGACCAAAGTATTTTTGTTTGGTACAGTAGTGACTTTGGTCTTCCTTGAGCGACACATTGTGTGGTTCATCCGTTAAACACTAAGGTCAATTTTTAGATGAAAATATAAACAATTGGAATACCCACTATGGAAATAAGTTTAACTCAAAGGTGTACAAATAATGACCTTCTAAAGTTTTTGTATTGGTGAATGTCTGCGGCTGTGACTTCTACACATGTATGTAAACAAACCCTTGTCTTTTTCTGTGCTTGCAATTTTCCTTGTTACTGTTTTATGTGCAAACGGCACCAATTTCTCGAGTGGATCGTGAGGAAATTTGAGTCCAATTTTGACCATACAAAGGAAAATTTACGTGTGCGAGTAAGGCTCCGGTTTTTTGGCAGCAAAAGTCTCTGTGGTTTTAATTTACGGCATATTTTTTCCTACGGTTTTAAATTCGCCAGCATAGGTCCCTATGGTTATAATTAAGGTCAAGATGAGTCCTTTTAACCTGCTATAGTAGGTTCAATCGGTCACCCTCCCTTTCAATGACATGTGTCAAAAGCTTATTGGATGAAAATTATTTTTTTAAAAAAGGAAAAAACCTTAATCACTGATCACCGTATACTACACGCCTCCAACAACTTTCAGATCTGATGAAATAGAGAGAGGATAACACGCCGCGCCAACAACTCGCCGCCGCCGCCTCGAACCACCGTCGTCATCGTCCAGCACAGGTCCTCCTCTGATCTTAAGCTTTTCTTCCACATTATTTCTTCCAACATTTCTCTCCGTCTATTCTACCAGGTCCTCCTCTGCCTTTTCTCCCAACAGATTCGTAAAGAGCTATCAGTATCAGTGTGTGGACATTGGAGAGCTTCTCTCACTAGGCGATTTTTCACCTAGCTGCGTTCACCTCACTGCCTCTTCTTGCTTTCGGATCTGCCTTCTTTGATGAATTTTGTGTGCGTTCCTCTTTGCATTTCCGAAGGCTTTTACATTTTCCTTGCCATTTTCTATCGCCTCTTTGAGATTGCTGGGACTTAGATTCCGGGGAACTGATATCACTGCGCAAGTGGTGGTGGGTCTTCAATCCCCTTCCACGCCCGCTACTGGAGCTGGAAATGCAGGTTCTGTTTCTAAGCCAAATGCTACGCAGGTTCCTTCTTCTCCTGAAGACCCGAAGGATGTTATAGCATCCACGGGAGCTGAGTCTTCTGATGAGGAAACTGAGGGAAGCGAAGAGAGTGAGGATTCGTCCACCTCAGGTGAGGCTGGTAGCTCCAACACTGACACTCCTTACAAGGTGCTTGATAAAACTCCCAACTCAACTGCGGCAACAAAGAAATCTACCAAGACAACTTATGCAGGTCTCTTTAAATCCAACCGTATGCTCACAAAGGGTCTCCGACTGGTTCCAAAATCAGTTGATGATGTTGTATGTATGACCTCTTCTGATTTTCGGCCCATTGAGGAAGCTTGGGGTTATTGTCTGGTTGGCAGATTGACGGGAGGTTTCCGGGTATGCCAGCTGTGGCGGATATGATGAAGAAGTGGGGTGTCTCGTGCAAACTGCTCCCACATGACCAAGGCTGGTTGGTTTTTCGGTTTGATAGTGAGGACGATCGAACTCGAATATTAATGGGTGGTCCTTATATGCTGTATGGGAAAACTTTGTTGTTGAAAACTTTGAACCGAGGCTTTGCGTTTAATAATGATGAATTTACTGGTCAGCGGTCACGAATTGGCTATGTCAGGTTGTTGGTTGAAGTGGATGTTTCGAAACCACCAGTCACAAGCTTCCAAGTCCAGCTGCCGGAGGGTCTTACCCTTACGTACAATCAACTGGTTATTTATGAAACTTTTCCACTGTTTTGTGAGACTTGTCATCGTGTGGGTCATGTCTCTACATATTGCACTCTATATAGTGGTCGGGTTAAAAAGAAGCCTGCTCCCTCTAGTGCAGAAACGGATCAGCCTACTATTGTTGTTGCTCCTGCGGTAGACTCTGCCCCACCTCCATCATCTGATGACCACCCGACTGATGATTCTCCTCTGGATCCAAATGCTCCTTCTGAAACCGTTGTGATCCCGAGTGAGGATGGTCAACCTCCTCCTATTGCGGCCTTGATCAGTGTGAAAGACACTCTTAGTGCCCAGCCAAACTCGATCGTGCTATGATAAATCAGGCTTGGGGTACCCGTGAGTTGTTTTGCTTTGCTACGGTCCTTCCCATGCAGGCGGACTCCGACCACTGCCCGCTACTTATTGATTTTCAACACCAACATTCCCCTGGTAATAAGCCATTTAAATTCTTTAATATGTGGCTGTCTCACCCTCTGTTTCAGGAAATTGTTGATGCTTCTTGGCACATGCATGTTACGGGAACCTGTGCTGGACGAAATAATGTGGAAGAAAAGCTTAAGATCAGAGGAGGACCTGTGCTGGACGATGACGACGGTGATTCGAGGCGGCTGCGGCGAGTTGTTGGCACGGCGTGTTATCCTCTCTCTATTTCATCATATCTGAAAGTTGTTGGAGGCGTGTAGTATACGGTGATAAGTGATTAAGGTTTTTTCCTTTTTAAAAAAAATAATTTTCATCTAATAAGCTTTTGACATATGTCATTGAAAGGGGGTGACCGACTGAGCCTGCTATGGAAGGTTAAAAGGACTTATTCTGACCTTAATTGCAACCATAGGAACCTGTGCTGCCGAATTTAAAACCGCAGGAAAAAATGTGCCGTAAATTAAAACCACAGGAACTTTTGCTGCCAAAAAACCCATGAATCTATGTGCATCAACTACTTACTGGAATTCTTCAATCTTTTTCGCCTGTTTTACTTATTGAAGTTGGAAAAAAGTTATTCCCAGATACCTTCAATCAGTCAAAATCTTAAACAGTATTCGTTGTAAACTAGTCAATCTAAGTGAAAGTTTTTTTTGTCCTTTTTTTTTTGCTTTTTAATAGTATGCACTAGCTTGTCACTGTCAAAACGAAACTAATTAATAACATATATGCCTATGCATTTAGCTCCTTCCTACCTAAGTGCAATTCTTGTGCATTTTCTTTCCTAAAACTGAACTAATACCCTAACAAATCGAGTAGTAAGGAATGAAGAACAGATACAAGTCAAATCAAGAAACTGAACAAACACCGAAAACCTTCGTCATTAGAGAGAAAGAACGGCAACAGAAACCAAAGATTTCATTCCAGATGTTGAAGAAAGAAAATCATCAAACGTCAATGGAAAATAAACAAGAAAAGTCTAATAGAAAACGAGAGATAATGAGATGGACAGAGAGAGCGAACGAAGGTGAAGGCGTTGGAGTTTCAACAGAAATATTCCTGAGCGTACGCCAGATCTTGTATCACTTTCAAGATCCTTCGTTCTTCCTCAGTTTTAGCTTAGGTTTCCAGCGATCGTCAGTGAAAAATAAAGAAGAAACGATTAATAAAAGATGAGATGAACAGAGAGAGTGAACGAAGGTGAAGCTGTTGAAGATTCAACAGAAATATACCTGAGCGTACGCCAGATGTGTATCACATTCAAGATCCTCCGCCCTTCCTCAGTTTTAGCTCAGCTTTCCTGCGATCGTCAATGAAAGATAATAAAGAAACGGTTAATAAAAGATGAGACGAACAGAGAGAGCGAACGAAGGTGAAGGCGTTGAAGTTTCAGCAGAATTATACCTAAGCGTATGTCAGATGTTGCATCACTCTCAAGATCCTTCGTTCTTCATCAATTTTTGCTCAGCCTTTTTGTGATCGCTTCTTGCATCGTAGAACATCAAAGATTTAGATCCAGCAATAAAGAGATGAAAGAAATGGAGAAGTAGAATCACAGAGAGAGAGGTCGTGCATTCAAATCAGAAT
>JANKOE010000005.1:12610291-12623227 GCA_026284465.1 Erythroxylum citrifolium
GTGATGTGTTCATTCATAGTAGTACCTGGTCGGTAATCAAATCGGAACAACCTTTTCTTCATAAGGAGCTTATTCTGGCCACTCTTTTTCAAAAATTTGTCCTCCAATGCCTTCCACAATTTGTGTGTAGAAGTCTCATTCTTGAAAGCATACTTCTACTTTCTAGACAGACATGATCAAATTGTTCCGGATGCTAACCGATTTATGATACTCCAATCCTTATCTTTTACATATTATGGTTTCTTTTCTTTAATAACTATGTCAAGGCCTTGTTGGAAAAGGGAATCCAGAACCTCGCCTTGTCACATGCCAAAATGACCAGTACCGTCAAACATTTCCATCACCAACTTCATACTTGACATTGGAATCCTCTGCCATGTGGACGAGGAAGTTGATGTCGCTTGTGTTATATTTGTTGTGTCCCCAGTTGCTGTTGAATTTACAGACGTCATTACAAACTCAATAATGGTATTCAATATTACAAATATTACAAACAAGGCAAGGATGAACCTTCAGCTCTGATACCACTTGTTGAAAAAATCTGGTAATTTTTTCTCTAAGGTGAGCAACTAGTGAAGTGAACTGATTCAGTAATACCCAGGAAAGACCACCAAACGGACTCCTATGACAGTATTACCATTCCACGTAAAATCCTAGGAAAGGGTGGAGGGGTCATAAAAGGTCCCATTTAAAACCCGACCTCCTGGATAGAAATTACGTGCACGATGTATTTATCACAACCTAACCCGTGTACACATACAAACAGTAAATACACCTAAATAATTGAACACAACATTACAAATATACCCGACAAATAATATTGAATACTATAAATGTGGAATAAATAAAAGAGATAAGGAAAGAACACACCCAAAAATTGATAACGGAGTTCGGCTAATTGTGCCTAGTCTCCGAGCACCACTTAAAGCAGCCTGTTCTTATTAAGAAGAGAATACTAAATTTGATATGTGTACAAATTTTGAGTATATATCAAATTTTGGGATAGATTAAAATAGGAGGGGGAGGAGTTCTTTTATAACTTAGCAAACTCCTCCCATTCTCATTTCTTCCCAATATAGGATAGAAATTGAGCCACCAAAGTCAAAAAAAAAATACATCAACGAGATCATTTCTTCATACTGTATCTAAGAGATTGTTAGCATCTGCCAGATTCCTTCCTATATCGTTCTTCATGGAGTATATACAGCACAGGAATGAGATAGCAGCCAACAACTCTCTAAGAGCCGATCATGTTCTTTTGCCAAGTTGTAGAGGCGTACTCAAAATTTTGTTATACAGAGTTCATGTATAAGTACACAATTTCATTCTTAATAATGTTTTTAGTGTAATTTAACCTTTAATATTACTATAGGTTGTGTAAATCAGAAGCTAATTCAACAGAGTAATGATGTAAAGAATGTGTAAACTAGATTGTTAAATAGTTTTTAGGATAACAAGTATAATTTTAATTTTAACCAATTGTAAATATTGTAATATGTGTTATCCTCAGTAATATGTGTTATCATACATTGTCATAATACGTATGAAAGTCTTAAGATTTGTATCAATCTTAAGCATTTAAAGGTCATTGGACATATATACAGATTGACCTTGTGCCTATATCATTTAGACATATACAGTTTTAGTACGAGTATCCATGAATTTGACTTAACATAGGAGGATATAAGTTTTTAATTCCATAAAAGTTCTCTAATGCAGTATAGCATTCAATTAAAGAACATAAAAGTTTTCTATAATGTGGTTTAGCATTTAGTGGGAGGAAATAAGTTTTTTCTAATGCTGTTTAGCATAAAGTTGAAAAAATTAAGACCTACAAACGAAGATAATAAAATTTAGATTATAAAGGTATCATCCTAATTTGTCACGCTCCATTTTTCTATTTATGTTAGTGAGATATTAGATATACATGATTGTATTATATCTTTGTCACACATGACATATGCATTTGATACTTTTCAGTATCGAAAACCTTGCAGGACAGAATGATGGACTTTCATTATCTTTGAATCAAATATTTTGTTTTTAAAACTTAGTCGACTAATTCAGTAGCGTAGCTTAACCGAGTTTTAAAATGTTTTTAAACTAGAGTCAAAACTGCAATTAATGCTTCTTCAAACGGGAGAATGTTCAACAATTTTGTCATTTCCCATAAAGTTGGACAACTATTAATTGCATTTTTTAGTTTTCAATAAATTATCGATTAAGTTACGTAATTTGATCAAGATAAAGATAATAAAGTGCCCCAATAAATGATCTAAATCAACGAGTCAAAGTTTGAGTGAAAAATAGATCTCAATTAGTGTAGACTGCACCCATATCGACCTTGTGATAGGGAAGCCCGATATAAAAGTTATATATAAAGGTTAAGATCTCCTGCAGTTACTCATATTAATCGTAAGTATAAGGATTCTCTGACTCGTTAAAAGAGCTTACGTTTTGAAAAAACTGTAGAAAGACCTAAACATCATGTCGGTAAATACTTTTTATAAAGGTCTTGAGAGATTCATGATCGTTTAGAGCTCAAAAACTGCGTCAGAATCAGAGGTGGAATTGAAATCAAGTATTCTGCATTACCTTCATTTTTAATCCTTTCATATATGATTTTAGGTACGTAATAAGGTTTGTACTACATATTTATAGTATATACAACAAAGGTATGAGATAGCAGCCATCAACTCAGCCGAACCGAACTTGTTCTTCTGCCAAGTTGTAGAGGCGTACTCAAAATTTTGTCATGCAGGGTTCATGTATAATTACGCAATTTCATTCTTAATAATGTTTTCAGTGTAATTTAACCTTTAATATTACTATAGGCTGTGTAAATCAGAAGCTAATTCAACAGAGTAACGATGTAATGAATGTGTAAGCTAGAATGTGAAATAGTTTTTAGGATAACAAGCTTAATTTTAATTTTAACCAATTGTAAATATTGTATAAAATTTAGTACCAGTTTTAATTACGATACAATACGTTATGAGTACCGACCAATATCTTTTAGACAATTTTCTAAAATTTAAAAATATTTTTAAATTTTATAAAATTTAGATATTTTTAAAATTTAGAAAATAATTTTTAATTTTATAAAATTATAAAATATTCCTTCCAGTTATCTTTTTTATCCTATTAATTATATCATCACTAAAAAAACCAATTTTATTAATCTTTATCCTATAATTAATTATATTATTATTATAAGAAATTTCAAATTTGTCTATTAATAATAAAAATTATGGGAAAGTCAACTTGTTCCATGCACAAAACTCCTCGTTTTGTAAAAAATGTTGGAAAGTTATTAATATATACAACCATCTCTTTGTAATTTTTTATGAAGAGACTATTTTAGTAATTTGAAATTATATTCTTATAATCTCAAAGGAGCGTCAATTAATAGCTCCGTCGACGTAGTTCTTTAATTTTAATAACTAAACTAGCCCTCTCAAGGCCCAAATATATTGTATTTTCGCTGTCTTTCATGTCTCATTTTACTGCTCATAGACACACACATAAGCTTTCCTTCTCTCTAAGCCCGTTTCATTCATTTTCATCAAACAACAAAGCCTGCATTTTATTTTACTACTCACGAACATACACAGCCTTTCGTTCTCTTTAAGTCGGTTCTGTTCATTTTCTTCAAACTCCAAAAGTTGAGAATGAGAAGCAGTAGTGAGCGGCAACAGTGGGGCAATATGACGACAACAGTGAGAGGATGATAAAAGTAGATGGCGACAACAGCAGTGAAAATGAAAAATAAGACAGTGGATAGGAACCGGAGGAGAGGGAAGGAGATGATCTTATAGATTATAGTTTTTATTTTAATCTAAAATTTTTATAAAATTTCAGTTTTACATTGTATTGTGCCGTTATTTATTGTACGTTTTAATACCAAGGAGAACGGAACGAAATTATATATCCTAATTTTAATATTAAAATATAAGTTACACATTTTAGGGTGTTTTAAAAAATTTATATTTTAAAATTATTTGAATTTTAATTTTAAATTAATAGAACTCTTAAGAAATTTATTTTTTTTATTAATTAAATATCACATTAATATTTTTTGTTTTTATTATTTTTGTGAAACCTATAATATAAACATAAAAATACGTGATTTATGAATTTCAATTAATTAAAATATACATAAATTCTCACTAAATCAATAATTCTAATTTTAAATTAACTATAAAAAAATCTTAATTTTTTGATAAATTTTAATTAACATTAATTAATTCTATTGTATCCTAACTCAATTTAATTAATTGTAATATCTAAATAAATTTAATTATCCCTAATCTGAAATTATTGATGTATATCTTCAATACCGACTTCGTCAACAAATTCTTTGACTTCCTCTGCTCCTGGATATTGTGACTAGCTAGAACAAGGAATAAACGAGATTTCATCTAAGCATAATCCAACACAACGAAAAATGCATAACTAGAATTCAAAAACAACAAATCAAATAAAAAATGTAGAACAAAATAAACTAGACATATACATTCTCTTATACATCATTTGTAAGTAAATCAAACAAAGCACGTAGAATTAGAATTCGATATTTTTATTAAAAAAATCACATGTTAATGCAATATAATCGAACGAATAACGAAATACTAGAAATCGATATTGTAGAAATTAAATTGTCAATAAATTCGCAGACTATTCAAAATTAATTTTTCTGCACAAGTAAATCAACAATCACAACCGCAAACTACCAAAGACGCCAACGTTTGGTAACGCAGTTCAGCACACTTTGCCTACGTCTGCGGGGCCCTCACCCAGATTAATTTCTTTCATTGTAGTTCACAAAAATTACATAAGGATTTACCCCGTAAGACCCAATCTATGTAACCGACTCACAACCTAACTACCCGTGAAAGATTTTCACATATAATAATACGACCGCCTCGTACTAACCTCGACAGAGAATTTTCTCAACACCCTTTTGAAAAACAAGAACAGTAACTAAATCACTCAAAGATGATAATAATTAAAACAAAGAATGATAATTTCCCAGATCTGAAATTCTTCAATAGTAGGATAAAGTTGCTCCACCGAGAAACCACGCATCCAGGTCAAAAGTGCAGCCCCACAAATCATACGCAACCAACAAAACCAAGAGCCCCCCTCTTTTATTTCGTGACCCACACAGCACTTCACAATATGTCGTTCACCCAAAAAGACCCAAGCATTTGTTGTATATTCTTCAATCTTCAATTTACCATACCTTCCAATCAAGCTATCAAAACCAAGCAATTAACGACACTCTCATCTTATGCCACCATACACTCACGTTTTCCAATGAGAAATTAATGCACACTTATGGGCAATTAATGCATACTCCCATTACACTTGGATTACTTGCTGGAGATGAAGAAGATGTCACTGTGCTGCACACAAACTTCACACAAAATTCACTCAATCAAAAAGAAATCAAACTTAAACAGCCCAGCCGCCAATTCACCTATATTGTTATGTCGTTAACACCAAAAGAACAACAGCCTATACGCAAACTCCAGAAGCCCTACACATCCTTGCCACATCAGCTAAGAACCATACCACTTGTCCACGCAACCTTCTTAGATATTCTCTTACAGAATTCCAATTCCAATAAGGATAGTATAGGATAGGCTATCAACCACCGAAGATAATGCTAATTGAGAATATATTTCCAATTCAAGTCCCAAGCACCAATTAAGACAATTCTTCAATTATTGTGACAATTCCTATAACCAATTAAAATGCCAAAAATAAAAATAGGATATATTAAAAAAATAAATCCTAACAGATATATTTATAGAAAAAATATTAAGTGCAAGAATTGAATGATGAACGGAAGAATCAAAACTTGAGGTGAGAGGAGGAAGGAGGACTCGAGGTCAGTGGAAATCAATGGAGGTATTGGAGCCCAAATCATGCTGGTCGAGTCGGAGAGTGGGACGGAGAGTGGTTCTGACAAAGCAGTGGAGATGTAACACCCCACTCTCGCGTGATCCGAACCCGATATCCTTGGTGATATCCGAGTCTGTGCTCCGCGAGGGTGGCGTACTACATCATTCAGTTAAAACTCAGTATACATTTTTTTAAAAAACATTCCATGTTAAAAGAAAGCAGTTTCAGTTATTACACACAGTTTCAGTTATGACACTCATTCTACAATAATTTACAAGAACCATTTAATGTACAAAAATCCACAATCAATGGGGCCCACTGCACATACAAAGTATCATTTTACAGAGATTTCCGAATACACTTATGAGACACTAATGCAGACGCGAACTGATCCCAACCTCTATCTCAACTTGCACGCAGTAGACATACTCCCGTGTCGAACGGGAAATCTTCAAAGCCTGAAAAATAGATGCAAAATTTTGATGAGTTTTTGCGAACTCAGTGCGGAACCATTATCGATGGTTCGCCCAATTCATGCGTCAAACAAGCACATTAGCACAGTCAAAATTACAGTCATAATACAGCCACAGTAACAATACAGTCACATACAAAAAAACCCTTCAGTTATTCAATTATTCAGTCCAATATGTATGCAATACACATGTGACACTTTTCCATTTCATTACAGTGTTATGACCGAGCGCGTAAACAGTGGACAGTATTCAGTGGACGCTTGGCGTCTAGGGAGTGGGACTCCCCACGAGCTCGAGGCTCTTTTTCAGTATCAGTATTAGTGGCGACTCTGGTCACAACTGTTGTTCTTATCCGTTTATGCATTTGTGTATGAAATGCATATGCTCAATTCACAGTCCATATAGAACAGTCTGCCCCAGTAGAGGCAAAGAAATGAAGCACAGTATTCACAGTATGTCACAGTATATCACAGTATTCACAATGTATCACAGTATTCACAGTATGCACAGTGTTCATAATGTATCATATCACAAATAAGCAGTCACTGTACAATCAATTCACGTATCACAATTTCACACAGTAGCAGCAAGTCAACTCACAGAATCACAAACAGATACACTTCTATGTCAATTCTTCCAGTTCATCGGACCATCTGTCCGGAATTCAGTCAGAAACAATACACAATTCCCGCCATTATTCCCCACATTAGACATATAATAATTGAGAAACCCATCTAGGTTACTTACCTGTACTTCCGAGCTGATACTTGGAGTCTCAGTGATGTCGGTGGACCGACGCTCCAAAAGTACCTCTATAACAGTGACAGTATACCAACATTACCAATTGGTCATTTAGAAACATATCAGAATTCATATGTAACAATTAGAAGGTGCACAATGCATGTTCATGATATTCCCGGCCCTAATCCAATATTTTTATCATAAAAATTCGTATAAAAATTAGAAATCTAACGACACTGACGGTACTCAATTCGGACCTCTATAGGTCCAGAAATAAATAAAACAGTGATTGACGAACCATTACTCGGACACACGTCAATTTCCGGTCCAAAAGTTCCCAATTTCTTATAACATGAAATTTAATATTCTATGAATCCGATGCCTCAAGAATCAGGTCAATCGGACGTCGGACGGAAGAGTTATTCATTACAGAAATCAGAAATTCGAAATTAAGACAAAAATCCCTTATATATACATTTCTCCTTTTTCCATCTTATTTTTTTTATCAAAATTCAAACCTCAATAACTCTTTCCATACAAATCAGAAAATTACAAGCCACATGTTGTTGGAAAGATCAAGAAAAACTCTACAAGTTTCATGTAGAGCACAAAAATTCATTTCACCCCTAAGGGTATCAAAAATACACTCAAAGTTTCTGCCCAATCAATGCCTCTCAATACAGTGCAGTACTTTGTAAATTCAGTAACTTTCCATTTCTTCAGTCAAAAATTACACAATAAATATGCTCAGAAAGATCACAATGTTATCTACACCTTTCATGAACAACCTAGAATCAAATTCACTTGCTAACTAGGTCAAACAATTCACCAAAGTATCTGCCCACTGAAATTTCCCAATCTGAACAGCAATTTTCAAAACAGTATATCTCCTAGCACAAATGTCAAAAAAATCACTACCTTATATCACTGGAAAGATAAGATCTCATACTTCAATTTTCACGAAGGACTCAAAATCTAATTCCATTAGTAACATGCTCAAAACTGTTATGCAAGTTACTGATCAGGACAGCAGTTTACTTCTGCGTGCAAGTTGAGATAGAGGTCGGGATCAGTTCGCGTCTGCATTAGTGTCTCATAAGTGTATTCGGAAATCTCTATAAAATGATACTTTGTATGTACAGTGGGCCCCATTGATTGTGGATTTTTGTACATTAAATAGTTTTTGTAAATTATTGTAGAATGAGTGTCATAACTGAAACTGCTTGCTTTTAACTTGGAATGTTTTTTTAAAAAATGTATACTGAATTTTAACTGACTGATGTAGTACGCCACCCTCGCAGGGTACGGACT
The DNA here is from genome assembly GCA_026284465.1 of Erythroxylum citrifolium. NCBI lineage: Eukaryota > Viridiplantae > Streptophyta > Magnoliopsida > Malpighiales > Erythroxylaceae > Erythroxylum > Erythroxylum citrifolium. The sequence continues at coordinate 12,618,727 of JANKOE010000005.1, forward strand.
CGGATATCACCAAGGATATCGGGTTCGGGTCACGCGGGAGTGGGGTGTTACACTTTTTTCAAAGTCAACCAGCTAAAATGAGTTGACTAGCTAAAAAAGAGCTGATAAGCTCTTTACCAAACAAGGCCTATGTCTTTATCTAACAAATACAACAACTTTTTAATAAAAAGGTTATCTTAAATTTATAAGTTAGTTATTTTGTTTGGAAATATATATATATATATATATATGTTTATTAAAAAGTTGAGTAGTCAATGTTCTAAAGGTTTTTAATTTAAGAAAAGGTAAAATATATATTTTAAAACTTAATATTTATAATAAAATACCAGACAAACTTTAATATATTGAAGTATTCATTTAATGTTTTAAAAGTATTCAAATTTAATTTTAAATTGAGTTTTATAAAAGCCCTAATTTCACATATTTTTTATGCATTCAAATTTAATTTTAAATTGAGTTTTATAAAAGCACTAATTTCACATATTTTTATTTCTTAATATTTATATGTGATTCATATTGTCACGTAAAATTAAACCAATACAATAATTAACTTTTATTTTTGGAAGATAATAACTATCATAATAAAGGTTATGTACAACCCTATAATGCACAAAAACTAAGGAAGCATAAGAAAAATTTATGTATTAGTTAGTAATGTTCTTAGAAATCCGGAAAAGCAAGGTAGTTCAACTTCATCTCTATTTCTCTCTTAAGCATGTCGACAGGTTGGTGACTACTCCTTTAGCTATCATGCCCATCTTACTTTGGTAAATGATTTCCTCGTATAATGTCTCCATACATCTGCTTTCTTGGTTATAAATTCTACTATTTCTCTCATTCCAGACATTATATACCATTGTGGCTTAGCTTATCTTTAAGGCCTTGTAGTTAGTCTGGCTCATTGTTTCAATGCTACCCAACCATTTAACATTATCTTTCCAAGTGTGTACTTGAGTGTATATGCACAATTTTGCTTGAATTCTTTTCCATATCTCCTTCAAGTAACTACATTCTATCATTAGATGCATTGTAGAGTTTGCAGTTAAGTGTATTAATTTGGAACTTCAATTTGTCTTGGCTGCTGCACAACTAGAGGATGAAGGAGTGAGTGAGTTTGATGTTGATGTGCCATACCAATTTCTCCCATTCAACCCTCGTGTTTTGTCTTCCTGTATTAGAGCATTACATTTCTTTGTGCTAAAAATCCCATAATTGTTAGTTGTCCACTGGATTATATCATCTTCATTCTGTTGGCAATTTGGAATTTGATCCAGGATTAATCTTGAGAATCTGTTGTTGTGAAATGGCTAGAACCATTGGTTTATCTCTTATGAATCTACTTACTTTAGTTTCTACACTCACAAATAGCCTTAGCTGTTAAAGTTCTTCCACTTTGAAGAGAGGACCTCTGCAGTGCCAATTGTCAAAGCAAAAGTGAATGTTTTCTCTATCTTATGAATAACCAAATTAAGTATCCAATGTCTTGTCTCTAGAATTTCTCTAAGCATTCCTGAAATGTCTTGCTTTTGTTTCAGGACCCATATGCTGCAATTTTTTATGAAGGTGATGAATCCACTTCACCTATAAGTCTTCTTTCTTGCACACAACCACCATAAACTTTTCACAAAGCAAACTTTACTAATTAGTCTTGATGAGCTTATACCTAACCCTCCTTGATGCATAGGTTTGCAAACTTTGCTCTAACTTATTATTGCTTTGCTTCTGCTTTGACTTAATCCATTCCACAAGAACAACATGAGTTTTCTTCCTTAAGGATGCTCTTTGGCATTGAAAGATGATTAAGCCAATAATTAGATAAGTTGTTTAATATCGATTGGATGAGTCGGAGTCTTCCTCTATAACTTAGAAACCTATTTTCCCACTGATTCATTCTTGCATTCAATGATTCCATCAAAGGTTTGTAGTCTACTGTTGAAAGCTTCCTTTAGGATATTGGCACACCTAGGAACTTAAGTGGTAAGTCTCCCTATCTTTATAGCCTTAGTTGCTATTATTATGTTGGAATTTCTAGATAAGTATAAGCAACTTTTCAGATGATTGCTTCTCAATCCTGAGACCTCCTGTAACTCTTCTATTATATTCAATAGTATATTTATTGAAAGCCTTTCTGCCCTACAAAACAACATCAGATCATCAGCAAATGCAAGGTGGGTGAGTTTCAAGCCCCTACATCTATGGGGGTATTGGAGCTCAAGGTGGGTCATTGCATTCGTAGTAAGAAGGATGGACAAAACTTCCATACATAAAACAAATAGGTAGGGGGATAAGGATCCCCTTGCCTTAAGCCACTTCTAGCTTTAATATGATAGGTAGGTTCACCATTAACTAGTATAGCTAACGTAGCTGTAGATACATAATCTTCAATCCATCCTCCAAACTCATCATGATATCCTACATTTTTGCGGATTTTGAACAAAAAACTCCAATTGATCTAGTCAAATGCCTTAGCCAGTTCTAATTAAATAGTGCAATTCTTCTTTTTCCTCTTCGATTGATGCCCAACCAAAAGTTCCTAGCATAGTAGCATGTTTGTAGCCACTGATCTTCCATTCAAGAAAGCATTTTGTTCAGGGCTTGTAAGCTTCCCCATACTCCTTTTAATTTTGTTTTCTAATATCTTAGTGATAGTTTTGTAAAAGATGTTGCAGCACACGTTGGTTTGAAGTGTTCCATCTTTGTTGCATTATTTTGTTTAAGAATAAGGAAAATAAATATTTTATTCCATTCTTTAAGTAAGGACCTCTTTTGAAAGAATTCTTGCACTGCTCTAATTACTTCCTCTCTCATAATATCTCAAATTTTCTAGAAGCACTTGCCATTACAGCCCACTAGAGATTTATTAAGGTTCACTGAGAAGACAACCTCCTTTTATCTCTTCTCTGGTAACTTCCCTAAGTATCTCTCCTTTGTTTTAGTTTGAAACCTTGTTAAGTTCTGCTATCACCTCTTTTGGTATTTCCTTTACTATAGATAATATTGTTTGGAGAAGTACTCAAATGTAATTCTTTTTGTTTTTACTTTCTTGTCTTTCATATTTCTGGTTTGTTTCATCTTCCAAGAATTTGATTGCATTTTTGTTCCTTCTAGTTGAAATAATACTCATGTAAAATTTGGTATCTCTCACCCTCCTTTAACCATACCATTCTTAATTTTGTCTCGATAGGGAGTTAGTGCTCAACAAAATTTGATTATCCCTTCTTAACAACTAATTCTCCTTCCCCCTAAGTATCCTATCCTCTGGTCTTAGTAACATGCTATTCTGACAGGTTTTAAACTCCTCTAATGCCTTGTCTATCTCCCTTTAATATGGCTTCTGCATTTCCCTACTTAGCTTTTTCAGATCCTTTTTTAAACCTTTTAGATTCATAGTCAGCTTGTAGCTTTTAGTACATGGGATTACCATCTCCATTATTTGTCTAAGTACCTCCCTTAATTATGGGTGGTCTCTTAAGTGATTGAAGATCCTGAAGGGTGAACATCTCCTCTCCTCACTAGATTTCAGTTCCACTACCACTAGACTATGATCTGAAACTTGAGGTTCTTCAAACATGGCATAGCTCAGGGGAAAATGCACTAACCACTGTCCATTCATCATACACCTATCCAATTTTCTCAAAAGATACCAGTCCCTATTTGTTATTCCAAGTAAACTCAACTCCATACCATTTTAGGTCAAACAACCCAAAGTTTGATGTCATTTCTTGCAATTCTTTATAGTTCTATTGTTTCCACCCTTTATTTCATTCATTTTTAGCATGCGGTTAAAGACCCCTAGAATTGTCCAAGGGGTTTTTATGTTTTTTCTAATTCTCTTGAGTTCCCTCCACACATCTTCCCTTTGAAATTTATGCTTAGCTGCATATATAGTAGTAACTGCAACTTCTAGATCAACTGCTTTAAGTAACAGAACACAATGGATGAGTTGATCATTCTTTAGCTTACTAAGTATCTCCACTTTATGAGGATTATATCCAGTCACCACCCTACCATTTATGTGATAACTGTGATTAGTAACCGCCTTCCTATCCTTATCTAGGAACCATAAGTTTCTCTCCAGGTTCTCCCTCTTTATTTTGGTTTCCGAAAAATCAATTAAATCTAACTTGCTGGTCTTAATAAACTTCTTAGCAACAAACTGTTTATTTAGGCTGTTAAGCCCTCTCATATTCCATGTTGCTAACTTCATCCTTTATTCTTTCTTCCCAGACCTTTTTCTTGTAGTCCTTTTATACATTCTTGGAGGAGCAGTTTTTGTTTCCAATTCTAGCCTCTCTTTCATCTGCATCCCTTTAATTATCAACTTGGTAACCCCCACATTCCTGTCTTGGTCCATCTGTTCTTCAATATATTGATCTTTCTCTGCCTAAGTTTCCTTCATGGCCTTTGCTTGTTCCAGTTGTACATGTAGGAAAATCCCGGTGTGTCCATCACATGAACACAGTGCGGAAAACAAAACTTTTTTGTTCCGGGACATTCCCGA
>JANKOE010000005.1:12629539-12661363 GCA_026284465.1 Erythroxylum citrifolium
GATAGAGATAGAATAATCAACATTAAATTAAATTGTCAGATTAATCAATATTAATCATTTATCAAAAATAATAACTCAAATAAGAAATACTTGAATTAAAATATGAATAAAAATTTAGAATAAAACCTGACAAAATTACAACTAAAATGTCGAATTGAATCAAAAGAATTCAGTTTAATCACATATGACTTTTGCTCCAATATCAAAAATAGAAGAAAAATAAAAAATGAGAAAAAAAAGAGAACGATTGATTCTTTAAGAGGTAGGTAATCTTATCCCATCTTGCAAAGATGCTTATTAAAGCAAATCCAAATCCCTTAGTGATATGGATAAAAGGAAGTCTCTAACTTAAAATTCCCACTCTTCAAGTAAATCTGGTATTAGGCTTGTATCTTCCCTTATTCATTGTAGTCATCTTTTAACTTTATCCAAAATTCATGATTATCACCAATAGTGTCCTAATTTGATGCAATTTCTAATTTTTATCTCCTAAAACAAGACAAACATTAATTTTCTTTTTTAAACAGCAAAATAAATCCAAAACAAAGAATATAATATTAAATAATATACCAATATAACATCTTATCAATTTCCTAAGGAGCATAAACATAATTGAAGATTAACAATGAATAATGCAAGATAGATACAAGTCAATGTATAAGGCTAGTAGGAAAACTATTGTACTTGACCATTACTAGGCCGAATATCTCATATGTAGTAAACATATTGAGTTTCATGTGTAGTAAATATATTGAATCAATTTGTTGTTCACAGCATTCGATGAGTTAAAACTCACAACTTACTGCGTTGTAGATTGGGGTGATTGTTCTATGTCTCGTCAATTTAGAAGGACCAACGAAATTACTTTGCAATAATTAGGCAATATTATACATTGTAGCAAATCAGTATTTCGTGAAAGAACAAAGTTTATAGAAATGAATTGTTATATTGTAAGTGAGAGAATACAATAAAAAAAATTGCCCTAAGAAAATGTGGACAAAAGATCAGTTCACAAAAGTACGTGGAAGAGAAAGATTTCAACTACTTTTTATCAAGCTCTTACTTAATGAATGAAAGGATCCAACTTGAGGCAAAATATTTTTAGATTTTAATGATATTAGTTTCTTTAAAAAAAAAAAGAAAACTATAACAAATAAGCATAAATACAAATTTTGATTTTTTTTTCTAATTTTCGCTACTAATTTTTAAAATAGAAAAAAATCATGTTTATATATATATTTCGCTGTTTCCATTTTATGAGTTGAGATGCTTATCGTGAGAGATCTTCAAAATCCATAAATTTAATCTTAAAATTCTTTGTTTCCATTTGGTAAGGTAAGCTGCTCACTACCAGAGATCTCCAAAAGGCAAAATCTCACAAACATAATCTCGATATGAGTTATCCCGGCCCGTCCTGACTTTGGTTCAGGTTGATCGAGCTACGAGTCGGGATTGTTACAACTTGACTCAACAAAAAGGTACAAAATAACATCGTTTTGTCAAATTTTTTTAAAAATATGATATCAGGTTGAGCAAGGTTGATGGGCCATGGGCCGCCCAACCCATAGGTCTGGTCGGACCAGGGCAGGAATAAATGTCATTATTATTGGTTCTTTTTCTCTTATCAAACATCTTTCGGTGAAGTGTATAAATTTTCATTGAAATAAGTTTTTAAAATAAAGTTATAACAAAGAGTTTGTAAGTATCGGATAAGAAAATATCAAGTTTTTCTAAAAAAGAAAAAAAGAAAAGGAAGCCATGAATGTAGAAGAAGAGGAGGTCAAGCGACTCAAATGGGCAATCCAATTGGCAATATCCAACCTGATGGTTCCTGAACGTAATGTCCTCTGTTTTTTTTCCCTCCACTATCTTTTTACAAATCTAAGTTGGTTATAATCGGCTGTAATTGAGTTTATTTGATGGTGGATGAATTTATGATATTAGAGCATTTTTTATTTATACAGGCAATACCTAATTGCTTCTCATCAAAAGTTAGATTTTGATTCTCTTTTCCAGATACTGCCAAATATTAATCTTGATCGCTGATGCGACGAGTGCACGTTACCTGTAAGTAATACTAAGGTAATCAATGACAATCATACGCAGGGACAGATTCAGAAATTTTTTTAAATGGGTACAAAATTTTACTAGAGGCCAAAAAAAAATTTAGTGGGAGCAAAATTTTAATGAGAGCAAAATTTTAATGAGAGCAAAATTTTAATTTTTTTAAGAGTTAAAATTTTAAAATAATAATTTTTATAGGTAAAATTTTTTAGAGCCAGTGGGGGCACTTTACTGTAGCTCCGTCCCTGATGACACGTAGTTAAATTGAGATTTATGAGAACATTTGCATAGAGACCCCGTAATCAGGTTGACATGTTTGTCTGCTTTATGATTTGTATGTTGTAGAAAGTTGCCTTATGTCACGTGGTTACCTCATGGATTGAACTTTGAGCATATACTCATTTGTTTATCAAGAAAAGCACAAACTCTCAAGAATCAGATCTACGACTTGACATTCTTCCATACATGGATTGCTTTTAATATTTATCTTGGTTTTCTGAAACAAAAAATGGAGTCACGGTCTTAGATCTGATCGACATTCCAACTTTCTTACTGCAAATCTCTTTATCTTCCACAACATGGCCCAAATGAATGCTTCCTTGGGGTACTGAAGCTTGCACTATGCTTAGCTATCCTGATGTGGTAAGTGCCCTAAACAAATGACTCATAGTACATGGAAACCTGCAATTATTCTCATGTTTGTTTGCATCCGATGAACTACCGATGCAAATTTTTTTAATTTATTTTAATAACTTTTGTTATTAAATACCGATAAGTTTATTAATTAATTGTTAATTTTAAAAATTAATAAATTTAACACAATAAAATAAATTAATTTTTAGTAATTTTTAATTAATTTTTAATTTTTTTTATAAAATTTAAAAAATTTTAATTATATTTAAAAAAATTTACCGTCAAAATGTCGGTAAATATTATGCCACGGCTCTTCCGTTTTCTTTTAACGATTGATAATATGCAAAAATAACTTCGATAATTAAATTATGAGCAAAAATAGTATTTGTAAGAGTTGAAAAAAAATATGGAAATAAAACAAAAGAGATTGCTGACATGACAATAGAGGAAATGGAAAACCCCTAAAAAAAGAAGACATGTAATAGAAAAAAACTAATAATTATTCTCAATTTCTTCCTCTTTCAAAGCAGTCTCTCTGGTGAGTGGTGACCCCAACCCAAATCCGCTGTCTTTCTCCAGGGGGTCTGGGTCGCCCGAAAAAACACAAAAACAAAATCAAAAAGCCTATTTCTCTCAATTTCCGATTTTTAATTATACCTGAAAAAGAAAAAAACACACACAACCAAACTGAAACCATGTCGGAGATGGCCAGCACCGACCCTGAAGGGATGGACGGAGTACGGATGACGTGGAACACATGGCCACGCACCAAAGTCGAAGCCAGCAAGTGCGTGATCCCACTCGCCGCCTGCATCTCCCCAATCCGCCACCACCCCGACATCCCCACGCTCCCCTACGTGCCTCTCCGCTGCAAGACCTGCTCCGCCGCTCTCAACTCCTTCGCGCGCGTCGACTTCTCCGCTAAGATCTGGATCTGCCCCTTCTGCTTCCAACGCAACCACTTCCCTCCTCATTACTCCGTGATCTCCGAGACCAACCTTCCTGCCGAGCTCTACCCGCAATACACAACCGTCCAGTACACGCTCCCTCCTAACCCCAATCTTAATCCCCAATCGACGACGGCGTCGTCCCCCGTTTTCGTCTTCGTGCTTGACACATGCATGATCGAGGAGGAATTCGGGTTCGTTAGATCGGCGTTGAAGCGCGCGATCGGGTTGTTGCCTGATAATGCGCTCGTTGGGTTCATTACGTTCGGAACACAAGCGCATGTTCATGAATTGGGGTTTTCGGAGATGTCGAAGGTTTATGTGTTTAGAGGCAGCAAGGAAGTTTCGAAGGATCAGATCATGGAGCAATTGGGTCTGGCCATTCCGGGTCGGAGGCTACCTGCCGGCTATCAGCAGCAGAAAGGGGTACAAAACGGGTATCCGGATTCGGGCGTGACCCGGTTCTTGTTGCCTGCGTCTGAGTGCGAGTATGCGCTCAATTCGGTGCGTTTTCTTTTTATTTATTTATTTTTGTTTTGGGTTGTTATTGATTGGATTTGTATTGTTGTTTGTCAAATTGAGCTTTAAAAAAAAATGTATTTGTAGCTTTTGGATGAGTTGCAAACGGATCAATGGCCGGTTGTGCCGGCCACTCGGGCTTTGAGGTGCACAGGTGTAGCATTGAGTGTGGCGGCAGGATTGCTTGGGGCTTGCATGCCTGGAACGGGGGCTAGAATTATAGCTTTAGTTGGTGGTCCATGCACTGAAGGGCCTGGCACGGTATTCGCGTTGAATTCTGTTTTTGAAGATGTTATAACGTGCTCTATTATATTTCAGACATTGGGTTGAATTCATTTTCATTTTGGTGCTTGTTTTGTTTCGACTTTTGTGTATATTCATGACGAGCATGAAGGTGGTTATGGTTTTTAAACTTTTGCAGATTGTGTCAAAGGATTTATCTGATCCAGTGCGCTCACACAAAGATCTTGATAAGGATGCTGCGCCATATTTCAAGAAAGCTGTCAAGTTTTATGATAGCCTTGCTAAGCAGCTTGTCAACCAGGGTCATGTTCTGGACCTTTTTGCATCTGCACTTGATCAGGTTCTTACTAAGCTTTTTGTACTATGCCAGTGTTTTACTTGTTCATTTGGTGGGCCTGTTTGTAGGAGAAGCGAATAATCTAATAAAATATTTGTTTGATATAGTAACTTTACATCGTAACAAATCTTCCTAGCATAAAATTCAGACTGATTGCAACTATTGGGAGGTAAAGCTGACCTGTCAGAGGACTATATGGTTATGAAGCTATGCTTGCAAAGTAACTAAACCCAAAGTCAGCCTCATTTTAGAATATATGAACACCAAAGTTGATGATCCTTTTTTCTATTTCTGTCAATCTTTAGAAGAGACCCACATCAGTTAGTTTTAAAAGCTGTCGGTGAAATTCAATCGAGCTTTTATTTTATTAGGTTCATTTCTCAGGCTGGATCATTGTGCTTACAACTTCCATATTTTTTTAGGTCAGGGGCTTTTTCTGTCATTAATATCTGTGATTCTTTTGTACTGACCAGAGTGACTATGGATGGGAGGTTGTGGTTGTTGGTTTGTCAGTGTTTTGCCATCAGAAAAATTTCCCACATCTTCCATGAAAGGAGAAAATGAAACATGGAAACAGACTTTTCATTTTTCTCCGTCTATAGAAGATTTGTTTTACCATAAACTAGGTTGTATTTTTGACTGATCTTTTGTGCACTAGGTTGGTGTAGCTGAAATGAAGGTTGCAGTTGAAAGAACTGGTGGGCTTGTTGTTCTGTCGGAAAGCTTTGGGCATTCTGTATTTAAGGATTCTTTCAAGCGTATATTTGAAGATGGTGAACAGGCTCTTGGGCTCTGTTTCAAGTAAGTAGTGAATTTGCTTCTCATTTGGTCACCAGTGTTTCTTGATGATGCTGACTTGCAGCTTTTTCAAAGTTGGAATAATACAATACAAGCTAAATTGATGGATTTACTGTATTTTGATTTCAATTATGCTTGCATGCCTTTGTTTTCACTAGTGTGCAATCTTACTAATGTAATGAACAGAAACCTTAATGTGCTGCAATGCATATAATGTGACTCTAATTTTAGTAGCTATCTTATTAATGATCATAATGGTTCTTTTGCTGCAGTTTTATTTTGCCTATTGTTTACTTCTGCTTTGAAAGTTGCTACGCTTAGCATTGACTCTTTCAGCTGTCGAAAAAGTTAATAAATCAGTTAGTGTTTTTTCATTGATTCTTTTGAGTAATTGTTAGTCTGAATTTAATTTTCATTATGTTTCACTCAAATTGGCAGTTTTGAGATGACCTATTTGTGTGAACCTTGATACTCTCACTTTTGATCCCCATTTTAGTTCTTTTGGTGATTAATTTGTCTTCTATTATTTGTTTGCAGTGGAGCACTTGAGATTAACTGCTCTAAGGATATCAAAATTCAGGGAGTTATTGGCCCTTGCTCATCATTGGAGAAGGTTAAGTTTCCCCATTATTCTTTTTATAAACTTTATTGTATTTGAACATTACTGATATAGGATATCTTATGGTGTTTACGTAATGCTTCTGGTCTTGTTATCCTTTGTGCACTTGCATTGAAGATTTTAATGAACTTATTTCTGTTCTTACTGGAAAACGATGCAGAAAGGGCCTAATACTTCAGATACAGTTGTCGGAGAGGGGAATACCACAGCTTGGAAAATGTGTGGTCTTGACAAGAGTACTAGTTTAACAGTTTTCTTTGATCTATCTTCAAGTGAAAGGTCCAATCCACCTGGAACTGTAAATCCACAGTTATATATACAGTTCCTTACGAGGTATGGCAGATGATAGCAATGCCTTTATGATATATATGTTCCTTCTTGTAATCTTGTAAGAAGTACTTCTGCATCTGTTTTTGACATAATACATGTTCTACTGATAGTCATGACATTTTATTTTTATATTGTAGTTATCAAAACCCTGAAGGCCATGCATTACTTCGGGTCACAACCATTTCAAGAAGATGGATAGATAGTGCCGTTAGCTCAGAGGTTGGTGTACTTACTTATATTTCTGGTTTGATGCCAGCCAGTTCTCCATAATTGTTATAGACAATATTTAAAGATGCAACCCCTCAGCCCAACCACCTACTCACCCAAAAACTGAGATTTCAATTTATATAATTTAAATTATGTTTTCTGAGTGATGTTACCTTTTCAGTCTATCAGAAATTTCTTATTTATAACATCTTAACAAAATGAAGCCATTGATTGGTGAGCGTGGTTTGTCTCATGTAAGTTACTGGATCCTAGTAAGGTGCAACTAAGTTAAATAACTAAAAATAGACTATTTTAAAAAGTGCCACAATTATGGCTGAGATGCATGCTGATAAAGAATGGAGTTAATGAAGTATATGAAAGAAGTGCTGTTTGCCAATTTTCTTGTTTGTTCTTTGTGGAATTCCTATCAAGTGAGTAATTACCTGACACGGAGGATATTGATTTTTTTAGGAATTAGTAATAGGATTTGACCAGGAGATTGCTGCTGTGGTAATGGCAAGATTAGCATCCCTGAAAATGGAGATAGAGGTGCACTTCAACTTTTATTTTTGGATTCTTAGTTCTGTATGGATTTTCAGCATTTGATGCATGCATCCCTTGCATTGGATGGTATGTATGCTAGAAATTATAATTTCATTTTTGGTATGTTCACGTCAATGATCTTGAAGCTGCATTGTTAGTCTTTCATTTAGTTAATCTGCTCATGCCCGGACAGATGATATAAAGTCACATGTGCTTGTGATTATAGAATAATTCCAAAAGTTACTGTATTTTGACTGTACAATTCATAGATAGACAAATCTTGTTTGGCTTTACTGCAGTCAAGCAATTATGAAGATTTCATGGCTTTAATTGATTGAATTGAAGTTCATCACTTGAATCTCTCTGTCTCTCCTGCAATTTGTCCAATAGGAAGGATTTGATGCCACCCGGTGGTTAGACAGGAACCTGATTCGCCTCTGCTCCAAATTTGGTGAATACCGAAAGGATGATCCATCATCCTTTACATTAAATCCTAGTTTTTCATTGTTTCCTCAGTTTATGTTTAATCTAAGACGTTCCCAGTTTGTACAGGTACTAATTTCCTATAGTATTCTCTCCTATGATTTCTTTTTTATGTTGCATGCTTGTGGTAAATGAAAATCTATTTGGAATTTTGATTTTGACAGGTTTTTAACAACAGCCCTGATGAGACAGCTTATTTCCGCATGTTGTTAAACCGTGAAAATGTTACAAATGCTGCCGTCATGATTCAACCTTCACTAATTTCTTATTCATTTAATTCACTGCCCCAACCCGCTTTATTGGATGTGGCTTCAATTGCAGCTGATCGCATTCTCTTACTAGACTCATATTTCAGTGTTGTGGTGTTCCATGGAATGACAGTAGCACAGTGGCGTAACATGGGTTACCAGAATCAGCCTGAACACCAAGTATGTATAGATCTCTTTACTGTTACTTTGATGAAAAGCAGGATTTTGGTAAATTCAGGCCCAAATGGTATTCAGGCTAGTCACTTCTTAGTGCTCCTATTGTTTTTTGTTGATTTTGAGGTCAAAAATTAACAAAACAGTTTTGATTAGTAACTCTTGATTTTTTCCCCTTATCCTGTTAGTCTCATTAATATTGTATGTCATCTTTAATATGCATTATTTTTCTTTAACATTTGTGAAACATTCCACTATTATAAATTAGGGTTTAAAACTTGGACGTTTGTGGTTTGCACTTTTCCAAAATGCACTCATGTTTTAAAATTACTAGAAAAACACCCTATAGTATTGGAAATGCTAAAAAGGACCTTTTATTAAGTATTTGTCAAGTTATTTTAGCAAATAGTCCTGTAATTGATTGTTGTACTATATAAATATGGTCAGGTGCACAAAAGTTATCTATATAACAGTTTAGCATAAGGTTCTTTTTAAGTTTCTAATTTTGAATTACAAGAGTGCATTCTGGAAACACCAAAGCTCGGGAGCAGTCCAAGTCTTTAACCCTATAAATTAACCACTTCACATAGCCCTAGGGAACGGATTCCACGGTTTGTCATCTGTGTGACGAAGTGATTTTATCCTTTTTCTTTAATTCAGATTCTATGATTGGTATCATTTGGTGTTGAAATTTATTTCTTTTGTACTTTTTATCTTTTACTCCATTTTCTTTTCATTTCAGGCATTTGCTCAGCTATTGCAAGCGCCACAAGATGACGCTGCTATGATCATCAGGGAGCGTTTTCCTGTTCCTAGGTTGGTAGTCTGTGATCAGCATGGATCCCAGGTCAGTTAAAATTGATTTTAATCCGGCTACTTGTAAAGCTACGTAATTAGAGTTAACTGTTCCTTGTTCAGACCCAATCTGTTCCTAATGCACCTTATGCTAAAATATTTTGGTTGTAAGGAAAGTATTGTATACAATCATTCTGCTCAAGTAAAATTTAGGATGCCATGAGAAACAAAGTCTTGTGAAGGCTAGAAAAGTTCTTTTCCAAAATGATCCCTTCTTCTGTGGTTTACGGCATGCTAAATTTGGTGACTAACTTCCTTTTAATTTTTCAATGATTGGAATTGCTAGTCCCGTATTTTGCTGCTTGTTATGGCTGTTGCATCATTACACTAGAAGCTCCTCTTTTTGTTGCTTAGGTTTCCGTTACTACAATGATCCGGTTTTGTTGTTTTATGTCATACTGAGCAGGCTAGGTTCTTATTGGCAAAGTTGAACCCTTCAGCTACATACAATAATGCCCATGAGATGGCCGCTGGTTCAGATGTGATATTTACAGATGATGTGAACCTTCAAGTCTTCTTTGAGCATCTTCAGAGGCTAGCTGTGCAGTCTTGATGATAGACTTGTGTAGGTAGTTCTTAGAGTGGAAAAATTCCCTCGAGTGTGAGTTTTGTATCTCTAATATTATCCTGTTCCATTCCATTCGGTGGCTGCCCTTTCTTTCCATTTTATTGCGAAAGACCGAGTTGGACCCCATGTTTTATGAAAAATAAGGATAGGATATCATTCTTTGGGGGTCGGGGTCCAGGTCCAGGTCCAGGCAGATAGAATAAATAATATTTTGAGCTCAGAGGTCAGAGTGGTGGTGTAAGGAAAGAAAGTAGTGGGGAGCTTTGAGTTAGAAAGAGGAATCTTATACTGGGGGCAATACTCAACATGTTTTGACGTCTTTTTATGCTTTTGTATTAATATGTGTCAGATTTATTTATGTATCTGAAGCTCTAAATACTTGCATTCATCCTGGGATTGATGCTCTTAAGCTCAGAAAGTAGGCGAACAGAAACCATTCTTTTCTTAAAGTTCCCATTCACATCAAGTGCATCTCTTGAATACTTATCTCTTTCCTTCTCTTCATGGTGGTGCAAGAATAGAAATAGGAGACACGTGTTCTCTTTCTTCTTTATTTACATGCTTTTTCATTACCATGTTTCAATTATTGTTGTATTAGGGAGGTAAATTTTGTGGTAAGTCGCTTCTCTTACCAGTACCTACTTGTGCCTTCACTTTCTTGAGTGACCCTAGAAAGTTTGTAGCAAGAAACGAGGAAATTTGTATGGAAGTAAGGACTGCGGGGATGTGATGTGAAGACTAATGCTCAACCAATTGTTATATTAATTGACCATAATTGTTCTGAAATGCTTTGTCATACCAGAGAATTTTACATCATTGGATACGACTTTTAATTAAATTGAAAGGCAATGTATTAGTTGATTTTCATAATGTTTATTTTCTCGTTATGAGAGTATTGTAACTTAACCATTCAAAGCGTTGCAAATATTTTATAGTATTCTTAATCAAAGGAGAAAGTATTAAATAATCGTAATTAATAATCGTAATTTATAATAAGCGTTGCAAGTGTTTGTTTTAGGATTGACATGTACGAGAGTCCATTTAAAACATAGTTGCGTGCTTTAAAATTTAATATCAACTGATTAAATTGAATTTAAAATATTATCAAAAGCATATAATTGAATACACATAAAAATTTAACCATAAAGAAATTTTAGTAGCTCATATCTAATATATATGCCACATCAAAAATGGCTACTTTATGAATTGGGACAAGTCAAAACAAAAATCAACTTTGTGATACACTAGAATCTCAATTCAATTTCGACTGCCAAATAAAAATTCATCTCCTTATTTGAAGTCAACTCGGAATAGGTTATTAATCCTACATTTTCTCCCTTGTTAGCGACTTAATAATTATTTTGATTCTATATATCTACTTATTGATTTAAAAATAAGGGGGAAAATGGCCTTAAATCACAAAGAAATCTTTTATTTTGGACATTAGCTCCCCTCATCACCATCGTGAATGATGGAACTAGGTACATACATATGTGTATATATAGACACAAAGCATACAAGACCACCGTCTATATAGTTCTGAACTCTCGTATTCTCTCTGGTTGATCATGGACAACATGGTTATACGACAGAAACTGGAGAAGAAAACCAAAGGCAGACAAAAGATTGAGATTAAACGAATAGAAAAGGAAAGCACCAGGCAAGTGACCTTCTCAAAGCGCCGGGCCGGTTTGGTTAAGAAAGCAAGCGAGCTCAGTCTCTTATGTGGTGCAGAGGTGGCCATTATAGCTTTCTCTCCCGGTGAAAAAGCTTTTTCCTTTGGTCATCCCAACGTAGACTCCATTCTCGATGCTTACCTGGATGACCAGAGCTCTTACTCCGGCAGAGACTTGGAGGTCTTAACAAGCAGTAACAACCCTCAAGTTGAGAAGTGGAACAAGGAGTACGAAGATGCTTTGAAGCAACTTAAGGAGGAGAAGATCAGATTGGGAATGATTGAAGAGTGGAATAGACTGAGTCATGAGAGTGATTTGCATGGAGAGTTTTGGTGGGATAATGAGAGTGTTGAAGAGATGGGGCACGAGGAGCTGAAGGCCTACGTTATAGCCTTGCGCGAGATGAGGAGGAATGTGACTGTTAGGGCTAATGAGTTGCTGTTGGGGTGTCGTTTCGGCTTTAGCGATGGTGGTTTTCAAGGTGATGGTACTGTCGCCAATCCCTCTGGTTCCGGTGGTAGGGCTTTCTGAAGAGATAGCATATATATATTTTGCATACAGAGAATTTTACATCATTGGATACGACTTTTAATTAAATTGAAAGGCAATGTATTAGTTGATTTTCGTAATGTTTATTTTCTCGTTATGAGAGTATTGTAACTTAACCGTTCAAAGCGTTGCAAAGATTTTACAGTATTCTTAATCAAAGGAGAAAGTATTAAATAATCATAATTAATAATAAATGCACAAAAGTTATGGTGAAAATTAATTTCTATTATTACTCTTTAAGTATAGGAGTGTTTTCTATCCCCTCAAATCTTCTGTACCCCTTACCTTGTATTAACCCTGTGCCAAACCATCTCAACCCTCCATTTATTTTAAGTGAACTATCAAACAAAGGAGCTAGTTTTCCATGACTCTTTCTTACTGCAGACCCTTGTTTATACAGATGTAATTCCAAAAAGACCAGAACTCCAATTTGAAATTCTCTTTCACTTGTCTTCTTTTTTGCTTGTTGCTTCATTCTATGCTAGTTCATCCTAAATGGAATCAACCCACTTGGGTAGTTGTCTCCCTATCTTGTACAGGGTTTGTTTTATTGCCATAATTTTAAAATCACCAGCAAAATAGAAACATGAAGAAGTCGATATCCTTATCATCTTCAAATGATAAGGTACTGATTGTCGAATGATGAGTGACATTCAACTAATGATAACCACTTAAATATCATTTGTAGGTTACTTGTCAGTCCAGCATTTAAGATAGGTTTGTAGGTCCTATTGAAAATCTAAGTTTGTTAACTCTTTTTCTAAGTGCCATGACGAAGACAGATCATTTGAGATAATCGTTGCTGGACTTTAACAAATTAAGTTCAACCCTAATAATTTGAACTTAAATTTTATGTTTTTTAGACAAAGTAAGATCATCCAATCTAATGTTAAAATCAATTGTAGACCTAAAGAATAAGAAATGTATTAACCCTTAATATTCAAAACTATAGCTAAAATATCACACGTTATAGTTTTCCTACATAAGTGGAACTCAAACCACCATACATACCCATCTAATTAACAGATGAACAGCACACAAATTGTGCCCAGTATGGTTTACCCTTGACTTTCCTCTTCTCTCTCTTTATGTTTGCAGGATACCTTGCTGGAGAATTCCATTCTTTCCCTGTTTCACTCTTAACGTCCTTAGTTGATGGATTTTCCACGGGACTAGGTGATGTAGATGTGGTTGCCTCACTCAGAAGACTCTTCAAGGGAGCGTGTTGCTTCCCAGCACTCCAGTTTGTAACTTTTGTAATAATCTCTTCATTCTTCTTTCTCCCTTGTGATTCATTCACCACATTAGTAAGAGAAGGAAACCAAACAGCTTGCGCTTCAGCAGGTTGTGCCTGAGAAACAGTTTGGATTTCAACATCAGAACTAACTTTCGGGTCTTGAACCAATGTCATGAAAGAAGGTGGCTCCAAAACACCCGATTTCTCATCCTGAGGTGCGGCTTTTGGGATTTCAAGGCTGGATTCATCTACAACAGCTAACGCTTGCGAATTATTAGATGGCCGAAGTTCAGTATCAACAACCGCCGGAACGTCCGAATGAGTAGAAAGCACTGAGCCATGACAAAAATGCATTACAAAGATTGTGGTCGTTTGTTACTCAAAGCATGGATGATAACATGGTTGAATGTCGTCAAATGATACGGGGCCATCCTCAGGTATAATTTCCAAAACTTACATTAAAAATTTTTTAAAAATAAAATTTAAAATTTTTTATTTAAACTATAATTCTAGTCATATATATAATTTATCACTGACACAATTAGCTATATAAAAAGGTTCAAGATAGCAAGAAGCCATAATCACTAATTCACTATGTTATGGAAAAAGAATTCGGCAAATATGTACCTGAAATAGAACCGCAGTTACCTTCCAAACTATCAGTTTGACTAATTGAGTCCATGGTCAAGTCAGTTGCAGATGGACCTAGTTGTTGTGGAACAGAAGTAGTATCTAAAGTATTATCACTTTCGCCAGGTAAAGACTTAGATGTTCCAAATGCATCCCCACAGAAATCTCTAGTTTGATCTTCAATACTGGCATTATTATTTATGGATAATAACGTATCCGTACCAGAAGCTAAAGACTCATTTCTTATGCACTCTTGTGAAGATTTTTCAAGTGCCTTCACATCTTTGCGGTTATCAGAATCAGCAACAGCACTAAGTCCATCAGGATACTCCACATCTAATTTGCCGCCAGCATTGCTTTCAATTTCCTTTCCATTTTCCTGAGTGTCTTGAGCTGACATGATGCACTTGCCTTCAGGTTCTGATGACTTTATCCCAGACTCATCACTAGCACTTTCTGTCTGTACACAAGATTCATGATGATCACTAACAGATTTAGCTACATCAGTCATGTCCATTGCAAGATTCCCCTCAAAGTCATTTTCCCCGGCTGCAATTTTAGATACATCGTATCTTTCAATCTTATCTCCTTCATGAGCAGTAGCATTTTCAACTCCAAGTAAGTTGGCTGATGCATTAACCTCAGGCGTTGTTATTATGTTTTCTGTACTTCTTTTGTTGTCATTGTTTCCACCCACATCACATCTATCATTTCTAGTCTTTTCATAATCACCTGGGTCATTCCCAGCTAAACTTGTCTGCCTGACTTCAGCATCCATTGGTACTGCCATAGGACCAATGTTAGGCAAGTTGACCGCATGTTCCTCTATGCTCATGACATACGAAGCGATCTTATTGTCAAAAGGTGACTGAACAGTACTGCTCTCCAACTCAACTGGCACGGCAGCAATGGTTCCTAATTCTTCTGATTGCTTGTTTTCATTGATTTTTACAGCAACCTGGGGCATCACACTTTCGCCTTCATTAGGCAATTCTTGAAGTATAGGCTTCTCTTTTTGTTCTTTGTATTCACGCTTACCCTTAATATCCACATCCAATACAGAGATTTCAGTGTCTTCAGTCAACAGGCTGGAATTGGAAGTGCAAGAATTACCCTCAGGAATGGAGCCTTTAAAATCATTCCCTATTTCAAGTGAGTCTACAAGCACAATTTGGGGTAATCTCCCTTCTTTATGGTCTTTAAAACCATCAACCATGACAGCAGGATTGTCTACTGCAGGTAGATCAGCAGGAAGTGAAAACACATACATGTTTTCATTTGCTTCTCCTTTTACACTGTGAGATTCAATTGAGTTGCTTGAATTGGTTGCTTCCATCCCTTTAACAACATCAGTCTCAATCTGAGCTATATCGACAGAGTCTTTAATGAAGTCAACAGATTCAACTTCAGGGGACTGATTATTGGGAATCATATTAGATTCTTCTGTTTCTTCCTTCAATTGAATATCTCCAGCATCTGAGATAGTATGCTGTGTCTTCTCCATTTCAGGCACTACATCTGAGGTTTTCTCTGCACATTCTACAGGAAACACCAGAGCATCTGGCACTTGCACATCCAAATTGGCATCTTCATTTTGCTTTGCAACATTTTCTATCAAATCCTCGCTATTGTTGCTCTTCTTGCTCTCTTTAATTGTACCCACCAAGCCAATGACAGCAGTTGAGACTTAAACAATTCGCGGCAAAGATGAAAGAAAGGACACATATGTTAGTTCCAACATCAACAGATATCTTCTTCAAAATATTTAAATTCATCTAGTCAATAGAAATTTGCATTCTTTTTTTCACTGTCATTTAAATTTACCCTAACAACAACCGGATGTTTCTTCTACGTAATTGCAACATGTCACCACATGATATCAATTACTTATTGCGTTGAAAGCTTACCTGAAACCACAGTGCCCTCGTTGGAATGAGAGATTATTCCCCCATTTTCATCAATCTTCTCTACATGGGTTGCAAATTTCTCAACATCCACATGGCTCTGTTCAATCCCTGGGGAAGATCCACTATCTGGGGGTTCTGCAACAGCATCTGAAAATACACCATATTCTGATCTACTTGAACTTTTCCCCATCGCACCACTGCCCTTTTCATTATAATTTCTCTCCAAAATCTTAGGACCTTGTGTGACCAAATTCAGCAAATATTAGTTCATGAATGCAATTCACTATCTAATTAGTAAGATTTACCTTCAGTTTCCTTCTGTTTTCTACGGAGTATTAAGCCATCGGAAGAAACAATTGACCATCCAGAATTGGAAACTTATGTTCAGTCCATATACATCGGAACATACAATAACGAAAAAGATTAGATACTAATGTGCGATCAAGCAAACTCACTAGGGGTTTTGTGATCTCCATCAGACAAATGTTCGTCATCAGAAACAGCCAAATGGTGAGCCTCCTCCGAGCCGTCTAACTTATACCCTTCGATGTTTCCACAAACCTTCTTGTGTGCACGCCTGTGCTTTGCACTTGGATGCGGGTTTGGAAAGGGCCATCCACATTTATGACAAAGATGAACGCCATGGCCCTCGTGCCCTGCAAATTCAGCAATAAACTCAATAGCGTATCTTCCAAGGAAAAAAGATATAGCCACACATAAAGATGGGAACTACTCTAGAGAAAAGACTCGGAAACTACCACAGAACAGAAAGAACTCAGCTTGAACGTATTTTGATAAAAGACAACAAACCCAGAACCTCTTTTCTGACGAATAAACAAATAGCGAGTAGTAAAATAAAACAATATAAAATGAAATAAAATAGAACCCAAGAAAGTATACGGATCAAGACCACAAAAAGAACACGAAACGCTGGGTCAAAGCCATAAAGTAAAGAACTAGAACCAACCTGAACTGTGATTCTTACTGTGATCTTGGCTATGCATATTAAACCTAAAGAAGGGGAAAGAGATATAGGTCAACTTCAATCAGAGTAGACAGACCTAGAAACCCAAAACGAAGGCTGACATTTTAGAGAGAGAAGGAGAGCAAGCATTAAGGCCTAAGCACAAAGCTGAAATCTTTGAAGCAGAGCATACTTGACACTTGTACTGAAACAATAACAGACAGTGATGATAGTTAGCTTTAACGAACATTATAATATTGCGAAGGAGTTATCCCGTGAGTCCAGTCCTAGAATTAAACTGGAATAGCCAGTTGCTTGAAGGAATCGTACTTGAGGGTAATTTTGTCATTAAGGTGCACATAACTAGGGTTTACCTGAGTGCGCCAGATGCTAAGGCTGCGATCAGCTCTCACTTTAATAAGAAAAAGTAGTTAAAATAACGCGTCTGTCACTTACAAAGGGCCACCACCGATTATATGGCAGAACCTCCCGTGTTAAACGTGGTAAAAGTCAGCATATTCCTGACATGGTTGGAATTATACTTGTAAATCAACTATCGGTGAACGGTTTCTTCAGTTTTACGATTATATCATTAGACAGTAGCTTGGTGATGATTAGGTTCTCTGAAATTAAGAAAACAAGAAGAAGATAACGAGAGGTGGACTAATTGGTCCAGATTTTTTACTTAAGACTCTCCTCTATAGGAGGTCTTGAGTTCGAGTCACGTCAAATGAGGGGAAATAGGCATGTTCTTATTGATGATCCTCTAGTCCCCTGGGCACAGCTCCTTGATCGGATCAATTACGGACGCCTCGCTTCCAGCGGCAATGTGAGAATTGGAGCTATTAGGGAACCCGAGGGTTGATGGGAACCTGATGCTGAGCAGGGGGAGCCAGTGATCAATCATCAGTTGACCAATCAAGTATGTGAAGACTCCTTGTGTACAGTAGTATATAGGCTACGTAAGAACCTGAGGGATCTTGGGGTTTCAAAAAAGCTTTGGACAACTGGTTTAATACACCTCTTTCTTGACCGATTGATACATATTTTATAATGAAAAAAAGTGAAAAAGATAATTAGGATTTAAATTAATCTATAACTCTTCACCACATTGTGACGTAGATGCGCGTACAAATGTTATCTGGTATGGACAAGGAAATACCTACTACGATATTTGTTAAAAGAAAATATTTAGCATTATATATGAATGATAATCATAATATTCAAGACAATTCATTAATTTAAAATTTTGATTTGAAAATTCATCTATAATTATGAGAATAAAAATGATTAATACTTACAACTCTAGTTGGAGAACATAATATGGTACTTTATTTTAGTTTTATGAAGCTTTTTTTTTTTACTATTTGACGATTATCCTTTGGTTGAAAATTGAAGTTTCTATTTCTATCTAATTGTAAAGATGAAATTGAATAAAAGTTGGGGAGTGATTTAGTTGTGATTTTTTATTGTAATCATAAAAATTTATTGATCATATGTATTTTTAAATGTTTGTATTTTATTTTTATAAAATCTTAACAAAATTATTAAATTTATGTTTCACTAATTATAATAACTAGTCGTCAAAATATAAAACATATGGTTTGTCATATTTTCTTCGTTTTTCCTCTTCTTCAAAATGTTTTTGTTTATATTATATTATTGAATCGTATTGACTTGATGGTCTGTCATAAACCTAGATGCCTTGACCTCCTCTACCTTGTCATCAACGATTGCCTGTTCCTCCTACTCTTGTGCCCTTGAGGTCTTAAATTACATCTCATGTTACTTTTTTTTTTTAAATTAAAGATTTCTTCTCTTGTATTCTCTTTGATATTAGTAATGGTGTTCATACATTTGCAAGCTTGACAATGTAGCTAAGGTAAAAAATTTAGGAAAAATTCATTGTGCGTGTTTATCTATACAAAAGGACTTGTAATTGAAAGAACACTACCTCATTTTTTAACTTTTGTACAAAGATATGAGTACTGTTCCATACTGTCTAATACGTATTAGCCAGAGAATATTACTCAAATCTTTGGTACCATACCAGTTATGGATACAAATTGATACTAATCGATACCAAATAGTATCAGTTTGTACCGGTTCTTACCCAAAATATTGAAAAGTTCTTAGTAACAATTTTAAATTCCTAAAAGTAGGGACAAAAATTGAAAAAAAAAACAAATACTAAAGCCTAACCAAATTTATTGCCTTTCTCCTCCAATTCACTTCAATCGTCGCCTTATAAATTATACACATCATTATGTTGTCACTGCTGACAGTCTTGTCGTCACTCTCCCTCATCCCTAGTTGCCACCAATTTCTCATCAGTTGCCGTCGCTTCCTCCACTGCTCACTGCTTCCTCCTCTTTGTTTCCTTGTCAATTCCTACATAGTTTGCTCTTTACTGCTCGCTGCTCTTGGCTCTCCACGTACGAGTCATCATTGTCGCTGGCCCTCTTCATGCACCACCGTTGTCTAGTACTCTCCACACACTACCTATATGTCTAGTTAGACAATCCCCAATCCTAGGATTAGATCCTCTGTTTCAATTAACCAATTCTAATTATATTCTATTAAATCTTATCCACACATTTATATAGGGTCCACATAAATGTATAGATTAGATTAAGCAAACAGTGTTGGAACGCTGTAAGTGTAATAGGGTGCTCCAACCCCCTAGTCCCTACCTCCTTGGCGTAGAAGTAGCTCTAAACCAAAGGCTAGAAGCTAGATTTGCATATGATTGACTCTCAATCTGACACACAACCCAACCTAACCTGTGACCTGACCCGTATTAATCAATAACGTGGTTTCAATTTGTTTGATTTTTTGTGTGCTTTACATTGGTTGTTTCGACCCCAAATTGCAATTGCATTAGGTTTTGGTTGTGTCATGTATGTATTGTGAATGATTATGAATTATGCATTGGGCTTGGAAGTTGGAAATTGGAATTAGTTGTGTGAATGTATTGAATTGTGTATGATTCAAGAACACTTAGGCATTGTGAACTTACGAAGAAATGATTTTATTTCTTTGATTCTTTAGATTATTTGTTATTTTAATAATCATAAAAGTGAGATCAAAATTAATTCATTAAATTGTTAATTTATTTATTGATTTATATGAAACATACAATTTACTAATTATTGTTTGAATATAAAAGGTATTTAACATATGATTAATCATTTAAATATAAGATTTAATATATAATTAAATCATTTAATATATGTAATTAAGTTAAGAAAATTATATATTTGCATTTTTACAGTGTTCATTGTTGTTATTAGCAAATAATATTACAAATATTAATCATATATTATGGGTAGTAAATACATATTTATCATCTTATCTTATGGATAGTTGAATACATGATAGAAAATAGTATGTGAATTTAATCATTTATGGGAGAATACTCATTACTCAACATAATGTAAAAATGTTAATGTTTAAGTCATTTTTTGCAATGGGTGTTATCATTACAGAAAAAGTCATTTTTGGAATAGGTTCTTTTTGTAACGTATGTTATCATAAAGAAATATGTAAGATAAAGTTTATTTGGATTATGGATATGCTTATAATTGAATATTAAATTTTTATAGTTATGACATTATATTATATACAAAAATTGTATTTTTGAATATGAAATTTTTAATTTAATTTTAGCACGCGAGCTCATTTATTTTGTAGATAAAATGGAAGGTAATTCAAATACTCCTACTAATTCAGCCATTTCAAGAAGATTTGATAATGTAGTTTAGGTTCTGCTAGATTGGTTCCCAGAATGAAGAACCATACCATTTGTGTGTATTGCGGCAAACATTTAAAAGGTAGGGAAATCACTATATTAAAAATGCATTTGGCTGGGATCAAAGGTAATATAGAGCCTTGTCTATGACACTCACTTAAGGTAGAGCTAATGAAATTTCAAAGGACTCAAAAGAGACCTCCAACTCTTATGCCTCCTTCTACTAATGAGGATGAGTATTTCAACATAAACTCTGTTCATTTTAATAAATGTGTCATGGGAGTTATATGCAAATCTTGTCATCTCTTCATCTTTCTTAAAAAATTTAAGGAATATGTTATAATGTAATTTTGTATTGGATAAGGAATGAATCCCTTCTTACAAAATCCGATCATATAAGCCCAAGAAATATTAGGATATTTTATTTTAATCTTTGACTTTGAGTGATTTGAGGTGATACTCATATTTGCTATGGTCTAAAGTATTGAAATGATCTTAATTATGCTCTTATAAATGAGATCTTCGACATTCTTGTTCCTAAAAGACCTATTTATTATAGTTTTCATACTTAATATCAAATTTGCCCTTACTTTGTGACTAATAGAGTCAAAATCATCTTTGAGTTAGGTACTGATGCAAAGGTCTCTAGAAAACCTAAAGATGTTCATGGACTCAATGATCATCATCTCTTCATTAATATATAATTTTGTTTATATTATGATGAATTGTGGTTCCTCTCCACCTTGGTATTAGGATAATGTATTCATCTTAGCTTCTTCATTTTGCTTAACATGGTGTATTCCCATCAAGCTAAGAAAAAGAAATAAAATATTACTTGTGCCCTAATACTTAGCCTCATCTTCTAGAAGTTTCACATCTATGGTAATAGCTCGAACCGCAATAGCCTTCTCTAGGCTCACCTATATGACATTGGTCCCAATGAGCCTCTTTTGAGTCGCACTATTGAGGTCCTTGTGGATGATGAAGCCACTACCTCACTAACATAATATGGGTCTCTACCCGGCGCTCGTTTGAAAACTATTGAGTATCAGCTCACTATTATGTGAGGTAAACTTAACTCCTTTTGAGACATCATGATGCATTAGCTTGATGACCTATATCGTTTAATTAATTCTCACTTTCCGCCTTCAAAAAATTTATTTTTGAAGTTTCCAAAAAGAGGGACTGTAATTTGGTGATATTAGACTGTTATAGCTACTCCATTC
This sequence comes from Erythroxylum citrifolium, assembly GCA_026284465.1. NCBI lineage: Eukaryota > Viridiplantae > Streptophyta > Magnoliopsida > Malpighiales > Erythroxylaceae > Erythroxylum > Erythroxylum citrifolium. The sequence goes on from JANKOE010000005.1 coordinate 12,651,048, forward strand.
TACCGTGGAGTAGCTCTAACAGTCTTATGCTTAAGAATTCTATTTTTACTGCAGTATTCCTCAAATTCCTTGTTGCAATATTCCAGCCCATTATCAGTCCTTAAACATTTCAATTTCCTCCCAGTTTGGTTTTCCATAAGGGTATGCCACTTTATGAAAAACTTCAGAGCTTCATCCTTTCTCTTCATAGGACCCAACATTTTCTTGATTTATCATCAATCATGGACATGAAATACAAGTTCCCTCCTACTGTAGGGACTTGAGCTGGCCCCCAGAGATCACTGTGGGCATACTCCATGATCTTTGAAGCTCTCTTAGCTCCCTTTTGAAAAGCTGACCTGTGGTGCTTTCCTAGCACACATGATTCATAAAACTCCAACTTCTGTAAGTTTTCTTTAGGTATTAGACCTTGCCTAGAGAGATGGAGCAGGCTTTTGTTGCCTGCATGACCCAACCTTGCATGCCATTGCTTGGTTGGTTCAAGGTTTCTAATTTTTGAAATTTGATTAATTTCAGTTGTGCCTATTACATAGTATAGACCACCCCTCTCCACTCCTTTAATGATGACTCTTCCATCCCTTAGGATTTCTCTGAGTCCATCTTTAGATCTGATCTGAAAGCCTTGCTTATCAAACAAGCTTTCTAAGATCAGATTTCTCCTTATTCCAGGCACAAATCTGACATTGCTTAGGATCCTTATTTTTTCATCAAACATGTTGATGGAAACACTTCCGATGCCCTCTATCCTTTGCTGCCCAGAATCTGTCATTTTAACCTTGGCAGTGACTGGTTCAAATATAGTGAACCAGTCCTTATGAGGAGTGACATGCATAGTACACCCTGAGTCAAATATCCGTTCTCTACTAAGGTCCTCACAATCCTCAGTTACATCCATAATTTCATCTTCACTATAATCTTTAGGTTTTTCAACATTGCCTGAAATTCTACTTTCAGCTGCCTTATCCTTCTTCTTTTTCCTACAATCTCTTGTCAAATGTCCTTCCTTATCATAGTAGAAGCATGTCTTAGCTTTTCCCTTTTTCTTCTTTTCATTTTCACCTTCCTTAAGGTGTTTAGCTTTCCCACTTCCCTTCTTCCACTTTCCTTTCTTGTTGTTTTTCTTATTAGACTTCTTCTCATAATTATTCTTTACAAACATCACTTCAGCCTCTTTCTTAAATGAATTCACTTCAACTTTTTCTTCCATAAGAGAATCTAAAACCCTTTTTACAGTAAGTGATTCTCCACTAGCATGCTTAATTACCTTCTTGAATGCATTAAACTCAGGAGGTAATGCCTTTAGGATTACTACAACTTGATGTTTCTCGCTTATTTTCTCATCTGTAGCTTCTAAATCTTATACTAGATTGAAGAAATAACCTAGGTTATCATCTAAGGATACTGAAGAGTTCATTTTGTAGTTTGCAAGGTTTTGGAGAAGTGTCATCTTATTAGGAAGACACTTCTTGGCATACAATTCATCAAGTTTCACCCAAAGCTTCTGTGCAGTGTTACAATTCTGCACTTTCCTTATCATTGTTGGTGATAAATGTAGCATTAACTTGCAATGAGGAAGTCTTTGCATTTTCAACTTCTTTATAGGGTCAGTTTCAAGGTCATATTCATCATCTATAGCACTATAGCAGTCATAAGATTCAAGAAGAGCTTGCATCTGGAGTTTCCAGATGGTAAAGTCTTCTTTACCAGAAAATATATCCATTTCCTTGCCTACCATGCTTGCTGTAAAATAAAGAATCTAAAGACTTTTACTTACCGACTTTCTTGATGAATCTTTGATGCTTGAAACGAATGCCCAAGAGGTCTTGAATGTTCTGATACCACTTTCTGTTGGGTTTTCTACTGCTTTTTTGTTATCTTTAAAACTTCAAGAACTAAATATGCTATCTTTCAAAAACAGAACTTGAAAAAACTTGGTTATTTTGCAAATATAAACTTGCAGAAAAATAAAGAAGACAAGGGTTTTACTTGGTTCGATAGTGAAGCATTATCTACATCCAAGGTTCCCACTTGACAGTAGTGGAGAGATTTCACTAATGCAGAAGATGAAGAAAAATGTACAGAGATTGAGTGTTTCTATGAACACTTGCAAAAGAGACTCAAAACTCCTCAGTACCTAAGGTTTGTACTCTAGCACTCTCTGACTATTTTTTTCTTTGATTTTCTCACTCTCGCAATTGGATACAATAAAAAACTGAAGATTGAATTTTCTGTGTGATGTATATCTTCTTCTTTGTCCTATGTCTTTTGTTTCCTTTTATAGTTGCCGGAGAAGATGACTTTCGGATGCTTTGCACCGAATCAGCCCATCTGCATGTGCTTTCCACGTGAGTGTTTAATGAGCTCTCTATGCTGTGCGTTTTTGTATTCTTTGAAGCTTGTGTTTTGAGTTGTGCTTCTGATATATGAAACGACTATGTATTGAATTCTATGACTTACGAAAAACGTCACTGCTTTGATCTATTTGCTTCAGACTTATGTCTTTTGTTCACGTGGGTGTGTCTCTAACCACTTTTTGTCTCTGCTGTAAGATGCATCCAGAAACTCTCCCCTTCTCTCTTCGTAGTTCTTCAGACACCATCACACACACTTACCTCTGTTCTTCATTTTTCTTGCATTCTTGTAGCATCTGAGTTGAAGTTGTTGGAGTATGCGTGATTTCTGTCACAAAAGTCGAACTTAACTTGGTCACCCCAAGCTTCGTGTGGAGAGATTTTCGTTAGTACTTCCTCTTAGTTTTGTCTCTGATCTCCAGGACCAGGTTGCATGTTGTTTTACGTAACATTGGAAGTTTAGAACTTGGTCGGGTCGGCTGGACCGACCCTACCTGGCCCAGGATATTGACGGCCCAATGACCACAGCTCGTTCGGCCCATCAAGTGTTAGACTCCCATGCAAACGCTATAACACACGTAAAGACCTAAACCTAACGACAATCCCAGGTATATAAGGTATTATTCTACCGTAATTTAGGTATGACAATACAACCTTACTGCTTTTTGATTACAGCGGCGAAAACCTACCAAAAATACTAACTTTAGCGTCGGAGGGGCCTCCCGGGAAACAACCCTCGGCGCGCCTTCGTCTATTTTGTAGGTATTTCACAGCCAAAATCGTACAAGCCATGGATCAGAACAATGACGGTCAAGTTCAGCAGAATCCGACTGAACCATTTGGCACCCACCGTGGGGCCCGACATCAGGGTACCACGTCTAGAAACATACAGGTTAGTCAAGCGGCAGCGTCCAATCCCGATATCGCCGCCGTCGCGGCTCTCGCGATGCAACGGATGGTTTGCAACAACCCGTTGCCCATCCGCCACTTAACCTAGATTCTCACACGCAATCTCCTCGTCCGAGTGATCAGCCGCAGCTTCACATTCAAAATCGAGAGGAACATAGTACAGCCCTAGAAGACGGCGTGGAGGTCAATTCACGTCCCAATTCCCAGCGCCCTTTGGATGCAGATCATCCCGCACAACCACAAATGCCCTTCACCAAAAAACAGTTAGAGGAAGCGGCTGATCTATTGATCCATCAGGTTCTGCAATTTCGGCCGGAACAACTGCAGAACCCTGCTCGGCATATTAGCTTGCCACCCGACCACCACTCTACTGGAGCCTTAGAAAAAATTGTGGATGATCGAGTCAATCTGGCCATGAATACCCACCCGGGCCGAGTGTTCGCACAATATAGCTCTCCCTTCATCCCGAAAATCCTGGACAGCCTTCCTGCACCTGGCACCAAAATACCGACCCTCGAGAAGTATACCGGAAAGACCGACCCCCTGGACTACCTATAGCACTTTCAATCGATGATGAACCTGCACTGTGTCCCTGATGCAATTCAATGCAAAGCATTTTGCACTGCTTTTCAAGAAGGAGCCCGAAGGTGGTTTAATAGTTTACCCCCATGCTGCATCACCCGCTTCGAGGATTTCAAGCTGTTATTCCTCAATCAGTTCGCTACCAGTAAGCGGCCCCAAAAAATGGCTCTGGAGGTGATGCAGTTGACCCAGGGAAGGAACGAGAGCTTACGGGAGTTCATTACCCTGTTCAACAATGAAGCCGTAGAGGTCCCCGACCTCACTTGCTCATCTATGTTAGCCGCCCTTATGAATAATACAAGGGACGAGGAATTTAAGAAGTCATTGGCCTTGGACCAACCCCGATCTATTCAGGAGATTAGGAACTGTGCGGATAAATATATTAAGCTGGAAGAAGTGTTGAAAAATACGAAGCGTAGAACAGACGATCGAGAGCCGAGCGGTAGAGCTGAAGATTCAAACAAACGGCAGAGGGATAGATCTAGTTGGAGGAGGCCAGTCGACCGACAGGATCAACGACGAGAGTCTTTTACACCTCTCAACAGGCGATACGCGGAGGTGTTGGAGGTAATGAGAGCAGAGGGCGAACCCTTCAAGGAACCTAATGCAATGAGAGCCCCCCGAGATATAAGGAATCCCTCGTTCTATTGTCGTTTCCATAGAGATGTTGGTCATGATACGGAGCATTGTTGGGACTTAAAAAGAGAAATCGAGCTCCTTATCCAAAGAGGGAGGTTGCGTAGATTCCTAAAGCACGAAAACAATACCGATCGAGATAATGAAGGTAGGACCGATCGATCCGAGAATTGGAGAAGGTCTTGGGGACCGAACGACAGGAACGGTGCGGGGCGATAGAACAGGAATATTGACGATCGACGAGATACCAGAGTACAGTCCAGGGCAAGAGGAGATCGAGATACCGAGCGACAAGATGACCGACCGGTGAGGGTCATCAACATGATATTTGGGGGTAGTGCGGCAGGACGGTCGACTGCTAAGGGTAGAAAAAGATACGCCAAGCAAGTCATTGAAGAATCGTCGGTCAAGAAAAAGCAGCAGAACGATGGAACGATCTCGTTCGATGAAACCGATCTAGACGGTGTCAGCTGCCCTCATGATGATGCGCTAGTGGTCACTCTGAACATGGAGGGTAGCGAGGTAAAGCGAGTAAGGATTGACACGGGCAGCTCGGTCAACCTGCTTTATTATGATGCATTTAAACAGATGGAGATATCAGAGGACCGACAGTTGCCCATTGAGGGACCCATTAAGGGAGTAACGGGAGCATCAGCTTACCCGTTTGCCCGAGTCTTCTTGAAGGTAAAGTTCGAACGCAAACCATGTCAGGTGGAGAAGGATGTCGAATTTCTAGTGGTAAAGTTTACAGAAGCATATAACGCAATAATAGGAAGAGCCACACAAAATGCCCTTAGAGCCATCGTATCGACTTATTATCAAGCAATGAAGTTCCCGACACCCCATGGCATTGGCAAGGTTAAAGGTCAATAAAGAATCGCTAGGGAATGCTACTTGGCCGAGACGAGAACCCTCGAGGGAGCGGTAGTTTTAACGAGTTCTTTGGGCGTAAGAGCGGAGGAAGAAAACCGAGCGGCATAAAGAGCAGGGGTAAAGTTTTAAGAAGGGCTGGATACACGAGCGACAAGTTCCACTAGTAGATAAGTTTTAATTTAGTTTCTTTGTTGCGTACTCTATTATTACTTGTGCTTTGGGAACCTTTTTCCTGGCCCTGTTAGTCAGGTTTTTTAATTTCTCAGGCTCCCGTCTTCATTAATAAAAGAGTTCCAAAATTTTTGGCGGAAGAATCTCACCTAAATATGCCGTAGTAAACGACAGATCGCACGGTTTTTTCGACATAGCTCGACAAAATTTTTCGACATAGCTCAGCCCTCGAGCAAACCTCGGGCCTCGACATCACGATTTTTTTTTGACAAAATTTTTGACATAGCTCAGGCCTCGACATCACGGTTTTTTTTGACAAAATTTTTCGACATAGCTCAGGCCTCGACATCACGGTTTTTTTTTTGACAAAATTTTTCGACATAGCTCAGCCCTCGAGCAAAACTCAGGCCTCGACATCACGGTTTTTTCGACAAAATTTTCGACATAGCTCGGCCCTCGACACCACGGTTTTCTCGACTAAATTTTCAACTTAAGCTTGGCCTCGATATATCAGTTGGCTTTATTATCGTTCAAGTAATGTATACACTGATTGCTTGAAAGAAGAGGTTCCTCATACGCATCTAGTAGAAATACGAAGCAAGCGGAGGATAAGGATAAGTTTTTACTTCCAAAAAATTGGCCTTGGCCACAAGCCCGACCAGGTGAACCTCAAAAAGGACAACAGAAACAAAAATCACTCCTTCGTGGGGAGAGACGAGTCAACAGCCAGCCCGAAAGAAGTAGCCTCGGAGGCTGGCAGTGTAACCGGGGCAGGATCAGGAGTCAAAACAGCTGGATCGGTGGGAGGAGAGGCTGGATGAGCGGCCGAGGTAGGACAAGAATCCGCTGGGAGAACCGGGGCGGCACCCTTAAGAGATTGTTCTTCTTCCTCATCCGAGCTAAGGTCTAGCTCATTGTCTGGAATGTCCCGGGGTTCTTCCTCGATCATCTCCATAAGTTCCCTTAGAGAAAGACTGAGACCGGGGGAAACCATCGGCTCGACGTATTCCTCAAAGGGAAGAGGATCCGACCTGTCAGGAACATGAATGCTATGACAGCTCTGCAGGGTGGTGAGAATCAGGTCGAAAGCGTACTCATGACATTCGTCTTCTAAATGCCGCCTCTTCCATCGCTTGATCGCAGCGATCCTCTCTCTTTTAATGGAGCTTTGTAGCTCCTTCACCCTTTTCTCGGCATTTGTTTTGTCCTGCATCGCCTCGTGGCAGTCCTGAAGGGACTTGAATCGGAGCCCGCGTTCCTCCATTATTTTAGAGTTGGCGGCACGTAGCTCATCCATCAATCTCACGTGGTTAAGCTACAGCGCCTGGTACTTCTTCTCCAATTCATCCTCAGCCGCGATCTCCTGATTTTTCTCCGCGATCACTCGACTTTTCTCCTCCTCTCCCGTCTCGAACCGAGCTTTCCAAAAGTCTCTGTCGCTCTCCGTCAGCTTCTTTTCCTCCTCCAAAGAAGAAACTTGAGCTCGCGTAAGGTCTCTGTCCTCCGTCAACCCTGAAAGCTCCTCCTTCATTTTGGAAAATTTTTCTTTCATTTTGGAAAGTTCCCGGAGCTCAGCTTTCAAAGCGTTGCGCTCCTCGGCGCGGCAATGCATCGCATAAGCGAATGACAGGCCCTTTGCGCAATGGCGGATGAGGCGAACTGATAGCTCACGGTTATCCAGCTTGCCTGTAAGTTCCTCGTCAGTAGGAGGAGTATTATGCTCGGCAACATGGAGCGCCGCGTCAAAACTCGTAAGTGACATGGTCTTGTCCAGACTAATCACTGGCTCCCACTTATCAACGCTCGTTGATGGCTTTTGCCCTTTGCCTTTTCCCGACTGGGCCACGCGATCTTCGCCTTTCTTCGCCTCTTTCCCTCTCTCCCTAGTGGCGACAGTCGAGCAGGGTGGCCGGTCAAGAACCCGGACGGTCTTCCTCCTTTTACGAAGAGGCTCCGCCTCCTCATCATCTTCCCCCAAGTCCACCAACTGGATTGGCACCGTTGGTTGCACGGGGTCCGTTGCCTGGACGATCGCTCCTGACGACTCGGAAACAATCGACTGAGCGACCTCCAAGCTAGACTCCCCCTCCTTGCTCGGCTCTTTGGTCTTTTTGGGCGGCCCAGCAACCCGTCGCTGGCTCTTAGGAGCGCCGGAGGATCCAGAAAAGGTGCTAGCTCTCACCATGGCTGCACAAACATTGAAATAGGTTAGAAGATGAAACCAACACCTACAAGCAACAACAAATAATGAAGTTATGAAGGGTCGACCAGAAGAGGCAATTTCTTCTCCTAGCCCGTCAATCCGGGGTGGGGGGTAAATCAAGAATGAGCCGGCTGAGGCTCCCCCTTTATACCCCATAACGAGCCGACCAAAATCGTATCGACCGAGCGCCTTTATTCGATCGACCGCCACCTGCTCCTCTCCACTAAGGAACACACTTGAAAGATCGTTCCATTGCTCGGCCAACGGATATCTCCATGGCCTAGGTTCGAAAGAAGAGCCCGGAGGCCTCACAAAGAAGTACTTCATCCTCCAAGATTGGACCTTGGAGGCCGTCCCAACAGGGCGGTAGTGCGCATCTCTGTATTGAAGAGAAGGAATCCCGGCTCCGGAGCTTGGGCTCTGGTTCATTCTCAAAAAGTGGCGCAGAACGCCGACTGAAGGGGGGCAGCCGAACTGGTGGCACAGTAAAGCCAAGCCGTTCATAAATCTCAAGCCATTCGGAGGAATCTGGCTCAGCCTCAGTTGGTACACGCGACACACTTCGTCAATGACTGGGCCATACGGGAGCTTCATGCCGCCGACTGTGAAGAAGCTGTCTGAAATAGCAAAGTAACCACCTGGACTGTTATGAATCCTTTCATTAACGGAGGCCAGTCGAGGCCCCCATGCCACGGGGATGTTATGCTGAAGGATCGATCGATTCAACTCCTTCGTGGTCATCATCAATGGGTCATTCGGTGGATTCTCGATAACTAGCCCATCCTTCTGGACACTTGCCCCAACTTTCTCAGTCCCTTCTACTTCAAGCGCCTCATTTTCGCCAGCCTCCGGCGCATCCACCATTTCCGCCACCGTCCCCGGCGGCTCAACCACTAAAGCTTGTTTAGCGGTTTCCTCCCTAGGGTCAACCCCCCCACTAGAGCTAGTCGAAGACATGATTATGGAAAGGAAAATCTAATGGATAAGGGGGAAAATGGACGTACCTAGTTGGTGACGAAGGTTTGTAGTTGAGAAGACGGTAACAAAAGGTTGTAAAGAGTAGCAGAGACGAAAAACCCAGAGAATGGAAGTCGGAAAGCGAATACGCAGAGTAAAAAAGGGAAGACGACCATCGGGTTCAAAATTTATAGCATCAACTGAACGGGAAACACCAATCGATGGCAGACGCGTGGCGAAATCCGAATGGCAGTAAATTAGGTTTTGCAAAAGCTAGAGGCGGCACGACAGTTGAAAGGATGTGTATGGCAGAGTGTGATAGCGCATGACAGCCGAGTAGCAATTAAGAGGACGCACCATTTCAAACCTCGAACGGTACTCAATAAATGCGTATCGCCAAGTAATAATTAGACCTAATATCGAGATCAGACCGCCGCCACATAGCGCAAGCCAAGCAATCGCCCGGTACGACCGCACGCCAAGCGACCGACCTTGTGCCTTTGCAGCTCGACCGATCGACCTGATAGCAAGTGGACACACCGGTAAGTCGCACAATCCTTATGTACTCCTTCAACCCTTCTCTTCGGTCAGACTCGAGGAGTAGGGGGCTTATGGTCGGATAGGCTGAATCGGCCTTCTTAGGCCCCGCATCAAGCCCGGATCAAGCACAATCAAACTCAATTAAATACGTATATTTAATTTTTAAAATTTAAAAATATTGTCATGATTTAAAGTAAAATAATATTGTCTCACTTAAAAATTTCAAGTTTCATATTGGATCAACTCAAACCTAAGTCAAAGCTTGAAAATTTCAGGTTTCAGAGTGGACCAACTTGAACCTGAGTTAAAGCTTGAGAATTTGAAACCTAAACCAATTCTAGTCTAAAACCTAATTAACTCACTCTGATACTGTTAATTCCAAATCGAGCTAGGTCGAATCGAGCGGAACAAGTTTTACTAAGTGGTTGGGTCGGCTGGGCTAGCCATACAAGGCCCAACTCCAGGCCCAGATGTCGACGACCCGGTCGCAGGAGATAATCTCCCATGCAAACGTAAAGACTCACGTAAAGACCTAAACTTAGCAGTAACCCCAGGTATATAAGGTACTATTCCTCCCTAATACTAGTACGACATTACAACCCTAATTTTCCTACTTGTTACAACTAAAACTTTCACAGAAAGACTGATTTGAGCGTCGGAGGGGCCTCCCGGGGATCAACTCCCGGCACGCCATTATTTGTTTTGCAGGTATTCCGTAGCCAGAGTCGCACAGATCATGGATCCGAACACTACAACAAAACAACACATTTCGCGTCGTTTTGGAAGTAGACGTCGTGAATGGTGTGATGATTTCACGACGTCTGAAATAACGTCAAGAAAAGATGGAATATTCTGAGACGTTGTGTTAAGACGTCGGGGATAAGGGAAGCGTTTAATGTCGTTTTGCTAGAAAGACGTCCGAAAATAGAATAAACGTCGTTGGGGATAAATAGACGTCGGGAAAGGCTAGGTCCACGTAATTAATTTCCCCTCCCCCTAATTTTCCAAACGAAAACCGAAGCCCCCCCTCGTTCTTTCTCTCATCTTCGTCGGTCTCCAGCGTTCCATAGTAAGTCATCCAACCTCGTTCCCTC
>JANKOE010000005.1:12761061-12772480 GCA_026284465.1 Erythroxylum citrifolium
CACAGGTCGGTCAGCTGGGATTTTTGGGATGACCTAGATAGAATTGATGTATCTTTCCTCTTTCATGTAGCATGTTGTACTAGGTTTTAGTAGTGATGTATAGACAGTGGAAAAACTGACAGATATGTAAATTTCTGATTTTAATGAAATGAAATGAGGAAAATTTTAGTTTCACAAAGTTCGTGATTTTATATTGATGTTTTATTATTATGATGCCATGCGAAGTACAGTAGTAATTATTCGTAGCGTACTCTTATCGTAGGATATGTACCGGAATAACCTACGAGCGTCCCGGTGTATACCCTGCAATAAGGGGGCGCTACAAAAAAGGGGCCTTCCTGTAGTTCATACGCAGATGCCACAGTGAACCTCCCATGGGTGGTAGGCCCCTACGTCAATCGATCGTCCCCTCGTTCCTCAATAGTAGGGCAGAAAGATGCTAACACCAGACAGACTACAGAAGGCAGGTATTGCTGAAACTCCTGCCAAAGCCAGTTTCCCTCGACACTCACAAAATTGGCAACTGTGGTAATCAAACTATGATCCGAAATTTGAGAGGTTGCCACGTGGATAAATGAGCCCCAATCTGGCACCCAGTAATTCAGCCAGAATAAAATTCGACGGCCATTGCCTAGCAGCTATTTACTCCCTTATCGTACAAGGGGTCAAGTTGCCGAAATGCCCCTCCAAACTACTGAGGTCCCCGGTCTCGCTATATTTTGGGGGATATGGGAAGTATCCAGCCTATATTTAGCTTTGAGAACCTATACCCAAAGGGTCGTTGGTTGCATCAGCAGGGCCTAGCCTAGCTTGGTGAGGAGGGCATCATTGGTAGGGCGGATCCGTTTAAGACCAAGGCCCCTTGGGGATTTAGGTTAACAGACTGACGCCCAGTTAACAAGGTGCATTTTTTGTTGGGCTGGCTCAAAACCCTAAATAAAATCTCTCATAATTTTCTCCAGGTCATCACAAAGTTGTCGCGAGAGATAAACAGTTTGCATCGTGAAGATAGGAAGGGCAGCCATGGTCAACTGGGTTAAAATAACTCACCCAATAAGCGACAAAGTCTAGGCCCGCCAGCCTGCGAGTTTCTTCTGAGCAGTATCCAAAATGTGCTGGAAGGTGTGCCGAGACATACGTTCGTGAAGCAAAGGGACTCCTAAGTATCGTCCGAGATTAGTCGTGCAACTGATCTATAAACCATGGTTGATACGCCGTGCAGTATCTCGGGAAACGTTTTGCAAAAAGAAAATTTGAGTATTTGCGTTACTAACTTTCTGACCTGACGCTAAACAAAAGGTCTCCAATGTGCTTGCTATGACGTGCTTTTGGGAGTCCTCTGCTTTAGTGAAAAGGACTAGATCATCTGCAAAAAATAGGTGGAAGATGGGGGGACCCGATCGACTCAGCTTGAGCAGTTTCCAATTCCCACAGCTCACCTCCCTCGAGATAAGATGCCCGAGTCGCTCCATGCAGAGAACAAAAATATACAGAGAAAGCGGGTCATCTTGTCTAGCCCCCTCGAAGGGCGAAAGGAGGCGGACACAGTACCTTGCCAGGCTATTCGAAAGGACACAATCGTCACACAGTTTATGATGACGTTAATAAGATTCTTGGGGAGCCCAATTTCATCTAGTGTGTCCTGAATAAAATTCCAGTGCAGTCGATCATACGCTTTTTTCAAATCTGCTTTCACCACTAAGTAACCGGTCCTACTCGTCTTTTTGCCCATCGAATGAATGACCTCTTAGGCGATGATTATATTATCAGTGATATGTCTGCTCGGAATAAAACTGCATTGATTCTCAGCTACTAGATGATTCATGTGCTCTTTCAACCTGTTCACTATGATTTTAGTGATAGCCTTATAAAGGACTGTATACAGACTAATAGGATGAAACTGAGAGATTTGTTGCGAACTAGGAATTTTTGAAATTAAGACCATAATGGTTTGATTTAACTCTTGTTCCCATCTTTCCAGACTGAAAATCTTTTTTATGAACTCCACCACAACAGGCCCTACTGTCCCCCATTGTTGTTGAAAGAAAAGTGCATTGAAACCATCAACTCCTGGGGCTTTATTGGGGTGCATGTCAAAGATCGTCGCTTTAATTTTCGTTTCATGGACCGACCTCGCTAGCCGGATGACCTGTTCCGCCGAAAGGGCCGGGAAGGCCCCAGATGGAGGAAGCGGGGTGGACATCCCGTCATCTAACGTGTAAAGATGGACAAAAAAGTTACGGGTCAGTTGGCACAATCGGGCCAGTTTCGTAACCATCAGTCCAGTAGAATCAGTGGGACGGTCAACCCGCAATCTCTTTCTTTTGGACAGGGTGACAGTGTGATAATATTTGGTATTATGGTCCCCTTTCGAGATCCAATCACAGTGGGTTTTCTGGTGCCAGAGTAGTTCCTCCTCACCTTAAACCTGCATTAGATCGCGACTAAATTTGTCCTCGAGGTCTAAAAGTGCATCTGAAGGATTGACCGTCATGGCTTTCTGAATTCCCTTCAGCCTGGCCACCAGACATTTTTTCCGGTGCGTAATGTTGCCAAACACGTGGGTGTTCCAATGGAGGAGGTGTTCCAAGAAACGAGGTATTGATTGACTCATCGTCTCTTCCGTAGGGAGCCAGTGCTTGGTTACCACCTCATTAAACCCAGAATAAGCGATCCAGGCGTTTTGGAATCGAAACTGAGGGCCGCCTGAATTTCGCGGTTGCGAATTAAGGACTTGGAGAAGCATAGGTCTATGGTCCGAGCCTAGGAAGGGAAGATGATGGTTCACCGTGCAGGGGAACTTTTGTAGCCACGACGTCGATCCAAACACCCTATCAAGTCGGTCCTAGACTGAACCCCGCCGCTATGTGTATTTCGAGCCCACATAACCCAAGTCATGAAGTCCACACTGATGGACCCAATCCCGAAAGCGGGAGTTAACCACTCGCGTAGAAGTACTGTCGCCCTTTTTATCGGAGATTTCTAGTTTAGCGTTAAAATCACCTCCCACAATCCATGGTCGGTGACTGGAGGGTCCGATCCAAGATAAAACTGGCCAGAGCATGGACTGAGTGGCCACTTGAGGGCTAGCATATACAGCAGAAAAGTAAAAAAAATCCGTCCCGGTCGTAACGTGGGTATGGATAATTTGCCTATGCGTTAAGATTACCGAGACATGAAAATCCTCTTCCCACAGTAGCCAAATTCCACCCGAGAACCCAGTAGCTTCCACTCTAAAGGAGTAATCATAATGCAAGAATCACATCCTGAGCCCGAGCTCCACTAAGCGTGGTTCCATCAGAATTAAGATACCAGGTTTGTATAAACGGAGATAATTCCGCAATACTTGCTGGAAGGCCGTATTGCCAGCCCCCTCACAATTCCATATTAGAATTGACATAAAAAAAGTCGAATAAAAATTGGCAACCTTAAATCGGGGTAGTATCCGTACCACCGGCCTAGGTTGCTTAGGGTTCTTCTTCCTGAGTGTGTAGAACCATCTCCTCGTCCTGTCCCTGATCTGTAACCCCTTCCTGGTGACTCAGCTGCTGGTCAGGATTTGGAGGTTCGTCGGGTGGGTTTATAGCCATAACTGGCCTGTCCCCAGCCCCCTCACCAGGTGCCTCGACACCTTCCATTAATTGGGAGTTCACGTCAGCACCCGGGTCCCGGGCCATAAAGATTTGGGGATCACAGACCATTTAAGTTCAACCACTAAATTCTTATTAGTGGTCATGTGTTGGAGTTGGACAGGATTGTACACAGTCGAGGCCGGTGCTTGACTACTGAAAGCTAGAACCTGTCCCTCCCGGGTCTGATGTGTTGTGACAACAGATTTACCTTTGGACCCAGATTTAGAGAGTCTGGAGGAACTAGCAGTTGAGTTCTTCAAGCTCTTAAAGATGGGCTGTCCAATTCCAACTAAATTGGACACATCTAGTCGATGTCCAAAGCCCGAGGAATTAATGTGATGGGTTGTTTATAAAGCTGCAGCAGGCACCTCCCCTTGATCCTCTCGCTGTTCCAGAACGTGGAAGTGAGAGCCTCCTTTCGTAGCCGTTGCTGCGTGAGATCGGACCGTTGGGCTTGATCGGTTGACGGCAGGGGACTTCGCCGGACTTTCCCCCTGATTTTCTTGCCTGGTCAACGCCGTGGTTTCCTTTGTACATGAATCCAAAGGCCATAAACGGTGCTCGTCCCAGCCGGTGTCACCACTGCTGTCGGTCCCGGTGATGTCTGCCGCAATGGTGCGTCTTCTCCGACGCATCACGGTGGTGGCAAAGGGTCACTGGGTACGGGTATCTTCTTCGAGCAAGCTCCAGTGTTGTGGCCTATCATCCCGCAGCCAAAACAAACATGTGGAAGCCCCTCGTACTCTATCATCAAAGTCTCACCATCCAGCTCCACTGTCGGACATAGTGCACACTTAGGTCGATGTCCACAACAATGCGCACGAACCGCCCACGTTGTGCCTGCAGGGTAGCCTCATCGAGCTTCACCGTGCTGCCCACCAAGTCACCCAACTATTGGAGGATCATGGGGTGATACTGCGCTATTGGGAAGTTGGGAAACCTTATCCAAACCACCGCTCGGGTGTCGCCTGCGTCGGTCTAAAGCTCGGGATCTACCGTTGGACAGATAGAGCCTGGCCATATATCACTCAAGGGCCGTTCGTGAGGACATTGATGTAGTCGGTTTCCTCTATAAACTTGACAAGGAAGAATTCATTCTCCATGTCCACGATTTTCAGTGGATCATGCGGGCGCCATAAGCTGCGGAGTCTGGAGCTAATCATGCGAAATCCCACCTAGCGTCCTAATAGCTTGACGACGACGGCTTGCTTCCACTGCTTATCGAGTTTATCTAGAAGATGATTTAAGTGTCGAAGTATTAATATTGGAACTACCACATTATTTTCATGAGTTTGTCTAACCAATATGCATTTAACTCATCCTAAAAGACATAAGGCACATGTCTGCAACCAATATGTGCAAAATTTGGAATTGGAAAGCTAAGAACAGTCACGTATTGGAGTTCATGAAACAGTTTATCAAGAGGAGGATGTTGTGTTTAGGAGACAAAGCCGGATTTTACTGAGACTCCGTTTAATGTCATTATTTGGGACGATGTTGTGCTTAGGGGATAATGCGCTTAGGGTACTAAGCGTTGTAATTTATTGTGATGGTTGATCCCATTGCTTTAAAAATACTAAATTCCACTCCCCATCGATTCATATGGGGAACTTGCTCATCTTTTTCTCGTGGCCACTGCAAGCACTTGCGATTCACAAACCCAGCCCAAAAAGTAATGAGCCCAGTTCTCTTCTCAACTGCTAAAACCTCTCTTCACAGCTAAAACCTCTGGGTTCGTCGCTCACTCTCAAGTCTCAACTCATCCCCAAACGTTTCCCGAGAAAATGGATGATATCTTCCCAGCGACCAAACAACGCCCAAAACTCGATTTCCACCAAGCTTTCACCACCCTCCAAAACCACTGCTCTGGCTTCCTTCAAAACCTCCCCCAATTCAACCCCAACCCATCTTCACTTCACACCCATCTTCACGCCTCTTTCTGCAGCACAAAACAGCTAATAGACGCCACCCTCTCTCGCTTCAACCCCCACAACATTCCGTCGTCCTCCACGAGCTCACCGCTCTGGGCTCGAATTCCTCTCGACCCTAAGACCCATTTAGGGACTACTACTCACCGAGCCGGTGGTGCAATGTCGAATGAAGCCATTGAAGAGAGACTAGCAGGCGTGCCCGTCTACGCTTTGAGCAACCCTAATGAAGAATTCGTTTTGATTTCTGGTGCTTCTAGTGGGAAGTCTGTTGGATTAATTTGTTTTAAGAAAGAGGACGCGGAGGCCCTTCTTGAGCAAATGAAGAGCATGGACCCTGCTATGAGAAAAGCCGGTTCTAAGGTTGTTACTATTGCTTTAAACAAGGTGGGTTCTTTGGCGTCTTTGTTATATGGGTTTCTGCATTTATATTTAAAGATTGAATTTTGCTTTAATTGTTGATTTTTTTTTCTTTTGTAGGTTTTTCAGCTGAAGGTTAATGGTGTGGCATTTAGGTTGATACCTGATTCTTCACAGATTAGAAATGCGCTGAGGGTAAGTTTTTCCCATACTTCTTTTGTTTGTGTCAAACTTAGACTAAGTTTGCTTGAATTTGAATTTTCCCCATTTAACTAAACCTTGATATCACTTGCATCACGTGTAACCTTAAAATAGCATCGAATCTAGTGTGGTCAAGGCAAATGCGTATCTTGAATTTGAAGTGAGTGTGTCAAACTCAAGAAATTCAATCTTTGATGGTGTTTTTGAGACTATTAGCATTGTTTTAGTTAAGTCTTTGTTATCTTCCATATATTTTATCTTACTAATTAATTAAGTGCCTGCCTGCGTTCTATTCCAGAATTTATTAATATGTTCTTTTGTTCATTGTAGGAGAGGGAGAAGGCTGGTTCCAATGATGATGCCTTCACTGGGGTGCCAGTTTTCCAGGTTTTCCATTTTCTACATTACCAACCAATTTGATAGCTTAGACGTATTATGATTAAGTTACGATGAACAGAAGTAATAAAATTATGCGTTAGCGATTGTGTGACCAAATGTAAACTTGTAGTAGAATTGAGTCTTGGTATCTTGCATCTATAAAATATTTCCCTGAATTTGTCTAATAAAACAGAATTGGAGTTTGTGAATATATGTCAACTGGAGAGCATAAATTGCTTTTGTGAAAATTTGAGCTCATAAAATTTAAAAAATTATTATCCTGTCACCTCAGTCCTATTGTGTTAATTGAATGTGTTAAGAAATGATTATGATTACTTTTATTGTGACAAACTGTATGCTTTATTTGTTACATGCCATTACCACAAAGAATTAATGGATTGAAATTGATTCTGCATTTGATCTATAGAATCATCACCACAGAAAGACGATATCTTAAGTGTGTTACGCAGCCATGTATATCCATACTGTTACATGAAATTTGCATTATGCATTAATCCAACTAGGTGCATTTTAATTATTTTGTGCTTGCCATGCATGGGGCCTCTTGTAGTTTGCAAATCTGAATTTTGCTCTTTTAATTTCACTGCATTGATATAGGTGCAGTTACATGGTCTTGCAATGTTCCAACACTTTCTGCAGGGGATTTTGGTGCTCATTTTTTGGTTTATTAGTCATTTTGCATTTTCCACTTTTTCTGTTATGAAGAGTTTCACTTTATTGGAGATTCTATTGGTCAATGCTTAGGTAGCCTTTGATGCAGGGTACAATGAGCTAGCTGAATCTATGCAGATAATTGGAAGTTGGGCATTTCTTTTTTGATATTTTTACTTAGTTACTCATTCGGAACTTTTTGCATGAAGAACTAATTCAAACTTTGGAACTTTTGCATTTCAGTCTAGGAGCTTGGTGTTGAGAAGCCAAAAGAAGAGCTATCGTCCGGTATTCTTCAGAAAGGTTAGCTCTGGAAAAAGAATGTTTACTTTATTCATTTAAGGGAGAATAGAAATAGGGTGAGGGTCGGGGAGCAGGTGGAACATAAAGATTGGGGCATTCGGTAATGAAGTCACTGATTATACTGTAGTCACTAAACTTCTAATATTCCTGTGGTTCTTACAGGAGGATTTAGAAAATTCTCTACAACGAGCTTCCTACCAACAGAAGAAATTAAATCCTGCTTTCAGGCAGGGGGATATTCAGGTATAGCATATTGTTGGTGCCTCTCCATTTTCAGAGTTCATGTTCCTTACATATGTACGTTTTTTTTTGGGTAGGTTGCTGTCTTTGAAGAAATAATCAAGGGTATGAAGGTAAGCAGAACCTGGAACTTTTCCGTGTATTTTGCAAAGGATGGCCTAGAAGGGACCAGACAATTATTATCTTGTGGAGTTGTTTTTATATCCAAACGTACTTATCTAATCATTTCTTCTCTTATAAAGCTAAAATCCCTGAAGCATAAATTTTTGCAGGAAAGTTCTACATCGACCTGGGATGACGTTGTCTTTATTCCTCCTGGGTTTGATGTTTCAACTGATCCTTCGATGCTATAGTTAGCTGACAATGAGTAGCTGACGTCTTTATGATGTTCCAATTTATCATCCTTTCTACAAGGGCTGCAAAATTGAGTTATTAGTGGCAATGTTGATGGCCATGTGTTATTGTATACATATGTTTTGCCAATAATGAAAGTGTAGATAAATTCGCATGTTTGTATTGATATTGTGGAGAAGTATAGATAAATGGGCATGTTAGTCATCAGGTACCTTCAGTAAGTTGGTTAGTCTAGTTAATGCAAGTTGTGAGAATTTTTGAGTTAATGCTTCTCTTAGGAGTTCATGGGTTTGTTTTAGCTTTTAAGTTCTTCTGGACGAGTATGTATTGAAGCTAATTTGGTCATAACATCATTTTGTATCCGTTGTGAGTTGTGAAATACTTGCCCTTTACCATTTGACGTAGCATTTATATAATGTAATATCAATCTTAAGTAGCCGAGTATGATGCTTTTCGTCTGATAGCAAATATTCTGGTTTGCTTTTGGCTGACTTGTAAACGAAAAGTAATGGCTTAGAACAACGGGGAACAATAAAGCTTGCAATTTTCGGGTGCATTTATGAGTTGTTCATTAGGAATTGAACTGGTTGCTCGTCGTCATATTTTCTGAGAGAGTAACAGATGTGCTGACTGACTAGCGAATTATGCTGGTTATTTTGAATTGGGCGATGCATACCAAGGTGATAGTGTTGGATAAAAATTGTCTCGTAACACTTTTGACCACATCTTTGCCACAAAAGACGAGGCAGGCGTTAAACTTTGCATCCAAATGACAGACCTCATCGCAATTGAATACAAGAGTGTTTCTGAAGTATCAAAAGAAAACCCTTGGTTTATAGGTTGTTTTCCGGTTACAGTTACAGTTCCATGACAATAACAGCAAAAGAAGAGTGAAAGGGAGAGCCGCCACACGGAGAAGAAAATTGGGGGAGGAAAAGATAATCGTGACACCATTTTGGGAATTTAGGATTTCTGAAATCCTAAATCTCAAAGCTAATTAGATTTCAATTTTTAGGGATCCTTATCACATATATAATTAACGTGAGATTTTTTTTAATAAAAAAATTTATTCACTCAGTAAAAATGAGAGAACCCTGGAATTTCTGTCAATTTAAAGAGTTGTTTTATACATTTTACAAGAGATAAGATTAATATGTCTTGATGTAATCCTTTAATATAAGATTTATACAACAAACTTATATTTTAGCCTCTAAAATTCAATAAAAACCTTAGACTTACAACATAGGATTTGAGATTATCTCAAGCTTTATTTATAAACTCTAAACTACTGCTTTAGCCTAATTAAATTATTCATTCAAAATTAGTTTTAAATAAGGAACCAATTATGGATACTAAAAATATTGATATTATCATTATCAACCAAGCTGATCTAACTTCATTTAAATCACCCAACCTTAATAGTTTACCATTGGGATTTAAGTTGATTGATATAAACTTTAAGGTCTATGATTAAGTTACCCCAAAAGTAGATGAGGATAATTATGGCTACTTAAAATGTTGTACTGAGAGCATAATTATGCAGGATAGATATAAAAAATCATACAACCAAATTTCTGTAGCTTGTTTATTGATCTTCCATCAGTCAATAAAATCTAGGATAGTGCCACCTAAACTCTCTGTTATGGGGATCTCAATATTGTAAATTATGCTTTAAGGCCATGAGGGAAAAGCAGAATGGACGTCTGATCAACATTTATTGTACCACAATGTATAGTTTTTGGTACATCAGATAGAAATTGATAATTGACACCTATGTAAGATGGTATGTACCGTAGATCTCCAAACTAGAAAAGAAGAAACTTAGAAAGATAAGATGTATGACTCCTTGCAGGACTTGACAAAATATTTGATTATATTTGAAGTGCTATCCTCCTAATGAAACTTGGCCCAAGTATTGAAGAATACTTCAATATTGTTTAATGAGAGGATCAATTTAAAGTTTCCATGCTCGGAAAAAGGAACATTGGTGAAAATTTATCCATGACAATGTTCTCCAAAACCACCTCATCTATCTCTCTCACTCCTAAAGATGTTGATGAAGCAGAAAAAGATGAGTTGCAATTAGTCATTGAATAGGACTTGACATACCAAAAAAATACTTCTTTTGAATCTCATGAGTATCCTGAATGGTTTCTAAGAGAAACAAGCGAAATAAAACATAAATAACAAATGTGTAACGCGAGCAAAGTAGCCAATATGATTGATATTGTTCTTGGTGTGGTTGTTATGATGACTATACTGAAACGAGTGAATTGTTTTTTCATCGACTATATATCCTTGAATGATCCTACTTCCTCAAGTATACTAGCATGATTTTTTTCTGCATCTACTACGACTCATGATACAAGTTGGATCAATGATCTAGGTGTCAAAAAATATATGACTTACAATAGATCACTCTCTTCCAATAAACGAATTCTCCTTTTAAGGATAGTGTTATGACAACCATTAGGGAGTTTACCCTACGTCATTAAAGTAAGATGCATAGCCCTTACCCCTATTCTTTCACTATATGATTTGTTCATTGTTTCTGTAAAATCAAATCACTTATTATTAGTCAGTCAAATTACATAATAGTTGGATTGTGTTATATTGATGTTTCTCACTTTTTGCTTGATCAAATATTCAAACTCAGGTGATCATTAGTTGTGGTATAAATAGGCGGGGTTATACTATGTAGATGATCATGCTCATCAAGTTTAGAGTTACATTGACAATCACTTGAAGAACATCTAGTTATGGCATCATCAACTTGATCATGCCTCCACTTATTTAAAAAAATTGTATCCATCTTTATCTGGTGATATTTCATAATCTTCTCTTAAGTGATGTTTGTATTTTGGTTAAGAATCACCGCACTTCTTACCCTTTATGTTTTAACAAAAGAATAACCCATTTCAATTGATCCAATTTGATGTTTGGAGACTTGTCTTACTGCTAAATCTGAAATTCATTGGTTTATTATTTTTATAGATGATTATACCATAATGAATTAGCCATATACTATGCAATATAATAATGATGTACATAACATATTTCCAATTTTATATCTCATGGTTTACACCCACTTGCTCTCTTCGCATTAAAATAATTTGATCAAGTAATGTTGGAAAATACATTAACTTTGAACTCTCAAAGTTTTTCAAGACAATGATATTCTTTATGAAACTACCGTTGGAAGCTACTGAGGAAGAAGAAACGAAAATGATAACTGAAAAACTTTGGGTGCGTTTACTTTTAGAAAACAGTTTTTACAGTTTTTCGTTTTCTATCTTAATTTTTTTGCATATATTTTCAATTTTCATTTTCAGTAGAAAATTGTCGAAAACA
>JANKOE010000005.1:12780403-12794274 GCA_026284465.1 Erythroxylum citrifolium
TTGGAAACCTATTAAAAGTAGTTTTCTAGTTTCCTAGAAAATTGGAAAAATAGAAAACACGTTTTTCTTGAAAAATTAATCTATTTTTTTATTAATAAACATGTTTTCTAATTATTTTCTATTTTGTGAAAAAAAAATTCTAAAATACTAGAGAATTTTCTGAAAGTAAACGCACCCTTTTATTTCTATATTTTCACTTCTTATCTCCATCTCATAACAATTGATTACAAGTTAGCTATTAATCAAATGAAACGTACAGAATAGAATTCTAAACAACTTACTTTATAGCTGAGTAGCCTTTAATAAAATAGCTGTAACTTTCTTTAGAAAACCTCAAGCTTAATATTTAAAACTAAAGTTAATAAGCTTGAAATGCATATTTAGTTCACCTACAAAAACATCCATTTGCTTTCCCAAAACTTCCCTTACGTTCACCATTATTAATGACAAGAAGTCATGTAAACTTCTCTTCTTCACACGCTGAGAGCAATGGCAAATTTTTTGTCCACTATATATAATTTTAGTCACTTCTTTTTTAGCAATATGAAGTTCACCTAGCAATAACCTTAGATATATCGCATGACATGCACCAAAAGTTGTAGCAACATACTCTGATCATATGTTGAAAGTGTTACAACTAATTATTTCTTTGAACACTATGAAATTGCATTTTCTCCAAAAAGAAAAATGAACCATGTAGTACTCTTTCGGTCATCAATACCGCCGACATAATCACTATCATAATATCCTTTTAAGTGAGCCTCATTTGAAGAATTATATAAAATGGCATAATCAAGAGTAACTTTCAAATATCAAAGAATTCTCTTTGCGGCTCACATGTGTTCTTTGCTTAGATTCTCCATATACTGACTCGCTAATCCCATAACAAATAATATATTAGGTCTAGTATATGTCAAGTACCTTATTCTCCATCATCTTTGGAGAGTTTTTACCTCGCACTTTATCGGAGTATTCATGGGATTACAATCTATCATCTTAAACTTTTTTTTATAATATCTCTTACATATGACTCTAGAGAGATAAATATCCCGTCACTTTATTGTTTAATTTTAATTCCATTCCCAAATAATATGACATAAGCCCCATGTCACTTATCTCAAATTGTCGTGCCATCTCTTTCTTAAAATCTTTATATGCTTGTAAATTATTTCCTGTAAGAATGAGGTCATCCATATAAATGCATAAAAACAAAATATCTTTTTTTTCCTAACATAAAGTGCATATTCATGAATGCATCTTAAAAAACCGTTCTCATAAAAAAATTTGTCTAGGTGACTATACCCAACTTGTGGCACTTGTTTAAGGTCATACAATACCTTTTTCAACTTTAGCACCTTATCTTGGTGCGAAAGGAATTGAACTTTTACCTTCAATTTCTTAGTCCTTATTATCGTCTTCTCCCAAATATGGAAGAAAATCTTGTCACGTGATGAAGCAAAAAACAAAATGTAACAAGGTCTTCCATAGAAGCATATTACATATGCATGGTTCATGGGATATATGAACTTTTGTAAGTTAGGGTCTTATTGAAATAGGTTTTAAGCTAAAGGAACCTAAATGCTGTGACAGTCAACAATTTTGAAAAAATAGCTAATAATCTTTTCCAATATAATGGAACTAAACGTATTAAAATAGATCATCGCCTCATTAAAAAGAAGTTGAATTTGAAATTAATGGACATTCATTTTATGAGTACCTAATAGGCATTCTAACTCATGCAATTTTTACTGAAGTTTGAATAAATTTCTAGGCAAGTTAAGTTTAGAAGATTTTATTATACCAATTTAAGGGAGAATATTATTATGTGATTACTTAAATTATACGTGACTTATATGAAAGGAAATATATCTTTCTATAAAACATACATATCGTACGCCTTATGTAATTTTTAATATATGATATATGTAACAAAAACTTGTATATCAAAATTCCTTTAGAGAAAAAAATACAATAGGCTTCAACAATAATGCGAGAGACGTACGATGTTTTTGGATAAAATTGAGATGGGTTTAGGCTTGGCCAATTCCATCCCCATAGATCACAAGTGTATGGAATTTACGCCGTGTTCCTGCTTGTAACGTCTTTTTGAAGCCATGAGTCGCTGACACAATTCCGTCCTTGATTCCAAATTCCGAAAAAACCCAACAGTCGATTCATGTTTAGTGCGTAACTAGTTTTTCGACAATTTTTTTGCTTGCGAGTGTCCTGAAAATGTCGTCCAGTTCATTTTCAATTGATTTATTCAAGAATATTACAAGAAATCTGTAACTTTCTTTCCGTAATCTTTCCCAATAATGGAACTTAATAGTCAAGATGGGAATTTTCTACTCGCAACTATTCATATTATCATTTGAATCGAGCAAGGACAAGAAGTTTTTAAAGAAGTGGATTTGCTTTCATGCAATACTTCTTATCCTAGCCCTAGCCACTTATGGAGCCATAGATGTCGTCTCAGATAAATCATTGAAGTGGGCATGTGTGTCCAAATTCCAGCTTTGAAGAACAGCAATACCGACAGATTAAGGGAACGCACTTGTGTCTGAGCTTAGCCATACCGTCATGATTCTTCGGGGTCACCATTCTTTGCCAACTGGATTTTAGATTCAAATCCTCTCATTGCCAGGAAATTGATGTGACGGGATTTGCCGTTTCCCTTGACATCCAAAGCCTCTTTTCCTAAGATTTGGTCCACTTGTATAATCCTTTCCAAGCCAACCCCTCTCGTACGCATCCTTGATCCTTCACTTCATATATGTCGTGAGTATTAGGCAAAATATGATTAATGAAAAAATAAATCCATTGTTTGGGTTTAAGGAGAAACGCCGAATCCAAAGTTCAGGACCTAACTTTTTGAACTTGCAGAGAAGAGCCAACAACAAAGATAAAGGAGTTCAGATCTTCTGTCTAATATTATGATATCTTATTGTGTCCAATAAATCTCAGTCATTTATTTATGTGAGTCTCGCAAAATAAATGACTGAGATAGACAGAATAAGACAGAGTAATATTAGACAAAGAATTTGAATTCATGACAAAGCTATTGTCGTCCAACTTGTGGGACAATGTTGGTGTACTATATTATCTATGGCTAAGGATAGACATGATTTGACCTACTATTAAGTATTAGAAGTATCTTTTTGTATATGACTAGTAAAATCTCTAAACTTGATAACATTATATATGACTGGTTAAGTTTATATACACCAAGATGATGTAAAATCTCTAAAGCTAATAAAATTGATTGTGTACAAAATTTAATTTAATTTAACAACTTAAATTAAGACTATTAAAAATTAATTATAAAATTTTGCTTTATTACATTACTCCTAATCATGAATAATAGAACTAAATCAACTAAGTAGGTGGCAATTATGAAAGCTTTATCTATAATGGATATGTATATTTATCGTTAAGCATAATTGTCACCGCCATCATAATAAACAATAATGACACTATTTTGGTTCCTGCGAAGAATATGACAGCACTAACCGGCCTTTAATTTGGTTATCTTAATTTAGTCCAATCCAATCCCGTTCTTTTATTCCTAAATATTATTAACGTTGTAGGATAGACATCCAACCATCTTCCATGGTCCATGGTCCATGGTCCATACCCATCATTCCATTACCCAATATTAGATTATATAAAGCAGGAATAAATGCCATGACTGGTTTGCTTTTAAAGCTTCAATTATTTGAAATGACTTGATTGCTAGGAAAAAGAGGTAGTAACAAAGCATGCTGTTTCCTATAGTTTAATTAAATTTATTTTCAAAACTCTATATGCTTATTTTATGGTCTTTATAATCCCTTGTATTAATTTTTCTAATAAAATTATATTATATATCACCTTTATCAAAAAGTTTTAATTGAAAAATTAACAAAGTAACCATTAGAATTATTGTGCTAAGTATAAGAATTTTTTTAAATATTAATATAAAAGTAAATTTTTAAAAATTGAATAAACTACCTAAAAATGTTTTTAATTAAAAAGAAGACTTTTCACTTGCCTTCTATTAGTTAGAGGTGGAAAAGTATACAATCTAATCAAGGTTCTTCAATCCTAATAAATAATAGTTGTATTTAAACATTATTAGTGATATTAATAAATAAATAAATTTATTAAAATAAAATTTCATTATTTATAATGGTAATTATTATTTAATAGTAACTAAACTTTTTCTATAACATTTTATATGTTGTTTTTTAATTAATTTGATAGCTTTTCTTTACATATACAAAGGGACCCATTATCAAGTTGCTATTCTTAAAGCAAAAAAGCTGGAGACAGCTACACGCTGAAGCCGACACTTAAGAAGGTCAGTGGCAAAGGTATATCTCTCCCTTTCCACTTCCTCTCTACCTTTTTTTTTTTTTGAAAATCACTTTAATTTCTCTCAAATTGGTTGTTTAAAACCATATATTTATGATGTTTAGACTGAGTTTAAATTGTCTCATTGCTGCAGGATCATTATCTAGTTTGTTATGGATAGTATGATTGGATCGCTATTCAATGATATGTAAAGTATCAAAATTTGGCGGTGAGCAAGTGATTAAGACAAAGGAGGTTAAAGGTCTTTTCCTTTTGCAAAATTTATATCTTAACTAAGATTTTAATTATCCAAAGTAAAAGAAATTTTAAAATAATTAACCCATTAATGATAAATTTGTTACATAGCATTTATTAGTTGTTTGAAAGCGTATACTTTTCCCTATTTAAAGGAGACTTATTTTCGTTAATTTTATTTAAATAGCACCTAAGACAGACGCTGATTTACTCACTCTTTCTTAAAATAATAAATTGGTGAGAGTATTTTAGTAAAAAAAATTTAAAAGATAAAAATGTAAAAAATATTTAAATATATCTTTCCACTTTGATCAAAGTATAAATTTTTCTTTTCTTCCAAATAAGTCTTCAATTATTATAATAATATTTATTTGAGTTAAAATTTTAACATGTCATAGAAAGTAGCTTAAATACTATAAATTTATAAAATTAAATCTTAAATATTAGAAAAATATAATATAAAATAAATTATTTATCTCTTTAAGAATTCCTTCAAACACTAAAAAATCAAATCTAGTTATTAGTTATTGAATATTTATTTATATTTTTGCATATGTTTTCTATAAGTACATCAAATTATTATTTATATAATATAATTTAAATATAATGAAATAACTATTGGATATAAGAACATAATATCTTTATATTTAATTAGGAAACTATAAAATATATAATAAATAATTATTTATCTGTTTGGAATTCATTAGAAAGGAAACAAAGCAAACTTGATTAAAATCCAGGAAGGGCTCGTGTCTTTTAGGTGTCACATTTTTCTTAAAAGATTATTATATTTATGATAATTTGGTGGACAATAATTGATTGACAAGTGAAGTAAAGAGGAGTTTGCGAAAAACTATGTTAACAGGCAGTGGTCTTTAATTCCTTATAGTTTCCGTTTCTAATGCACAAAAATGTTGTAATATTTCGATCAAATAATATCTATTAAATTATTAGGTCGAATCACGAGAACCTAACTAACGAGTCTAACTTAGACTCAAAAGGTGGAACGCCCACCCTAGATGCCCCCACACTACGGCCCGACATTGTGTAAGAGAGGTAAATCACGGTTTGATCCCAGTCAGCTTCTCGGAAAGACGACCCAGTGTTCGGTGCGACAAGGAGTCACCACATTGAATAAACTCCCACACTGTCGCTGCCGAGACTCGAACCCAAGACCTTAGACTCACTTTCCTTCCCAATGACCAACTGGGCTACCCATGCGGGCACTTGTATATATGTGTACGCGTATGGAATGCATGCGTGGCCCCTCTCTTCCTACCAAGTGATTATATTTCTAAATAGTAGTTGTGGGGTTCCCATATAATGCCACGCGAATTGAAGTATCCTGCATTTTGCGTGATAAATTAACCATGCATGATTAATTATACGTTGGACTTGGGAGGACCAAAAGAGAGTGAGTCGTCCTTAGGTATTTGGTAAGGGTACAAAGGAGCCTAAACAACCATTATGTGGTTGAGATGTCCCATCTTGAAATATTATTGTTAATTGAGCAGAATTAGAGTCGAAACCTATAATGCGATCATTCTTTTAAATACTTAATTTCAACTCATGAGAGAAACAAAGTGGATGCCAGCGTCTTTATTCGTCAGATATGTTTTGTAGGAATCACACTCGATTTAGGAAAAGGGCATGGGACGGGAGTCAATTCTGCAAAAGGGCAAATTCCAAATTACTTTTCATACAACTATGGACTTCTTAACTTGTGATGAAAAGATCTAGGTGGATTCTAATTTCACATTTAGCTTGTAGAAATTGTGGTTAAGGTGCAATCATTTTCATTATTATCGGTTGCAATATGCACCCACCTCCATATTGTAATGGGGAGATAGATGCATCCAATAATATAGACGAGAACAAAGAAAAGGGAGTTGCCTCCAGCAATAACGCATTTAATTAGAGAACAAATATCATAACATACCACCGCAATCTTCCACTGTATATGTACTAGTGGTTCAGAATAACAAGGAATTTATCAGACCTTTCATTGGATAATTGGTCATAACTTAAGAGAGTAGCCAGGAATTAAAATCTCTTTGTTACCGTAATTAAGTAGGTTATCTTACACTTTTAATCTTGAAATTCTTTGGATTCGACATAAATTTGAGTGGCAAATGCCATTTTTCCTCTCCACAAATCTCAAGAAAGCATACCAGTGATTGAGAAAAGAAAAATGCCTTGTGCCTTATGGGTCATGGCCATTTATGGCTTGCTGTTAGTACCTAAAATAAAAAAATATATTACAAAAATAATATAATTAATTTTGTGAATGAGAGGATAATTTATAAACTTTAATATAAGAAAGAATAAACAGTCAAAATAAATGAAAAAGGGACAGAAAAATCAAAGAGAGATTGGTTAGGAACTAAGAAAAGAAAAGGAAATAAGTAAAATAAAAAACAGAAGAAAAAGAGATTAACATATAATTAGTAGTATTTTTGTTTGATCTAAAATATCTATTTAAATATTAAGCAATATAAATTATGGTGGATTGATTTCATAAATTAAATTAAAATATTATCAATTCTATTCAAGTTAAATTAAGTTTAAGTAATTTAATATCTAATTTAGATAATACTTATTAAATTTAGCATAATTTTCTCTTCCAATCTTTAATTAAGATGATTCAAAATTCTATAGAAAATTTAAGAAGAGCTCTAAAATTTTTATTTATATTTTTAAGAAAATATGAGAAACACATTCAAAGACTGTGTCTTAGGGCGCGTTCATTAGATAAAAAGCCCTATCAATGACACACCCTGGGATGCCTATGTATCATAAGTGTGTTTTTTAGTTTGTTTTCATAAAATTCAAAATACAGAGGTTTTAGAGTATTTTCTAAAATTTTTGTAACATCTTAAATCATTTCAATCGATGTTTAAATATGAAAGTTATGTTCAATTTAAGAAGTATTATTTAAATTAGATATTGAACAAGCTAGACTTCATTTAATTTCACATGTAATTAATAATATCTTAGTTTGATCTAAAATATTTATTAAAAACTAGCAAATTTAAATAATGGTGGACTGATTTGTTGAATTAAATAAAATATTATTGTTGTATATATCAGTGGAGGTTAAAATTCACGCTTTGACGATAACAAAATGTAAGTACTACTAATGAGTTTGTTTTTTTTAAAGCGATAATGATCATATGCAAATCAAGATTTATCTCATGAAGACAATAGGAAAAATGTTGGGTTTTAACTCATTTAAGTGAAGACCAAAATCAAAGACCAAGAAAGAATACAAGATTATAAATGAATATATAATGTGTATTATACTTCTTACTTTATCACTTTGATATTTTAGAGGCTCATCATACATAAACACATTATTATATATTTTAACTCATTACATGAGTCTTTTCAATCATTAAGAGGAATTGAACTTTTGATTTTAAAGAAAACCCTTTTGATCCTTAAAACATACTTTAGAGAACATTTTGAGAAGCATTTAAGTTAATTTTACATAAACAAAATTAAGTTTGAGCATTTGAAAATGCTAGAATCATGATTTTAGGTATATTGGTCAACATATATAAGTTAGTGATCGATTAATATAAGTTAAAGTTATCAAAACTTATGTTTGAGTGTTTGTAACAACATCACTTGTGCTATTAGTATGATCAACCAACGTGTCACAATGACTGATCAATAACGTACTGTTTTGTCAGTTAATTACCTGTGGAAAGGATTTAATTGTGTGGTTTAACTAAGCTTACTATATAAAAATAAAGTGAGCAAACATAAAACATACACATATAACAAATTTGAAGCATAGATGCAATGCCATATTACGTAGGAAACCTAAGTGGTCCCGTTATGATTTCCTTTGTACAACCCCAAGTGAAAAATAAAAGCAAACAGACGTTGTGCATTTGAAAAAAGGAGGAAGGCAAGAAAGAAAGAAAGAAAGAGATCTGGCGGATGTGGTAGTAAATATCAAAATAAAGATCAATTAAGATTTATTTTATTTTTTAAAAAGAAAGAGATCACTGCTTTTCATATTAGCGAAGGAGGACAAAAGTTTAAGAAAATGAGTAGGATGTGCCAAATTCGAAGTGGGCAAATGGACAGATAGAAGGATTGAATGGTCCCAATTTGCTTCCTTTATTCCTCCAGGCCCCATTATATCACATGAGATTATCTGTGCTTATCTGTGCCTGTCAAGATGTTCCAACTTTTTTCTCAAAAACAGATGTTCCAACTTTGCATCGTTTAATTTTATTCATATATTTACGTAAGTCTTGTATAAATGTGTGAATGTGATTTAATAAATAGAATAAAAACTGATTTATTAGAATAGAAGATCTGGTCCCCCCTTATATAGCCTTGTCATCCACAACTACAACTTTTCCATTTCTATTATAATCGTAACCCTAAATCACCCTAACTTGCCTTGTAATTTAGGACACCTAGATTCATCTTCGTTGAAATATTTTTTGGAGACAACTAAGATTTACGATTTCTTTTACTGAAACTATATGCTATTATCTTCTTCTTTTCTTAAATTATATAACCATGTACTAGTTAATTAAAGGCAACATGTCATCAAATTCAATTTAATTTGAAAAAAGTAAAATATGATGAGTATGAAATGCAATTAAAGTAGGATGGTGCGATTGTCTAGTAGAACCTAATGAATGATTCCTAAGGAGAAAGAAAAAGCAGAAAATAAGAAACCACCTTATACATAGCTGGCAACAGCTTTGTTCCTTGGCTCCTCCAGTTATTGCTCACGCGTTCCCCATACCCTTCTCTACTTTCTTGGAATTTCCCTCTTCTCTCAACATATATATCTATATATATATCCCCAAAAACCCTACCATATCACACACAACATTCACATTCAAGTTTTCTCTTTCTTTCTTCCTTTTAAAGTTCCAGAAAACATGGGTGATCTCTCTTGTAAAGAGCTATGCATGCTTTTGGTGGTGAGCTCCGTGGTGGTGTCTCTGGCCTCAGCGGGCGACTTTTACCAGGATTTCGACTTAACATGGGGTGGTCAACGTGCCAAAATTTTCAGTGGAGGCAAGCTTCTTTCACTGTCCCTTGACAGAGTTTCTGGGTCTGGGTTCCAATCCAAAAAGGATTACTTGTTTGGAAGAATCGATATGCAGCTCAAGCTCGTCGCTGGCAACTCTGCTGGCACAGTCACTGCCTACTACGTACGTATGGTGACCAAAATATTACACCAAAAGAGCTATTCTTCTCTTAATACAACTAATTGGCCATAGAAAGAAATAGTCACTTTCAACTTAGAATAAATGTGTCACTGGCCTTGTTATTAGTGTGGTCCATTTCTTATTCCTTACGGTAAAATTGGGAAGGGATTAAGGACTTTTTTTTTTGTTGGCAGTTGTCTTCTCAAGGACCAACACACGACGAGATCGACTTCGAGTTTTTGGGTAACACAAGCGGTGACCCTTATATTCTGCACACTAATGTGTTCACTCAGGGGAAGGGTAACAGGGAACAACAATTCTATCTCTGGTTCGACCCAACAAGAAACTTCCACACTTACTCCATTATCTGGAAGCCTCAGCACATCATGTAAGAGAACAGATCAGAACAGAACAAAGCAGAACAGAAGATTCTGCCTTGTTCTGTTATTACCAAGTTGACTGTTAATAGTAAAGATTAATAATAATGAGATTTTGATTCCGTTTACAGCTTCCTGGTCGACAATACTCCCATGAGAGTGTTCAAGAATGCTGAATCAATTGGAGTGCCATATCCCAAGAGCCAACCAATGAGGATATACTCTAGCCTTTGGAATGCCGATGACTGGGCTACAAGAGGTGGATTGGTGAAAACTGACTGGACCAAAGCACCCTTTACCGCATACTACAGGAACTTCCATGCCACGGAGTTTTCGAAGGCTAACTCATTCTCTGACACTGCGTGGCAAACCAACGAGCTTGATGCAGGCAGCAGGAGAAGGCTGAGATGGGTTCAAAAGTATTTCATGATTTACAATTACTGCAGTGATTTTAAGCGATTCCCTCAAGGCCTTCCGGCTGAGTGCAAACGCGGAAGGTTCTGAAGAATGTGAGATAGCCCACGTCTGAAAAATCAATTCTTTGAATGTTTAGTTCCCGTTCTAGTTCATGTCACCCTAGTTGATGAAAATAAGTTTGAATTCTTTTGTTTCTTGCCTTGTTGATGTTTGTAAATTCTGTTTCCACTTAATAAATTGCTTCTTCACCTGATATCAAATAACTTGCTGCTGTTTAATTTTTATTTTTTGATGTCAAAACTGATCACCATTAGCAGCCATGTCTTTAATGAGTCAAGATCAGCGAGTTATAAAGCCTTGGTTGAGTCATTACTCGCATGGTGCCACTCGCCTCTCTACCCTCACAATGCATTCCAAGGGCTTCAGTACAGATTCAAATGATAAGATAATCCTCATTTCAATAAAAGAAATAAAATTGAAATTTAAGGCTTCTTTACTAGTAAAGCTCATGATTGCATGGAACCAATTACACTATACATCAAACTTAGTTGTACCCTAACTAACACGATTAAGTGACTAATATCTACTAATTCAGTAATCAACTGAACTTGTGTTCCAAAACTGAGAAGTTAAATTTCGAGTTAACAGAATCCCAGTAAAATCCTATTTTATCTCCTAAACGCAACATTCTCCTATTCACAAACTGTTTAATCCATCCTCCCACGAACACGTAACTGTTGGAAGTAGACCACTTCTTGAATACCAAGCGGTGGCTGGTCTTGGTGTCCGAGTCCCAAACGGTTACTGTCATGCCTCCTCTACTCTCAATTTTACAGATATCATCATCCTGCATGAATGGTAAAATGTGCTTCTTAACCACGTGTGTTGCAATTAAGAGCCTACTTAAATGCCCGAGATCACTTTCCATAAGCGTCTTCGTGATTTTCCATGGATTAAGAGGCAACGTCAGTTTTGTCGACACACCATACTTACTTTCTTCTGCTAAATCCTCTATGGAGTAGATACGCATTCTCTTCAAATTATCGGCAATTCTCTTGTCCATCTCAGACCACGTTTTAAGAGACCCTCTAGGTTGTTCAGTTTTTGGGGAAGCGAAACTGTCGGAGGACATCCAAGATTCATCAAATAGCACTAATGCCACAGAAACATCATTCGGCCCTGTTGGTGGTGAAGAAACAACGGCAGGGCGTTGCGATGGTAGTGTTGTTGGCTCCTTGCTCATAAAATCATAGAAAGGAATTTCATAGTCATTGGTATTTCCGATGTTCACTTCCGAAAACTTCCTCTTCTGATTAGCTGTGATTTGAATGGACTCCATTATTCTTCCTGTTGCAGAGTTATTCATAAAAGAGCACAGATTGATGTACTTACTGTATTGTTACGTGGGTAATACAGATTAGCTCATTATATAGAGGCGAGTTACCAACATTGTGCTATAAATAATAAACCATTCCTAAGATGGATAGGAGTTAAAAAATAT
Source organism: Erythroxylum citrifolium (assembly GCA_026284465.1). Classification (NCBI taxonomy): domain Eukaryota; kingdom Viridiplantae; phylum Streptophyta; class Magnoliopsida; order Malpighiales; family Erythroxylaceae; genus Erythroxylum; species Erythroxylum citrifolium. Next base: position 12,792,472 of record JANKOE010000005.1, read on the forward strand.
TAGCTTCAAAGTAGGAAAACAATTAATGAACCATTCCTAATATGAATAGGAGTTTTAAAAAATCAGTTTCAAAATAGGAAAATGATTAATATATTGTTCTTAAAATGAAAAGGAGTCTAAAAAATTTAGTTTCAAAGTACTTTGGAAGATGAGCTTGAGCTTGAGCTTGAGCTTGAGCTTGAGCTTGAATAATATTCACAAAAGGAAACAGAGTTTAAGTCTCTTTCTCCTTATCCTTGTTCCCCCCATCCAAACAATAGAAGATTAATCTGCTGTTTAATTTTTATTATTTATGTCTTCAAGTTGAAACAATAGTTTTGATATGAAATCACTAATCACCACCAGCTGCCCTGTCTTTAATGAGTCGTACAAGAACAGGTATGTCTCTCTATCATTATCTTCAGTTGTAGATAGGAACACCCTTTTTACGATAACAGTACACAAACCTCCATTGTCTCACTGCAAATGTGTCCTGACATATGCTCTCCTCTCCTGCCAGTCAGTTCTCAGAAGCACTTGACAGGAATGGCCAAGCTGACAAGTGGGCAGTACTATTCAGCACTTACATGTATTCAGTATTATTCTTTAAATGGTTTCCACTTCGCACATTGGACTTAAAAGGTGAAACGCTCATCTTAGGGGGCCCCCATATTTTTGGCCCGATATTGAATGAGAGAGGTACATCACGGTCTGATTCCAATCAGTTTCTCAGAAAGGCGGCCCAGTATTTGGTGCACACAAAGAGTCGCTACATTAGATGAACTCCCACACTGTTGCTACCGAGACCCGAACTCGAGACTTTGAACTCACTTTCCTTCCCAATGACCAGCTGGGCTACCCGCGCGAGCTTCCCACTTTGCACATGTTAAGATGTGTTGATTCTTTTAACTTCCATTAACAAAAAGGAACTAATGTGAAAGACATCTCAAATTGTTATGGAGCATTTTCTACTTTTCCAATAAACCAAAACCTATGACTTAAAAGGAAATCCCTAATATTCAATTGAATTTGTATTCCAAAATAATGAAGTTGAACCTTTATATATCAAGATCTCACTAAAATCCGATTTTATCTTCTAAACACAGCATCCTCCTCTTCACAAACTGTTTAGTACACCATCCTACGAACACACAACTGTTAGAACTCCAAACGGTCACTATCATGCCCTTGCTATCCTCGATTTTATTGATATTTGCATCCAAGATTCCATTTAAAAGCCTCAGATCACTTTTTATAAGCATTTCTGTGATGTTCCACAGATCAAGATACAATGATTTTGTCGAGAAATGACAAATCCTCTTTGGAATAGAGATACAAAATTCTATTCAGATTATCGGCAATCCTCTTCTCCATCTCCAACCTAGTTCAAAGAGACGCTCTTAATCTTTGGGGAAGGGAAACTGTCAAAGGACATCCAAGATTCGTCAAATAACACTAATTCCGAAGAAACATCATTTAACATTGTTGGTGGTGTAGAAACAATGGTAAGGTATAGCATAAGTAGTGTTGTTGGTTCTTTACTCATGAAATCATAATGAGTTCTGGTTCAGCCGGATTCTGCTGAACTTGACTGTCATTGTTTTGATCCATGGTTTGTACGATTTTGGCTGTGAAATACCTACAAAACAGACAAAGGCGCGCCGGGGGTTGTTTCCCGGGAGGCCCCTCCGACGCTTAAGTTAGTATTTTTGGTAGGGTTTTCGCCGCTGTAATCAGAAAGCAGTAAGGTTGTATTGTCATACCTGAATTACGGTAGAATAATACCTTATATACCTAGGATTGTCGTTAGGTTTAGGTCTTTAC
>JANKOE010000005.1:12907674-12919472 GCA_026284465.1 Erythroxylum citrifolium
TGGTTGCAAAATGTATATAATTAACAACCATTTTATTATGGTTGCTGAGAATTTGGTTGCTGAAACTAAATTTTCTTATAGTGTATAAAGCCCAAATTTGGTTAATTTTTGGAACTTATGAAAGTTAACGGTAGTCAATTTATAAACTTTAAGGAAAAAGCTTCATTGAGAAGGAATTAGGAATGGTTGGTAGGCAAGCAAAACCAAAGGGGAAAACAGTCTCAATTCACAATCTAATTCTTATTGTTTAGTTTCATCTTGTACTTTTATGTTCCCATATTGGAACAAAACTTAACCTTCTAAGATGTGCTTCTTAGAGTCTGGTTTTCACTCTAGCAAATGTACCAAACTAACATATGACTTGGCCATTTTTAGAACTTTTTCTCTAATTTAGAAAAAAAACATAAACCTACTATTTAACACACAAAATTTCCAATATTTTCTTCTTGTCTTTTAAAATAAACAATTGTGCATGTTTTTGAAACAAAGGAATGTGATTGTAAATGCAAAGGGGATAAACTAAAACTTCATATCTCACACTCTAGTTTTAATCCTGACATGAAATATTTTTTGTATGGGAAGGTAAAGTATTGCTCCTTGTGAAACATAAACATAATCATACATATGTATTAATTTGGTGTTTTTCTTGGTGAATTTAACTAATTGTTCCATTTTATTATTTTAAGAGAAGAACTGGAAAACACAATAAACCAAAACAAAAGGTTATGGCATTTTATGTGGGAAAATGAGTTCCAAACTTACTCATATGGTAAAAATACCTTATAAGATGTTTATAACTTGAACCAAAAAAAAATGCCAGAATGTTATTTTTTAAATGTCCATTATTGGAATTTGTTTGTCTAAATTGTTTAACAATTTCATTTTTTTACCTCATAGTAATCAATATTTCTACCTATTAATGTAAATGATTGCATTTTCCTAATGATGGCAAATGTAGATGCTTTGTATGGAAAGATGAAATCTAATTCTAAAGAATAAATTCATGGTTTAAGATTAATACAAATTATGACGAACTACTGATGTCTTTAACTACAAGTGTTGTTTCTCACCTTCAATTGAAAATTCTTGAAGAGAAAAAAGATCATTAATGATAATTACGAAGCTTAATTAAATTTTACTAAATATCAACCTAAGGCCTAATAGAGAAAATGAAAAATAGTATTGTGTTATGTTTTTGTACTAGGCTCCAAATGGGTGCTTAATAGCTAAGGAATGATATTAATTCGCTGGGACCATTTGTTTTAGCTTAATATATCTATTATGGTTTGGAATGATATTAACCAAGTAGTGGTATCTTTTGGTTGTTATGTACTGTGCATGTTTCCTAAAAAATTGTTCAATAAGTTGCTTGCCTACCCCATTAAAAAAGACGAAATAATATTAGTTTACTTCTTGAAGTGAGGAGTTGGACTGTCAAAAAATCATCATCATTGGCTTCTTAACTATATTCAGGATTGGAGGCATTATAAATGTCTTAAAAATAAATTATTTTTATTTTTATTACTAATAAATTATTTTTATTACTAATAAAAATTTATAGTACAACTGTCTTGCGAGACAATTGGACTCTGCTTTTGTTGTTCATGGCCTGTTTCAATTTCTAACAGAAATGGACCTTGTTTCCACAAGTCTGGACCTGAAATATGATTCTTTTCTTAATCTTTCAGAACACAGTTGATTCAAGCCCTTGTAAGCTTACCATTTTCACTTAAAACAAAATTTATAAATAATTAATAAATTAATAACTCAAAATTACATAATTAATAGACTAATATTTACATTAAAACATGAGTTATTGTCACTTAAACCAAAGAAAGACGTTTATTTTTAATTTAGTTCGAAATTAATAGATTTAGTTTAAACTGATTGAATTTTGAATTAAATTTAAACTTTATTTTTAAAAAACTTGGATTTAAGTGTGGTCCAACCAATATTAAGAATATTGTACTGGATTTGGTATTGGATTAGGTTCTAGTACGGTGTTGTACCGGTACCGGTTAATACTGGGTACCGTTTCGGGAAATTTTTTAAATTTATGAAATAGTTCATAAATTTTTCAAAATTACAAAATATTCAATTGCCATATTGTACAGTTGTGCTATATATTTTTAACCATGTCTCAAAAATGATAATAATAAATAATAATCAAAATTTTAATTAATTTATAAAATTAATTTAATAATTATTATTAAATATAATTAAATTTATAATATATTTTTAAAATATATAAATTTCAAATATATAATAAATATTAGTTTATAAATAATAATTTTAAATTATTTATTTTAAGAATAAAAATTTTAATTAATAAATATTATATAAAATAAAAATAATTTATTTTAAATTTTCATTTAATTTATAATTATTATTAGTAATAAAAATATTTATTTTTATTAAAAAATTAAAAATTCACAATAATTATAAAAGTTGAAGTAAATAGAATAACTAATTAAAAAATTTTGAAAAAAGAGGGGGGAAGGAGAGGTAGGAGGGAGGAAGGGAGAGTTTAATTTTTTTAAAAAATTTACAAAAAAGTTCCCCTATTTTTTAAAATTTTTGGTACCGACCGATATTTTAAATGCTGATCAGTATTTAAACTCGGTACAATTGACCACCCGTTTTGTACTTCTCACTAAAGAAAGGTTTTAAGTTTTAACATTCTTGTAATGCTCATTTTTGTTGCTATAAATGCTTCTTTAGCAATCATATAATGTGGTTTTGGTAGCAAAGTCATGTAAATTTAGCAACAAAATTTATTGGTTGCTAATGGAAAATTTGAAATACTTGTAGTGACCACTCAATAGTTGATTGTTAATTTGGTTGTTATTAATAATTTTCTATAGCAACCATTAAAGTTGTCGCTAAAATTGTTAAGTTTGGTCGTTATATTATTATCCATGAATTGTAAGTTTTAGTGACCATCTATAGCCACCAAGTATTGATTGGTCTGTAAAAAATATACGTAACTTATATATTGCAACCAAATAACTTTTGGTTGCAAAATGTATATAATTAGCAACCATTTTATTATGGTTGCTGAGAATTTGGTTGATGAAACCAAATTTTCTTGTAGTGGGGCCAGTAGGCCTACTTATGCGTCACAGTATAATAAGACTGAGTTCGTTTTTTATTTTAAGTAGAACTTCTTTTTTTATATATTTATAAAATGGGGAAAAGCGAGGCCTAAACAGTGACCTTTGGGGTAAAGATCCTGTACATATCCTCTAAAAGGATAGTAAGACATCCTGAAGGAGGAGACTGTAAATAAATAACTCCTAAACCAAAATGCGTCGCATGAGCAGCTAACCAATCAGCGCAACAATTTCCTTATCGAAACATGTGCGTGAAAGTGAACCGCCCAAGGTTGATCGAAAAGAGCCCGAATAACTTGAACTAGTGACGTGTTATTGTACGTCCTCGAGCTTGAAGATGAAAGAATATTAATGACTTCCAAAGAGTCAATCTCTAGTTCAATCCTCCGATAACCCATATCCCATGCCATCGTCTAGCCCGAATAAACCCCCCGTAACTTAACATCTAGAGGGGAGCACAATCCAATAAGATGGACAAATCCTCCTATCCAAATTCCCGAGCTATCTCGAAGGAGCCCCCAGTGAAAGCATACCTATTAGTCCTTCGTTGTGCCCCATCCGTGTTTAATCTGATCCATCCCTCTCTCGGTTTCTCCCAACCAACACTTCTAATTAAGGCTATGAATAGCTGGACCTACTGCAGCTCGGGATAGAACAGTGCCTGTTTGCTCGACCCGGATTGCATACTCTATAACAATATCCTTACAAGCAGCTGGTCAGGAGAAAGCAGTCTCAAGTAAACTTTTGTTTTGACAACAAGATTAGGCCAATAGGCCTGCTCATGTGTCACAGTATAATAAGACAATCTTAGACCGAGTTCATTTTTTATTTTAAGTAGAACTTCTTTGACAACAAGATTAGGCCAATAGGCCTGCTCATGCATCACAGTATAATAAGACCGAGTTGAGTTCATTATTTATTTTTAAATACGTAAAAATAAACTCTTAAAAGTTAAAACATGTCAATTACACTTTTGATACCAGAAATCTGTTACAATATCTCTTCGAGTAGTACTAGTACTAGTACCACCACTTCTTAATATTTGGAGAATTATGTAAAATTATATACTCTTTTCTGAAAGTTTTAAAGAAATCCCACGAATAATTGAACCACTCCTAACATTTTAGAAGTTCGTTTTTTCAATAGAAAACCTCTCGAGTCGCATTGAACGATGACAAAAGTATAAAGGAAATAGGTCCATATAAATACAGTACAATTCGACCTATATATTAAAGAAATCATCACAAATGGATCTATTGAGATTACTAAACCAATGGCTATGGTATAGAATAAAACAAAAATGACTACTAAAGTTACGTAAGCAGGGAAGAAGTTCAAAACTCCTAGCTAGTTAGTTCTTAAAACGTGTAAGTTCCTAGCATTACGTCGGGTTCAACGAATAAGCAAACAATTGTTTTTCTCTCGATCACCTTCTCCTTCCAGTCACTAACAACTGTATTTATTCATGCCTCGGAAATTACTTATTAGCTTTGCGTTTACCTCTTAAAGTTGGCAACGTCAACAAGATTATATTACCATGCACATGAAATTGGAAAAAGTAAAATAGTATAACTTCGCATGTTAATGTCATAATAGTCTTAACTTTATAAAAAGTTTAGTATATCAATGTCAGCCTTGAAACATGTTATACATTCATTTTCGATTACTAGCTAATACACTTTGACGATTTATCTAATACGGTTTTTGATTATGAGATTTCATTATATTGAGCTTCGATATTTTACGCTTTATACTACTAATAAACCCAAGGATTTCATTAGTATTAATAAAATGGAATAATTGAATTTAATTGCTTTAAATTAAATTGACATTAGAAAGTATTTAAGATTAAACTACAATTGTGTAAAATATGCAGTTTTCTAATTGTCACATTACAAAATCTTCAAATAAAACTATTGCACAAAATAGAAGCAATATACGAGAAAATAAGAAAAAAAATACAAGAATTTTTTTTGATTCGGTTAATCCATCTGACCTATGTTCATGAGTAAGGAGGCATAATTCTTTTATTACTGTGAGAAAGATAGTATGAGGAGAAGTTCGACAACTACTTTACAAAACCCCTCTTAAATTTCTCACCAAGGTCTTTTAAGATCTCTACTCACAAAATTCTTATCAAACTATTTGTAAACTAAGATTCCTTGTAAGAAGTCTAAGTATAGTAAAACTTTATTATGAGTGAAGGCTCAAATGACCGATATTCTATTTTAATAGAAGTTTAAGGTCATTAAAACTCTATTTTCATAGTTGTCTAGTGATATTAAAATTCCATTTTACCATAATTCAAGGCATATTTCATAATTTCCTATTTTTATTTGAATTTTCTAACATTTAACTAAGAATTGCTCTTTGCCACAAATCTCTAAAGGCTTCAAGCTATGTGAGCATTTACCAAGTCCATTCTACATTGAACCTCTGTGATATGAGCATAATCATGGAACATAGTAAGTAAAATGGAACTAAAGATGAGCTAGTAATTCGAGAGAGACCAATAACAAGATCAAGAGTTAAAAAGTTCAAAGAAGCACTTCAATCTTACATGGGTAGAATTGTAGAAGGCATGGAATCTCAAGAGACAATGGGGACCAATGACATCATAACTAATCAAGTTGGGCGGAATGTGCAAGAAAAATTTTATTTTTATTTAATTAATTATTTTAAGTTAGAAGCATAGTTTTGGGTAGCCCACTACTTGTATTTTGGGCTTTAATTATTTTGGTGGGAGGTTCATGTTTAAAGGCCTTTTACATATTTAGAGTTTCTTTCTTTTCAAAGGGAATAATATCTCATAATAAACATTATTTAGGCTTTAGATTGGATGAATAACAAATTCTTTAATGGAGGATGTTCTTATCTTCTTCTATTGCATCAAGAATATAATACTTATCAAGGTAATCACTTATAACGAATTTCTACTAAGCGATTTGTTAGAGATTTCTCTACTATTTTTGCTCAATTGAATGAAATCGTTAAGAAAAATGTTGGTTTTAGATGGGAGAAAGAACAGGAAAATACATTTAATACTTTAAAGAAACACCTATGTACTGCATTCGTTTTGTGTTTGCCAAATTTTCTAAAACTTTTGAAATTGAATGTAATGCTTCTGGGATTTGACCATTTCAAGTGTTCGAACAAATCAATGATAATGCATACAAGATAGACTTGCTAAGTGAGTTTAATATTATTGCTAATTTTAATGTTTCTGAGTTATCTCCTTTTGACTTTGATTTAGATTTGAAGACAAATCCTTTTGAAGAGGGAGGGGATGATGTGAGCATGACCGTGAGACTTTGTAAGCGAAATGGAACCAAAGATGAGCGAGTAATGCCTAAGGGACCAATAACAAGATCAAGAGCTAAGAAATTTAAAGAAACACTTCAATCCTGCATAGGCCGAATTGTAGAAGGCATGGAATCTCAAGAGACAATGAGGGCTAATGGCATCATAACTAATCAAGTTGGACGGAATGTGCAAGAAGACTTTCATTCTTGTTTAATAAACTATTTTAAGTTTTTCTTTTCTTTTCAAGGGGTATAAATGCCTTACAATAAACATTGTTTAGGCTTTAGATTGGATGAATAACAAATTCTTTAAGGGAAAATTTTCTTGTCTTCTTCTATTGTATCAATAATATAATTCTTATCAAGGTAATCACTTGTGACGAATTTCTATTCTTGTTTTAAAATCAACTTTATTATATGTGTTTCCTTTCATATAATTTAGTGTGGGTTAATTAGTGTTGGAGATTTCTTCTTGTTCATATTCTATCCATAGTATATGTTTAAAGGTTTAAGGTTATTTAGCCTTAGGGTTCTATATCACTTTGTGTGCAACAACTTTATCAACATGTTAGTTACATCCTCCAAAATTTGAACCTTGTTTAACAAGAAATAACCAAATGCACTCAATTTCTAGATCATGTCATTACAACAAAAACAACATTTGGCTACCAAAAAAATTGTCACTAAATGCCCCAAAATCGTCACTAATAGTCATTAGCCATGATTTATATTTGGCGCCAAAAATGTTGGCAAATCCCGTAGCTAAAAACTATAAGTGACGTTGATCACTAGTCGTCACTAATAGTTTTTGCCTACGCTTTGTTTTCATAGCAAAAAACGATTAGCAACATTTTATGAAATCATCTCCAATATATTTTGGTTATGTTTAGTTTTCGTAGCTAAAAATTATTAGCTATGTTTTATTAGTTACATAGCTACGTTTTGTAAAATATAGTCAAATTTTTAGTATACATTTTAACAAAATGTTATAGCATGTTAATTATAATTATTTGTGACATTTTTAATCCATATTATTTAATATAATATTTAGATTTTTTGTGTTGATTTATTATACAAAAATATAATACAAAAATAATTGATACATTGAATCATTGTATATAAAAAATAAAATATCATTAAATTATACCAACAAAAAGAATATTCTTCGTATACAAGATTTTAATTGTAACTTTACAATTCTTATAGACAAAATAATAAATACAGACACCAATTTACAAATTATAAATTTTAAGATTACTAAAAAATTACAACATATATAACTAGAATGACTATAGCTAGGTTTATCCATGTCAATGAAAGCAACTTCATATGTCAGTCATCATATATGAAAGATTAGCCATAAGAATCATGAAAGCAACTTTAAGATCAATAGAGTGCCTGAAGTTATGCATAATTAATCTAGTTTGTTTTCAATTAGGAAAGAAAAAAGAAGGGTGATAGAATGAGAAAGTAATCCAACAAAATATTCATTAGCACAACTTCTTTATCATGTAAGTACTCAACAATCCATAAAATAGTAAAGACGTTCGCATGTTTTAGATTTTTTTCAATGCATATTTACTAATAGTAGCAATAAATTTTTTTATTTGAAAAATTAATAAGCATTTATAGTTAGAAACCAAGATCAACGAGGACTAATTGGATTTTACTATAGCCAAACCTTTTATGTAAATGGTAAGCAACCAGAATTGGTGTTTAATGAAACATTAAGATTGTAGACTCAGATACTATTGTACATGGACAAAATGTACGCAGAGTTTCAAAATGAATTTATGGTGAACATGTGATATTATACATTTAGATGTTACTTATAAGCATGCCTCCGACAAAGAGCATGGGCCATCCATGTGAATTGTATAAAATTCACAAACATTTTTAGTATGCAAATTTGGAATCAAAATCCTCAGTATTCAATTCATAGTAGAAGTCACTGGGAGCTCTATAACCCTCAGGGAATGCATTAGCAATTATCTAAACAAATGCAACTCAATATGAAAATTAATATGAACAATCAAACACTACAAGAAATCTACGGATTGGCGACGAACATTTACCAACGGAATAGATATCGTATGCAATTAGCGATAGAAAGTATAATTCCATCGCAAATGTTGAGTAAATCAGTGACAGAACAAATATTCGTTGGTAAATATGAAATGGCAGCAAAATTTGATACGAAATTACCGACGAACGTATTCGTCCGTTGATATTTTGGATTATTTAGTGATGGAATTATTAGGGCTTGTTATTTCAGTCAATAATATTGTGTTGGGGAAGACAAAATATTGGTGACGGAACTATTGGGCATTGTACACTCCGTTGGTAAAAGCATACGTGAACGACGTCGTCTCGGATAATAAGGATGGTTTGAGGTTTATTCCAAAATGATGTCGTTTTGGTATAAACCAAATGACATCATTTTGGATAAGTAAAATTGAAGTTGCTGACATTATCCAAAACGATGTTGTTTTGGCTAGCTTTAGATCGTCCTTCATATAACTGAAACGACGTCGTTATGGAGTTCGCCAAAGCGATGCCGTTTTGGTTAGGTTGAAGAATGTCCCTTATATAACCAAGACGACATCATTTTGGTGTGGTCAAATAAAATATAAGCAAAACGACGTCATTATGGTTGTTTCCAAAATGACTTCGATTTGGCCAGCAATAAGGACGTCCTTCATATAACCAAAACATTGTCGTTTTGCGGTTAAACCAAAATGATGTCATTTCGCTACAACAAGAGCTGCGTTTTAACTAAAACCAAAACTACGTTGTTTTGTTTTTAATAAAAACATAGCTCTCCCTCCCTTCCTCGAGTCTTCATCGCGCGCTAGCTTCTCCTTCTACCTCCTTCAACATCGATTGGCCTCCTTCCTCCGACCACTTGCTGCATCTCCGGTCGGCGTTGCTTGTCGTCTTCTCCAGTGGTGATGGTGAAGGTAAGGGTGTCTTCTCCGGCGGTTTTGGTGAAGGTAAACCGTCGACCATGGTTTTCAAATTTTCTTATTTTTGGACTTAGTTGTTGATTTTCCATTGACTCAATTGGGTTTGATTGTTATTGTTTTAGGGTTTTCCATCTAAATAATGGGAACTTGTTGTCAATTTGTGTTTAGTTAGGGTTGATAATTTTGTGCATACCATGTATTCGATGAAATGTTTTCTTATTTTTCACCCACCTTTTCAAATGACAATTTCTCCATTTATGTCTTTTAGATTTATTGTTATGAATTTGTTTTGTGTTTAAACACTTTTTTATGTTTAGATGAGAAAAATCATAGTGCTTTTTGTTTCTATTAATTTGGTAATTTATGATATGAGATATATTTATGTATAATGAATTTATTATACTTAGACTTCACCATATGAATTCATAATTAATGTACGACGGGGCATTAGTAAGACTAGATGACCATTTAGACTTCACCATATGTATCCCTCCCCTTTTTTAGAGACAACACTATAACTCTTATTGATTTAAATGTTAATTAAAGTTGCGATTAAATTCCTGAACTTTGATTTGTTACAAAAATAACCCGACTTTAATGTCCCTATTAATTGACTGAATTAAAAATAGACATGTAGTATGGAGACCCAATTTGGTTTGTTTGCGGTTTACTAATATCACAATTTCAAAAGTTCTTAACTGATTTTGTTTTAGGTAAATCTGTTCTCCCTAGTAGTTCATCTGAAGAATTAGTGTTCTATACTAAGAACGGCGACTCATTCACTATTTCCTTTACAAGTATAGCTATAACGGAAAAGCTATTGCAGGAAGGTATTCAAAAGCCTACACCTGGTGGAAAAAGTTTTACTGTTTCCATTGGTGTGTTTGAACATGTCAGGACCTTTCTCGGGAATCCAGACATCAGGGACTCATTTACTTTTACCGACTCCCATGTTACATGGAATCAAACAAATTAATTTTATCATTGTTATTTATCAATGCAATACATTATTAGACTAACCTTTAAAGTTGATTTATTGTTGTATCTATAAGAATATGTTAAACAATGCATAATTATATTATTGTTCAAGTTCATTTGTTGTTAAAAATTAGTTAACCTTCAACTCTATTGCCTTATTTCCTTCTTCATATATTGTATAAAATATAGAATTCAAATTATTATATTTGTAGAGAATTCGATAAACATTGAATTCAGGTAACAATATGGGCCCAAAGAGACAGCGTGAGGTTGTGTGGCCGAGGTTTAGAGGCATGTTCGGAGCAACTAACTTTAAAGCTGGAACATCTTCGTCTACAGCTCGCATTGACTCATCTGCTCCCCCTCATAGGCCGACTGTTGCAAATGACGCATCACTTATTGCTCCTCATGCTACACAATCTCCTTTCCCAACTCATATATCATCCAATACCTCTTTATTAGACGGAGGAGAGGCCCGCCACCCTGGAGTTATGGGACCTGATGGAAGAAAGTATGTAACAGTTGTCAATGAACAGTAAGTGAAATCACATTTACCACTATTTGCTTTTAATTAAGTCTTAGGTTCATTAGTTTTATGCCAGTATCAAATTACTTCTTCTATTAGGTTGGATTCGTCGGGACCGAGTTCCAAAAATATGATTTCCACATTTAAGCAAAGGATTGATCTTGAGGATTATGTGTGAAACAAAATATCTGAGGCTACAAAGCAATTTACTACAAAGCAATTTTACTTTCAGGAGTTTGAGGTATAATAATTAGATTAATATTATTACACTAATTAGACTAATATTGTTACATTATATATAGTAGTCTAATTTTTTCCATCGTTTTTTAGAAAGAATTTTTCTGAGATTCTTGTTTCGACGCCGGCATGTATAAAGTATGGGACAATCGAGCTCGTACACATTATCGCGACTTCATTAGTGCGATAAGCAAGGCTGGTCAATGACCGCGTTATATTTCGGAGGAAATTTGGAGTCGTTGGACCGAGTATTGAACATTACCTACGACAATGTCCATCTTAGAGCATAACTCCGCCAACAGACGTGAAGGCCCGGAGGGAGAGAGTCTTCCTATACATATGGGAGGATCAATAACCCACCACGAGCATGCACATAGACTTGTAAGTATCTAAACCTGACATTTATTTTGTATATATTTTGCTTTGCTGTATTATAGATAATGATAATGGTATAAATGTCTGGTACCATATATGGCTGTGTTGAATTATTTTCTTTGTTCAACAGGGGTAAATATAATAAAAATAGAGAAAATTCTGCTGAAATTTTTATAAAGTTGATAAGTCATTTAAATTGCATATATTTTGGACTTAATTTTGTCGATGTGTTGAAATTGGTATCCGAAATTGATGGAATTGCTTTATAATTGTTTACAGATGGTTTTCAACACTCTAAGGA
>JANKOE010000005.1:12926244-12937844 GCA_026284465.1 Erythroxylum citrifolium
TAGTCAAACTCTATTGTTTTAATTATTTGCGTTTTAGGGTTTGAGACCTATTTAAACTCTTTTCTACACTATTTTGGAGACTTTTGGAAAAACTTCATATTTTGTGGATTCTTCTCAATTGAATTCAGATTTCGGATTGAAACTTGTGTATTTACGCTTTACTCGCTGCGTCACCAACTCACTAACCAAAATAATTTTATTTTAATAAATTATATCAAAATGACATTATTTTGTCCTATTCAATTTAGGTCATTCAATTTATGTTAGATTAGTCTTTCTAAGTTTGAACTTGAATCGAAGTATGATCTATTCGAATTAAGTTTATTAAATTTATGTCAGTCATTTTCTCCATCGTTATACCTCGTAGGTTGCACCTTTAATTATGGATATACTTGGACAAGAAGTCGGCCAAAAATGATCCAAAACCTCTACATGTCCCAATATAAATCACTTAGTCGACCACCTGTTAAGTTATACACTTATACTCCCTCCTATTTAAAATAAGTGTCGTTTTAAAGGAATGCACACTTATTAAGAAAGTTAATGAAATGTCTGATATGCCTTTATTAATTACATGTTAAAGTACCTTGAAAGTATAATCTGTGTAATGGGTAATCTTGGAAGTAAAATCATAGATATGCATAAAAAGTCACAAACGATACTTATTTGGAATAATTAAAATCTCTCTAAAACGACACTTATTTTGAATAGGATGAACTAGTTGCTAAGGAGAAAAGGAAGGCAGCCAGGTCTAATTAAAGCAATATCTCCTAATGGGATGCAAAGAATAGAGATTTAGTTCATGATACGGCGATGTCTTTGTGTCCAATATATCCTAATGGGATGCAAAGAATAGAGATTAGTTCATGATACGGCGATGTCTTTGTGTCCCTCCTTCAAAGACCTTGCGATGGAAAAGTTCTCTTACGATGGCAATTCTTTAGACTTGATGGTGTTGTTGGCCTTTCTGTCATTCTCGAAACACCTTGTTATTGATGATTTTTCTAGGTTCAACAATGTCGTTACTCTTTTTGCTAGTGTGAGAGTTTCCTATTATTGATGAAACATATCTACAAGTCCCTTGCTTTGTCCTTGTAAATTGAAGAATATGACATCCACTAAATTGATCTTGTTCACTTTTCTACTAGGAAGCTCTCATTATTGTTGATCTTCCCATTGTAAAATCTTCAAAAATACTCATTTTAACTTTGGCTTAATCAAATTTCACAGAAGGTGCCAACTGATATTGCCCATACCTAACTTAATGTTTAGCACAACCCTATTTAATTGATTGTTGGACGTTTACAAAACAATATTGGAAGTTTCTTTAACGTTAGTATTTCAATGATCAAGTTCATCCTTAATCACCAAAAGTTGATAGAAACAAGAAAAATTGAAGTTCAAGTGATCCTTTTCTTATTTCACGATTTCTTTTTATCTTTACTTACTTGAGGGCATGTGGTGATGAGTAGAACCGTCGAGCAACAAAATAAGGAGACTTGTTGCGGAAAGGAGGTAGATGGCGACACAGGCTTCAAGAAATGAGTCTTACTCGTTTCTGACAAGTTGTCAAAGTGAAGATTAGGCCCACAATCCTTACATTACACAAATAGGATAAAGCAATATATAATCCGACAGAAGCATGGTCCTAAATAAGGAAATGGTGAATAGCAGGTCCCAAGTTGAGACATTTATTAAGGAAAAATAAAAAATGGTCCAACTATTACGACCAAAACGTATAGAATTATAAAAAAACTAAAATTCCACGCGTACATCTTAAAGACAAGAAATATTTTAATATGTTTTAATTGTAATTTTAGCGAAACAAAACACCCCTGAACTGACGCCTTCAATTCAACCTTTTGACTTGAACCAAAGAGTTGAGGTCCCATAAAACTGCCTATGATTGGGGAGTTTGGAGCTAAATAGGAAGTGTCTGGCTGAATCTAACCCGATAATTAAGGTTAGACCTCCTGGAAACAAGTAAAGGGTTTAGATCAAGACAAGAACTATATAGCCGGATCTAACGTGCAATTAATAAAATATGTTATGGGGACTTATGTAACTTTTGAATGTGAATGCTATATGTAACTAAGAACTGATTTTGACAATGAGCAAGCACGATGGTAAGTAAATCAGACCTCACCTGTTCTCGACTTAAAACTAAAACAGTAGAATGAACAAAAAAAGAAAATTCACCTAATAATAATTTTTATTATAAACATGTTTTTAATAAACGATGTTTTTGCAATAATCAAACCATAACTAAAAAACATCGGGGTCCCTCGCTCTCGCTTTCTAACGCCTACACACTCTCATTCTTACCTCAATCGCTCTCTCTCGCTATCTGTTTGTGGGATACACCAACATGGGTCATCCCCTCCTGCTTCTGCTCCTCCAGCTCCTCCTCCTCCTCTCTCCGGTCAGCGCCGACGACGGTGCAGTTATCGTCAAACTCGCCAAGTCCATAAGCCCATTACCAGCCGGCTGGTCAAGAATCGCCTCCGTCGGGTTCTGTAATTGGGACGGCATTAGGTGTGATTCAACCAAACAACATGTCATTTCCATTTCTCTGGCTCGCCGGAGTCTACGTGGCTCTCTTCCTGGTGAAATCTCAACCTTGTCGGAGCTTCAGTCGTTGTCCGTCCAAAACAACATGCTCTCCGGCGATATACCCTCCCTCGCTAATCTCACTAACCTTGCATTCATTTTCCTTGACTTCAACAATTTCACTTCCGTTCCTGTCGGTTGCTTTCAGGGTCTCACGAGTTTACAGACTTTGAGTATGGGGAACAACGTAAATCTTGCTCCTTGGCAACTCCCTCTCGATCTCGCTGCTTCCACGACTCTTACTAATTTGACGGCTAACGAAGCTAATGTCTTTGGGTCGATTCCGGACATTTTTGGGTCGTTGCCAAGTTTGCAGAATTTGAGATTGAGTTACAATAATCTGACGGGTGTTTTGCCAGCTTCTATGGGTGGTTCTGGTATACAGAACTTGTGGTTGAATAATCAACAGATGGGTTTAACTGGTAGAATCGATGTGCTTGCTTCTATGACCCAGTTGGTTCAGGCTTGGTTACACAAAAATCAGTTTACTGGTCCAATTCCTGATCTTGTTGAATGCAAGAACATTTTTGACCTGCAACTGCGAGACAATCTGCTCACTGGAATTGTTCCGGATTCTTTGATTTCGCTTCCTTCGCTCCGCAATGTCTCTTTGTCAAATAACAAGCTGCAGGGTCGCAACCCTGTGTTTCCTAACTCTGTCAAGGTTGTGAATGATGGTACCAATAATTATTGTGCTGCTCCTGGAGTCGCATGTGATCCGCAAGTCGACATCTTGCTTGCGGTTGCTGGGGGTTTTGGTTACCCCGTGTCTCTGTCTGATAAATGGGGAGGTAATGATGCTTGTGATAGTTGGCCTTCTATTACATGTGATGCAGGGAAGAAGAATGTTACTATTGTGACTTTGTCAAAGCAGGGTTTACAGGGGACGATATCACCTGCGTTTGGAAATCTCACTACACTGCAGAACTTGTATCTTAATGACAATAATTTGACTGGCTCCATTCCTGACAGCTTGACGAAATTGCCACAGTTGCGCGTCCTTGATGTTTCTAACAACAATCTATCTGGTAAAGTCCCAGTTTTTCCATATACTGTGAAATTTATAACTAGACCGGGGAATGCTCTTTTAGGTACTGAAATTAGCCCTGGTGGCAGCCCGGGATCACCTGGTACTGGTTCTGGCACACCCAGTGGAAGCTCAAATGGCACATCAGGGGGTGTAATTGCTGGAATCGTTATTGCTGCTGTCGTTTTCCTTGCTGTTTTGGCGTTTTTGTTGTATAAATGCATGAAGCGGAAAAATAAGTTTGGGAGGGTGGACAAAGGTAATGGAGGGAACGCCATGGTTAAGAATGGGGTGGAGGAAGGTTTTAAAGGTCGTATTGAATCTCCTAGTGAGTTTCGGAGTTCAAGTGTTAGTGGTGATAGTGGCCATAAAATTCTTGAGGGTGGGAATGCGGCAATACCCATTGAAATTCTTAGACAAGTGACAAACAATTTTTGTGAGGATAATGTCATTGGAAGGGGTGGTTTCGGAGTTGTTTACAAAGGGGAGTTGCATGATGGGACTAAGATTGGGGTTAAAAGGATGGAATTCTCTTCAATGGGCACCAAAGGTTTGAATGAGTTTCAGGCAGAGATTGCTGTGCTTACCAAGGTTAGACACAGACATTTAGTTGCCCTGTTAGGATTCTGTACGAACGGCAACGAGAGGCTCTTGGTCTATGAGTATATGCCCCAGGGTACACTAGGACAGCATTTGTTTGAATGGCATGAGCGTGGTTTGTCTCCACTTACATGGAAACAACGTGTTACCATTGCCTTGGATGTGGCAAGAGGAGTTGAGTATCTGCATAGTTTAGCTCAACAAAGTTTCATTCATAGAGACTTGAAGCCTTCAAACATTCTTCTAGGGGATGACATGAGAGCTAAAGTGGCCGATTTTGGTTTGGTTAGAAATGCACCCGATGGAAAGTATTCAGTGGAAACACGATTGGCAGGCACATTTGGATATCTTGCTCCTGAATATGCTGGTAAGTAGCTTGCCACTTATCTATCTTTGTTTTTATGCCAATTGCAATTGTTAATGTGGTAACCTATGATGCATAGTTCATTTCAGCAAAGACATGAGACTTAAAAAGGTAGGATACACCACATTGCGCATGTCTCATTGAAAAAAAACATGAAAGTTAGGTATAATTTTTAAAAACAATATAACTGGAATTGAATTCCAGAATGTTGCATTACTGTAATTCTTAGACAAAGGGAGAGAACTAATTCATTATTGTTCAAAATCCTGCTACACCTTGCGACACAATGATATAAGACTTTACTCATTATGGTTTGGAGTTCTTACTCCTGACTTTGTATTATATTTCCATGTTCACCTTAAATATGTGAAACAATTTTCTAAAGAATTTTTAAGCCTTTCCAAATTGGTCAGAAGTTTGAAAGCGTCCTCAAATTATTCCTTTCATATTGGGGTGGGAGGGGTTTGAAGGGATGGGCTTGACAATGTGAATTCTTTTCTTACTGTCCTTGAAGTCGTAATTTTTTGCATGTATCAGCATGACTTTGTTTTTCTATCACATTCTGTTAATAATCTTCCATAACGTAACACTCTATATCTGGCTACAACTTTGAGTCTGTTGTTAAAATGCATTTTCTTTCTTTTATTGTTCTATGTGCATTTATACTCGGTTTGTTTCAATCCTTAAATTTCCAAAATTATACTCTTTTGGCCTTGACGAATTTTGATGGACATTTTTCTTTCTTATTTCTTGTTGATTTGTTAATGATTGTTGTCCTTTCAGCTACTGGAAGGGTGACAACGAAGGTAGACGTTTTTGCCTTTGGAGTTGTTCTAATGGAGATGCTAACTGGAAGAAAAGCCCTTGATGACACTGTGCCAGATGAGAAAGCTCATCTTGTCACTTGGTTCCGCAGGATTCTAATAAGCAAGGAGAACATTCCCAAAGCACTTGATGATACTCTTAACCCCGATGAGGAGACCTTAGACAGCATTTATAGAGTGGCTGAGCTAGCGGGACATTGCACTGCTCGTGAGCCATACCAAAGACCTGATATGGGGCATGCTGTCAATATTTTGAGTCCCCTTGTTGAACAATGGAGGCCTGCTAGCCAACAAGAGGAAGAAAGTTATGGAATTAACCTTCATATGAGCCTTCCTCAAGCCCTGCAAAGATGGCAAGCTGATGAAGGTTCTTCAATGACGTTTGATGGTACATCCTATTCTCAGAGTCAGACAAGTCTTCCCCCAAAACCGTTTGACACATTCACTTCAAACGATGCCCGGTAGCAAGTGGAAAGCATATAAGAATTTTGAAGAGAAGAAAGGGGAAAAAGGTAAACATTCCCATCCTTTCTGATTCTATGGATTATCCATAGAGATCATAGGTTTCACTAGAGTGTCACGGTTTCACATTATTGGTTGGTCTTATATGTTTCTTTTTCTTCCATGATCTTAACCGGTCTAAAGATGCAGCATTAGGGTTAAATCTGATATCTATTGGATGCACAAAGCTAACCGATTGATTTATTACATGAGGGGGGAGAAGGGATGCTACATAGGCAGCATTGTTTTGATTTGTAAAACTTAGCTATAGATTGCTACTCATATTGTCTTTTGGCATGGAAATATTATATATTCTTTCTGATATTCTTATTGATGTAGTCGTTCATCCTGAAGTAACTTTTGTGTTTGCTCAGAATCACAAGACCAGCAAATATCGTGAAGATGAGTTGGGTGTGAAAGAGTGTATGTTTGTTTATTAGGATGTGTTGTCCTTGTGAATTAGGTAGGATAGAAACTAAAATGGGTTGAAAGTCGGTACCTTTTATGACCACGCGCATATGTTGTAGGGACCTTTACCATATTATACTTACTAGTCGATATGGCCTTCTTTAATTTCATTGATGCCAGTTCACAGTATTGAATGCTAAATCGAGGCCTTCAATCATCATAAATGTTGCAGTGGTTGGTCGAGGGTCATTGATAGTCTCAGGCTGCCTTGTTTCTACAATATTCAATTAAAGAAAAAGAAAATTATATTATTATGTAGTGTAAAAGTCACCTCCAATTGATTTCATTTATTTTCTTACAATATATTTATTATTTTAAATTATTAAAAATCTGCTTTATGATTTTAAATTATATTAACACAAACAAGCATATGATTGACTGTTGTGTATGTGAGTGACAGACTAATTTTCATTAATAATAATTAAATTAAATATTCTTTAGGTAATTCAAAATAATAGAAGTGCAATTATAATCTTGAATCTTTTAAATTGATATAGATCGTAAGTCGTGTACTTTGAATAAAATCTTTCACAATGTGCGAACTGCGAAAACTTCAAAAAGAGGGGAGCAATTAGCAGCATGCATCCATAGACAAGGAGAAGAGAAGGAATGATGCTGTTGTAAACTCGTTGGATCGGATCCTTGCAAAATACAGATCTCATTGTCAAGTGTCACAAGCCGAGTGAACAATTTGAAAAGACCTTGAAGATTTAGAAAACAAAAAGGACAGAGATAATATGCAATTAAAATTAAAAGGAGAACTGACAACTGTTGATAATACGACTGAAAAGCTAAACAAGATTTGAAAGTCACAGCTTACCAAATTCCACAATGGATTTCCAAATTTTAATTACAGCCACGCCTGTACGATTCTAGGGCAAATAGTTACACATCTTCTGCTGCAAGGAAATGATCCCAATTGTTCATACCTGCTCCTTCAACTAATAACTATACCTTTATTATTATTATTATTATTATTACAGCAGATAACAGTTAGGACAAATCCATTCGTCGTGCTACTCTTGAAAACATGACTGAATTTACCATTAAATCGCTAGGGACCAATACAATTTCTAGTTTTATATATATACAATCAGAAATTTTTTGTGTGTGTATATATATATATATATATATGCTCCTCAACATAGGTATTGGGCTTAAGGCTGAGTTTTAAAAGTTCAGTTAACATGCTGATGAGGATGGCGTTTCTAATAATGAACATGTTGTTACAAGGTCACACCTACAAAACTGGCAAATATAAAAGTCATAAGACGAGACGGCCCGACTTAACAATTCTGAAGTTGCAAGTGACGAACAAAATTTATCCCTTCCCCTTTCACGTTATTCCTTGGCAGTGCCAAACTGTTGGATATATAGCTATATGTAGCTGAACTCGACGAGAGTTCTGTCACTTTACTTAGTTCAGTGGAGTGCTTTCTTCTTGCTGCAACGGTAGTCAATTGTAGACAAAGCACAATGACCATAACTTTAGCCATCGATAACAGCACAGATGAATAATAGCCTTCAGCAGTATGCCGAACAAAACTTTGAAGTTAAAGTTGGAGTAAGAAACTATACTTTTTAGGCTATTGATCAACTTATGCATAAGACCACTAACTTATATAAATGTACAAGCTAGAAAGTCAAGAAATAAATAAAGGTCGAGAGAGCCACATGCAAGTCAAATTAAAGCTCGTACTATGCCCAAACGTTCATCAGGCGTAGAAAAACTAAGCTTAAGGAATAAAAACCAGCTCTTCCCTCATGAATGACTTTGAAACTTCTACTACTTGGCATGTTGAAATAATTTGAATATTCTGTCCAATGCTCAAAATCAAGGAAGGGTTAGGAATTGATCAAGACTGGATAGAACGAGAAAATGAGACTCCCTGTCTAATCAGACTCTTCATCGCTGGCATTAAGTCCTGGTTTCATAAAAATGAAAGAACTTTTTAATGGAATGGAGGAAAAACTTTAAGATCATGAGAATTGCTTCAGATTATAAACTAAATGATTAAGGACTTCTATTTATACCAAGGTCTAAACTGATAATGATATCAAACACCATAAGACTAAATATTCTCCCCTAGCAATTTGAAATATTGACTCTGTAGCACAAGTGCAAATGAAACATATTGAATTTGAAGTGCAAAGCATACCACCAGAAAGAGGAAACACACATGCGCTGGTTATAAATTTTGTCTTATGAAGTCATAACTGAGCAAAACCTTATTACTATTATAATGATTTTTCGGTACTTTGCTTTCACAAACTGTAAGTTCAACAACGGTAGCAAATACATGCAACTATTGCTTTGTGCAGCGCAACCTAAAGGCAAGTTGTGTTTGACATAGCCATATCTTGAAAAGTCTATAGAGGGGTTTTTTTGTTTTTCATATGAGTGGCTTTGCCAATTGACTGGAATTGAAAGCTTAACACAAGTCAGATACATTCAAAGAGAGGCTTATTTTCCACCGTTAACAGGCTTGCTTGACACAACAAACTAGCAAAGTCATTAGTAAAAGAAGGCACAGCATATTAGACAAAGACCTGAGTATTTGTATCCTTGTTCTGCAAAACACCCAACTATGGGCAGATGTAACTGCCACTCTAAATCACTAAAAAATAGTAATTGCAATTCTAACTACCTAAATATTATCCAAAATGAAAGCACTATAAACCAAACGTTAGCACATATAGGGAACAATAAACCTGCAAATATAGACTACTAAGTGCGCCCATTTCAACACTTGCATAAGTTGAAGCAATTTAAATTCAAGAGTAACATACATCAAATTCTTGATTTCAATCCCAAGATAAATATTCTACAGCAAATCAAGCTAAAGTAAGCAAAGCCATACCTATCTACTAGTGTTGAATATTAAGCATGGACTTGGCCTCAGTCTGTTCCTCCATCAACTTATCACTAGCATACTTACTCAGCAACTCCATCTTCTTCTTCTCCAACACCATCCTTTCAATCTCCTTCTCGTCTGGCAGTGGCACGTGCACAACAAACTCCCTCTGCTTCTCGTTCCTCTCCTTCTCCTTCTCCCTCTCCCTCCTCTCCTCCTCCACCACATCTTCCTCCTCCTCAAACAACACCTCTGCCCCCACACTAACCACCTCCATCGCCCCTCTCCTCGCCTCTCGTCTTATCTCCTCCATCCTTCGCCACTCCTCCACTGCGGCCCCCCTCATTCTCTCTTCCGCGGGCCCCTCCACTCTCTCCAACACTCCATCTTCATCGTCTCTATATCCATAATAACTTGCATCAATCCGTTTATATATATCATACCTCGTCTTTCGCTTCCTCAGCTCTGGAGGCTTCTCAAACAGTTCACGAACTCCTGGAAGCTTCTTCGCCGCTCCAAAGTAACGGTATCCGGGTCCGCGTCCGCTAGGGTTTGGGACGTCCACGATATTTCCTTCTAAATCCGTCATTTTTGGTGCGTGCTTCGCATAGTTAGGACCCCCGAGCTCGACAATCCGACGCTCCCAGTGCGTTTTCTCGCGAATGAGCTTATTGATCTCGTCGTTCAAATCGCGCAGTCGGTGCTCTCCAAGACCTTCGTTCTGAATCTCGGCGACCTTCCGGCCAATTTCCCGCATGATCTGCTGTCGCCACTTGTCCGCCTCTGCGAGGTCACGGCATTCTGACGCTAGATAGGGGCGGCGTTCCTTGGGCTTCTTCTTCTCCTCGGCTTTGAGTGCGATGAAGCGATTTAGCATCGACTGTGCTTTCTCTTCGTTACGAGCCATGTTGTTTTGCTTTCTGTAACCGTAAGATTAGATACAACGGCGGTGCTATTTATCGGCGCCGGCGAGTGGTTAACTGTATCTCTTTACGCGAGGTCTCGTGTTCTAAGTTAAGCCCTTGTCTTTCTTCACTGGATTTCCGTAATTTAACTTTTAGTCTTTTACATGAATTATTAAAAATATATAAGGAGATTTTAGTACGATAAATCATTTAAATCATAAAATATAACCACAAATGAAGGTAATTAGGTAAGAAATCGGTCTTAATAATCAATATTTTAAAAACCGAACTGGATATCAAATCAGTTGAATGAAAGGTTTAAAGGTTCAATCGGCAGTAAACAACTATAAAATCGATATATAATAAATAAGAAGTAAAATTTATAAAAATAAGTAAAAATAAAATATTTTATTTAAGTAAAAATACATTATTCTCTATTATTATATAATGAATTAAAAATAAATAAATATAATTATAATATAAATATTAAAATAACAATAAAAATTAAAATTGCATTTTTAAAAAAAGTTGTATGTCACCATCGTCAAAATGCAATATGAGATTATGCTCTTAGCCGATGCACACTCTTTTTACCATCATTAGTGCGAATTCTTGAGTTCTATCACTTAGGTCCTGATTGGTTGAGAAGTTAGGGATGGAACGTAACACACTTTTATTGTTTGTTTGAGGATTTTATAATAGAATAAAATAGAACGGGATGAAAGCGAAGAATTTCATGTTACGTTCTATTTCATTTTAAACAGTAAAAATAAGAAACCTTCAATTCCAAAAAGTTTATTGTAAGACTTTTTGATATATAAAATCCTCGGAAAAAGACAATTGCACAGTACTTTTTCCGTATGACTACATTATTCAAGAATTCACCACAATTTTATGATTAAAATATTTAATAAAACCTTTTATATGTGAAAGTTCAAAAATAAATAAAATCATTCTTTTATATATATATATATATATAATTTTATAAATTCGAAAATGATAAAATGAAACCTAATTAATTTTTCTTTAAATGTTTAAAATTAAAAATTAAACAATAAAAAATTAATGCAATTTATATAATTATAACTTGAAACAACAGACAATTCTATATTTATATTTTCTATATGATTACTTATCGTTCATTTATTAATTTTTTGTATTGATGGAATAATAATTAATAATTATGTATAATAATTAATTAATAATTAATACTTGTAGATATTTTAAATAAAGACATAAATTTCTCTAATATAATGTACCACTTTGTTTCCAAAATAAATATTACGAAATTTCAAAATAATATTGAAGTCAATTTAATTCAGTAATGAATTTTCTTACATATATTTAATAACATATTTCACACATCAAACATGTGCGAAGAGGTGATATTAAGTTGTGATGCTCTCACATTAATTAAAAATTATATATATAGAGAGAGAGAAAGAA
>JANKOE010000005.1:12971158-12983117 GCA_026284465.1 Erythroxylum citrifolium
AATTCAATTCTATTCCTTTTCTCAAATTCTAATTAAAGACAAATTCTAAAAATGCTAAGCCATCAATCAAGCATAAAGAACCAATTAAGAAATTAATACATAAATAACCAATTAAACAATTTAAGCAAATAAGACAAGGTCTAACAATACAACATAAGGTCTATTTGGTATAACAAAACATGTACTCTGGCTTGGCTTGCTAAACTAAAATTAAATTAAAATATATGGAATATAACTACATTCATAAATAATGGACAATGGCAGCAATGTAGGCTTAGCTTACATCATCAACGTCTATGCTTATGAGACCACATCCTATTCCTACCAAGCTCTATAAAGTTGGAACAGTACAGATGATTTAAACTCGTCTTAAGAACCTCAAACCTATTTATAAAACAACACTTGTCCCACTCTACTAAGAAAATCCATTATCTAGATGCAAATTTACCGTGAAGACAATCTGACACCACCAAATGTCAGAGGTTTTATTCCTTTTGAAAAATAAAACACACTAAAGATTTAATAAACGACCGAAGAAATGCCAACACACACCAGAATTATGAGTATTCTTCACAGTTCTTTCTCCTACAACATTGGGATTGAAAACTGAATTGGGTGCTCAAACCTATTAGCCATTAAAAAACATAGCTAAATAGACTCATAAGAAGCTCTCAAGTGACCAGATTAATGAAGTAGCTTATGTTATGAAAATGAAAAACAAATCAGATTAGCATATCCCAAGTTTCCCTCTCCATTTTTTAGGTTTGGGTTTGAAAATATTAGGATAAAATAACATAATAATCTGTTCAAACTATGATTGATTCCACCTTTGGCTAGGTCCAATCAAGCATCATTAACCAAGAAACATTACGAGATTATATGTTGAGAAGTACTGTATTTGTTCCAATTGAAGCAGCAAATTGATGTATCAATCAAATAGGACATTGGTTTTGCAGTGGGGTCATAACAGTAAATAGAGGGACTAAATCAATGCATCTGAATGGATAAACTATCAAACTAAGATTCCAATTCAAGTTCAAACAAAACCATCTATGAAAGTAATTGTCTCTACAGAACATGTAGATTTTTTGTCCTGAGGCATAGAATTCAAGTTCAAACACAACCTCCAAAAAGGACCACATGCAATTTTTCACACTTGATACCATGTTTTTAAATTATATTTATCATTCATAAACCATGCAGTCTAAAATGTACATATGTTTGAAACAATTTAGTGATTGATTAGCTAATTTAAGAAAGACTGGCTCTTTTCGAAACAAAACCAGAATTTGGGGTAAGAATATGGTCTGGTTCTTAAGGAAACAAAATTTAAGAAGTGGGTTTCTCTAAATGTTGATCTTACGTTATTTTATGGAGAGAACTAGAAAGAATAAATACATCTTCTTGTTGATTCTCTACCAGATTGCCTTTCCACATTTCAAATTCCTATGACATTAGCAAACCAGTTGCATGGTCACCAAAATAGAAGTTGCATATTATTTGATTAGGATGACAACAAAAATGGCCCTAAAACTTGCTTTGAAATCTTATCAGTCAATCCCAAGCGTGTTATGAAATATCTATTGCAATACATAGGACTTGGAAAGTAGAACTTAAAAATTATAAAAGGTTAAGAAGTACTAAGTAAACAGAGAATGGAAGATGTAAGTAATATGACAAGCAATTTATGACAGTTAGCATGTGACAAGGAAGCGTTTGACAGCTAATGTAAAACCATAGATTTAACAGCTCATAATGTTAACGAACTCCTAGTCTTTTTTTTAAGAAGTGAAGGCAACAAAGCCAAGTAATTCTATAAAGGTGAGTTGCTGTAAGATATTGAATGTTCTATTGATCTCTGGTGCAAAAATCAATACAGTAAACTTCGTTTTGATTAATTGGGTTAGGTGGATTTCAAAAATGGTGCATCTTTAACAATAAACCTTGTGGTAGATATTACAATAAGAATGGTTGATATGGCATTTTGCTGTAATATTTATGGCATAGTGATCCATTGACAAAAAAAGGGAAACACACATTAAGGAATCGGCATGTATATATGCTAAAATATAGAGAGATAGATAGAAGGAAAATAAGAAAGGAAGATCATACGCATTCATATCTTGATTGTGCTTTATTTTCAAAATTCAAAGCAAGTACACTATAAGTTAAAGCACTAATTGATTCATGTCGAGTGCTCTCATAAAAATGGATCTAGTCCTACAACTTCATGTTTTAGGAAATCCATGTTGTAGAAACTTAAAAAATCTACAACATGATGATAACTAAATAGAATAGATTATTCATCTGACTTTATAAAATAGGAATCCATAACCAAGATTACATCATCTACATGAGGATGAATCCTTGGACTTTTTGAAAACAAGCACAAGGAACAAAATTCACCATACTCCTAAGCCTATTTATTTGGCCTTCCTTTATTATTCAAGAACGAGTTATATAACATTTTTCTTTTATTGACAAGCTTATAGTTTCATTTATACATAACAATACTTGAGGAGGTACAAGCATAGATGCCCACATAAAGGATCAGGAGAGACACCTTGGATGATCTTAAGCACATATTTGATAGAGGACAAGTCCAAATCCTTAGCTGGAACCATTATTCTTTTCTTTCCCATTCTTGCAAGATGAAGTATACTACCAATTGATCAAATAAAAGAAGAACAGAGAATTCTTACACCAACTCTACATTAAAACTCAAAGCAAAGAGAAACGTATAAACAAACAAGTACAAAGTCAAGCACTTCATTAATGAGACACAAACACAATTGGGTCCTGTTTCTAAGTCACAAAGTTGCTTGCCAGATCATTCCTTTCAAATTAGAATCGCTTCTAAATTACACAAAACATGGGCTTTTCCTGTCTCCACGAGTATATTAAAGAATTCATCGAAGACTAAAATTCACTAACTTGTTAGTTGGTTTCAGTAATCATTTTTTAGGACAGAAACTCACCTCAAAATCTTCTCAATGTTTCGGTAACTTCAAACAGAATGCTAAAGGAGAGAGCTTTTGTCGAGAACTGTAGTGGAGGATTGAGGGATGCGGTTTAACAAAGCGTTAACCACCCGAACACCTTGTGAAGGCGACTACCTGCTACTACCGATGATCAATATCATTACAAAAATTACAGAGGCATAAAAGAAACAACAACCCAAAAGGGGTATTCAAATAGACACGAGCTTTAAGGATAAGAAGTTACCTGGGGCAAAGACCAAAGTGAAATTTCTATTATTTGGAGACATCTAAGCAAATATGACTGAAACCGAGTATGATGAGAAGGCGGGAAGCAAAATGAAATGAGAGAGGGGACATCGATCGACTTGGCTTAGGCGAGAGGTGAGACAGTACGAGAAGTTGGTTTTATTAAAACGTCGACGTTTAGTTTTGGAACTGGTTTGGAATAGAGATTGTGGAATAGGTGCTCTGATGTCCAATAACACGAGGAGTTGTATATGATAAAATCTTTTATTTAATTGCTTAGCCATATTGAGTTAGCTAAAGATTTTATTAATTAATTTTCAATGGAATCTAATCTACATTGTGGAATCCCACGTCCTATCAAGTAATTATCTAATTGAGTCGCAGCTAATCACATCCCTACGATTTTAGCCAACTTTTTAATTTGATGACTCCAGTGTATTATAAATTTATAATAATAACAAATATAAACTTAAGACGTGAAGATCTTATTGTGTCAGTGGCGAGACATATCATATGCCAACTTTGTAATTTGAGAAAGATAATAATAAAATAAGGAAATTTTGATCTCAGCATTATTTTTTGCTATTTTAAATCGTGAATTAATGCGGTGATGATGATCTATTATAGAAATTTAAGAAAAGCAAAAGACTTTTTTGCCGTCAAGATTTTTACCATCCAAAAAGATTCTACCTCACTTAATCCATAAGATAAAATTAAAAAAAAACACATTATAAATACCGTAAAGTAGTATCATTTTAAAAAATTATTTGGTTTATAAAACGGGTGACTTTTAGCTAATTAATTTTATCAATTAAATCTTAAAAAAATAAACCAAGCGGCTTAGTAATCCTGGCTTAGGAAAGAGACACTTAAAGTAACGGTACAACCGTAGAATAGGTCTGGTAGGAGCTCAGAGCTGACAAGGGACTCTCATAACTTAACTGAGCACGTCACGTTAGTTCAAACTTTCATCGTGTATGTAGTCATTTAAAATTAGACCCTAGAGTTTTTTTTCTTACAAAGCGAAAATTCGTTTAAGTGTAAATAATTTAAAATTATCTTCCTGCAATTAAAACCTTCCTAATATATCTTGGGACAAAAATAGAACTATCTTATCATGTCAACAAACAGCCAAAATGGATACATCTCTCCTGGACGTAATTTCAACTTCCACCTCAAGTAAATCCTACAACTCACGGGCCTTATGCGCAGCATCCTCTTTATATGGATAACATTAGATGTACTTACATATTGACTTGTTCCACTCTCATTCAAGCCCCCGCTCTCTCTCTCTGCACTTCTTTCATCTAATATAATTATCAAATCTCCTCCTTTGTGGGTATTTTTTAGAGGAAGAAGATGACTGGAGATTCGGAAAGTAACAGTCTTGGATGTTGCAAGATGGGTCCGGGTTATGCCACACCTCTTGAGGCCATGTCTGCTCCCAGAGAAGCTCTTATTTATGTTACTTGTGTCTACTCTGGTACTTTGCATTTATTATTGCTAGCTCCTACTCTTACTTCTTGTGTTATCCTGCCATGTTTGTTCGTTTTATACTTTGTTTTCCTTCTTGTTCTTCTTCACTCTGATTTGGATTTAGCTTTCGTTTTTATTTGGGAGGCAGTGAGATGTGAGTAATATAATATGGGGTTAAGCTGTGTTAAATTTGTAAAATGTTCCTTGTCTTTGGCTTGTGAACGAACGTTCTAATGTCTTCTTTCTGGGGTGATGTTCTTCTTCTTCTGAGATTCTTAAAATCTGTGCTCTGCGTCTGCAAGTGGCTTTCTTGGGATTTTACAGAAGATTCTGGGGCTTTTTATTCAGTTAAGGAAGCAAATTATCTTAATATATGTTGAATTCATCAGATTTATGTTCTTTCTAGTCTTAGTTTAAATCTCTTGTATTGTTTTCACCATCTAAGTTTTAGTACTTTATCTGGAACATAGATACCTCGGACAGAATAGTTGTTGAAGGTTCGATTTTTAATGGGACTGGAGTCCACTGGAGTAATAGTCGATGAATGATTCTAGTTTGACCTGCTCTTTATGCTTGTGAATATTGGCCCGAAGTACATAAAAGTAGTATAAAACCTGAGGTGGTTCTATTAGGTGAATTCAATAACGTTGTATGTTTACTTCGATTATGTGAAACGATAGATTACTAGATCCAGACGTGGTTTTACATGAAACCCTTGGTCTAGCATTCTTTTTTTTTCCAGTTTTATAAAATCTTTCTGAGAAAATACTTCTGGTAAAACCATCTGTGGGAGAAGAACATGTTCAATGTGTGCTACTTTTAAGGAAACATGGTTTGGGGTTTTGTATTCCTCCCCCTGTTCTGTCGTCGAGTGGGACACTTTGGGTGAAGTCATATTTCTATGCAAGAATTATATTTATGCCTTCAGAATCCAAATACAAATGCTATCAGCGCCTTCTCCGCTTTTTTATTTTTATTAGAAAGTTATCCCCCTTGTGCTTTGTAGTCTTCTTTGAATATAGGTCTCTTCTTTGCTACTCTTAGTGGTATCCATGACTCATCCTTAAGTTGAGGGAAGTTAACAGTTCATTCGGTGCTAGCATCTTTTTAATGGTATCTGCCTCTGAAATATTTCATCATCAACAAGTTACAGGTGCATTATTACTTTTTATCAATTTCTAGATTTGCAGTAAGATCTTTAACTGGTGCTTTATACAGGCACAGGAATAGAGAAGCCTGATTATCTAGCCACAGTGGACGTCGATCCAAACTCACCTACTTATTCAAAAGTTATCCATAGACTGCCTGTAACAAACTTAGGAGATGAACTGCATCATTCAGGGTGGAATTCCTGCAGCTCTTGCCATGGCGATCCATCTGCTGAGCGACGTTACTTAGTCCTTCCTTCACTAGTGTAAGATACTACAATCTGTTTAGAGCAATTACAACATTTACTAGCCAATTTAAAGCAGCAATCAATACTACATAGAGGAGGAAAAGTTTATGAACACATTGATCTTGACATTTCAGACTGCTGTGTTTAGACCTTGCATCACAAATGCAAGTTCTGAACGTTTCAATACCAGACTTCCAACTTTTGTGCCCTTTGTAATTTAAAATTGACTGTACTTTATTCCTGTCAAAAAGTTGGGGCACTTTACTAAGACTCAGGAATATCCTTTACGGGATCTCCTCCAATTGGTTGTAAGATTTGATTGTCACTTCAATAGAAGCAGAAATCTAGTCTTACTTGTATATTATATAGGATGGAATCGCTGATCTATAGGCTTTCTTGTGAAATCTGTTTCAGTTCAGGTCGGATATATGTGGTCGACACACAAAAGGAGCCTACAGCTCCAACCTTGCACAAAGTTGTTGAGCCTGAAGATATTGTTCGGAAGACTGGATTGGCATATCCACACACATCCCACTGCCTTGCTTCTGGAGATGTCATGGTTTCATGTCTTGGGGATAAGGACGGGAAGGCCGAAGGGAGTGGTTTTCTTCTTCTTGACTCAGAATTTAATGTGAAAGGAAGGTAATGTCAAATTTGATGTCATCTATCAGAATTTAATGTCAAATTTGATTGGCTTATTTTGTCTTTTCTACATGATTCACTTATCTCACTTGATAGATTGAACTTGTTCAAATTCATTAGATGCCCAATTATCTAACACTAGTATCAGCCTCACAAGAAACGGAACTTGTAATCTGACTTAACTATTTTGCTCTGTTCATCATAATAAGGTGGGAGAAACAAGGGCATAGCCCACCATTTGGCTATGATTTCTGGTACCAACCCCGACACAAGACAATGATCAGTTCATCATGGGGGGCGCCTGCAGCCTTCACGAAAGGTTTTAACCTGCAGCATGTAGCAGAAGGTCTATATGGTAGGCATCTGTATGTCTACAGCTGGCCAGATGGTGAACTGAAACAGACATTGGATCTTGGCAGTACCGGACTTATACCACTTGAGGTAATCTAAGAGCCTGCTTTCTTTAATTCATATGTAGGAAGTAGTCCTTTTATTCTCTTATATTTGTTTCTAAATGTCTTATTTTTGTTGTTAACTGAACATTATGGTGATTCGAATGCCTAATATATCATGCTTCGCTCTACATGCAGCTGAGATTTCTGCATGACCCTTCCAAGGATACAGGGTTTGTTGGGTGTGCCTTAACAAGTAACATGGTGCGCTTTTTCAAGACCCAAGAGGGACCCTGGAGCCATGAGGTATGCTTGTCATATAGAGAAATATCTGCAGGGATAGAACATCGTATTGGAAGGGAATACGCTGGTCCTTAGTTTTGTAATGCACCATAACTCCAAATCACTGCTACATAGCGATTTCTAACTCAACTTTTGCAGGTGGTGATCACAGTGAAACCATTGAAGGTGCAAAACTGGATTCTTCCAGAGATGCCTGGCCTTATAACTGATTTTCTAATATCACTTGATGATAGATTTCTATACTTCGTTAACTGGCTGCATGGAGATGTCAGACAGTACAACATTGAGGACCCCAAAAATCCTGTCTTAACAGGACAAGTTTGGGTCGGTGGACTGATACAAAAAGGTTGCTCTGTAGTGGCTGAAGGAGAAGATGGTAAAACTTGGCAGTATGATGTTCCTGAGATCAAGGTCTGAATGCTCTTCTGAAATGCTATATTTTGCATTTTGTTGGTCTTTGTCTAATGGAAACAGAAACATTGCTATTTTGATTCCCTAGTGACGGTATCGGACAGATTTTCTGTATGCATATCTAATTATAGAATTGCTTGCTTTCCAACGATCTAAAAGAAAGAAATGCTATCTGAGCTCTGTGACACCTTTGACTTCCTGTTTAGTGGAGTGATGAGTTTGACGTTTCATGCTCAGGGGAAGCGACTACGGGGAGGGCCTCAGATGATCCAGCTAAGTTTGGATGGGAAGCGACTTTACGTTACCAACTCCCTCTTCAGTCCTTGGGATCGCCAGTTCTATCCTGAACTTGTGCAGAAAGGATCCCACATGCTGCAGCTTGATGTTGACACTGAGAAAGGTGGTCTCGCAATAAACCCCAACTTTTTCGTAGACTTTGCAGCAGAGCCTGATGGTCCTTCCCTGGCCCACGAGATGAGATATCCAGGAGGTGACTGTACTTCAGATATATGGGTTTAAGGAAGGGGATACCTGAGAACAAAACTACCTTACCTTGTAAACGAGCGCTGTCTTATTTGGTGCTTGTGAATTTCAGTTACAATAAATGCTCAAGGCTCTTGGAAAATAAGATACTTGTTAAGGTATTAACTTCTGAATGAATGGAAAGTTAGAATAGCTTTGAAACCATCGTCTACTTTGCTGAATAAATTAGCATTGGAGTATAAATTAACAAATGCTTAGTAAAATGAGTGAATATTACATAATGTGTTAGCAATATATGTACATTTTAATGATATAGTTCCTATTGGTTTGGGATTCGCTGAATTGATTATACAGTTTCCTGAATGTACATTTTCATTTTCTGAAGTTATGATCATCCTCATTACGTCGGGGATGATTCCCACTGAAATATTTTGGCTTGTCTTATATATATATATATACATCTCGAGGATCTAGGACCAAAGTACATAATAAGTACATAATAGTAAAACTTTATAATTGCCATAGAATCTTAAGGTTACTAATATTCTATTTCACCAAAAACCTAAAGTTACTGATATTTTACTTCACTACAGTACAAGGCATATCTCATCATTTATCACATTGACTTGAATTCTCTAACATCTAATCAAAAAATACTTCTTATTATACAAGCTCCTAGGAGATTCAAGCCATGCGAGTATTCGATAAGTTTAAGTTATCCTTAGAACTTTTCTATGGGCAAACACTTTATCAATATGTCAACTGCGTCCTTCAAATTGGGAACATTTTTTAACAAGATATGACCAAATGTAGTTAATTTCTTTATCTATCTATATTTTATCTAACTTTCCCTAGTCTTACTTTCAAAAAAAAACTTTCCCTAGTCTTAAGAAATATGGTTCCATCCCCATTACTGATGGTCAAAGTATACATGATTGTCGATTGAGCCTTTCTAACTATATCATATTGATGCTTTCTCCCTAACATTGTTTTATCTCTCGAACAAGATCTCCTGTCCAATTTTACCGTGTCTTATTGTGTCCAGTGAATCTCAGCTATTTATTTATGCGGGTCTCGTGTGGGCTCCACATAAATAAACGTGGAGCCCGCATAAATAAATGGCTAAGATTCAATGGACACAATAAGACACCATAAAAACTGGACAGAAGATCTAGACTCTTTATCTCTGAACAAGAATTTCCAACCCCCTAGCATTCGTTCCAAGCTATTCTAGTACCAGTTTTGAACTAGTACTGTTCATCATTGACCTTGGTTTGTCCTTTCCATATATTTGCTTCAAAATATGTCACTCTCCAAACACTACATCCTCGAAGGTTGCCTTAGACTTTTTACTAAACTCACAAAACTTATAAAAGTATATTTTTTTCATATTTGTTATCCTTCAATAAACTTCCCTTATGAAGTTTCATCCGCTCTCACTCACCAAGATGACTCTCCCACATGTGTCTTATTGCAATACTTTTTTTCTTCCCTGAAGATTGAGACATAGTCACCGACCCCATTACTGTTTTTCCTACTAAGGCATAAATGCAATACTATAACTTTTCGTTCATTATAGTCAACATAGCTTTTACCAGCTTAAGTTGTTTATCATTACCAGAAAACTTATACACTTATCTATCAAGAGTACTTATGAAAATCAAATTAATTCTGAGTTTAAGAACATACCATACAGTCAATCTTCTAATAATTTTATCATGCATTTAGATTTACAATGAACCTCTAACTTTGATAGCATAATTTCTATCTTCATCCAATCTGACAATACCATTTCATTCTTTAAAAGAATATAATTAGTCCTTATTGAAAGTCATATGATAAATGATACCTAGTGTATATTACCCATCGATTTGCAAAATTAGAATTACTCAGTTAAAACATCATTGTCACTTCCGTCCTTTTCATTAGAGCTCTCTTGGATTACATCAATATTTACTTTTTCATTTGTTTCCCTTTTTACATTTTCATTCTTTTGTTATGGAACCCTCCCATAGTGCCATTTAACTGTACAGTAAAACAACAATCAACATTAGCCTTTGATCTAGATCTTGACTTATTCAACTATTTGCATACTATGATTTGGACAATAAAATTTGTACCGCTTTAACTTTTCCAATAGTTGATGAAGTAACTAGTAACAGTCCTTACATCAAGTTTCTTTTTATATAGATTATATACCTTACTTCTACTAGGTAATCCCAAATTTAAAGGTATCTCAAACAAGGTTTCCTTTTTTTCCATAGTTTATAAGGAGTCTTAGGAACTACCTTATTAGAAACCTTATTAAGTGACTATACAATGGTCTTTAATGTATGCATCCAAAAGGATAAAGGTACAATGTTGTAACTTAACATACTCGTAACCATATCTATAACAATATGATTTCACCTTTCAACTACACCATTTTTTATGGTGTACCAAACATTGTATATGTGCATATATGCTCTAACTTTTAAGAAATTTTGTAAATGAATTCAAACATTGTCCACTTTCATAAAACTTACTATAATATTCACCACTTTTATCAGTCTTGACTACTTTTATTTTTCTATCTAACTACATTTCCACCTCGTTAATGAGCACTCAAGCATGTTAACTAACTGAGACTTCGCACACAATAGATATATGTAACAATACTATGAGAAGTTATCAATAAAAGTGATGAAATATTTTCAACGCCCTATAAAGGGACCGTAAATGTTAGTGTGTATTAACTCAAGGAGTTAACCATATTCTTATGGTAGGATTCCTTGGTATATGTCTAGTTTGTTTGCTTTTAATACAATCCACACACATATAGTCATCAAAATCTAGTTAAGGTAAGATTTCACTTTTCACTAAACTCAACATCTTTTCTTTAGATATATGACCTAACCTTTGATACAAAAAGAAAGTAGAGCACTCATTATATACACTATGTTTACTGCCTATACTATGTTCAACATGAAACAAAGATTCAATAAAGATTAAAACGATATAAGCAATCAACTAAAGTACTAAAACAATAATAGTACTTATATTCATATAATGAAAATAAATACTATTTCTAATCTTAAAGTTAAATCCTACATCATCCAACTTCCTAATATAGACTAGATTTCTAGGACATCTGACAACATAAAGACATATTTTTAGATTTAGACAGTAACCAATGTTTAAGATCAATATGTATGTCTTGAATCCCTCTATTCATGCCTTCATCCTATATACAAGAAATTTTCAATTTTGTTTGTGGATTGGATTGAAAGGAGTCCTTATGTAATTCATGGCACACGAATAATTTCACCAGAATTTAACTGTAACGCCCCAAATTAGGGGTTAGATAATTACGGACATTTAGTACGTTTATACTTGCTATGTGCATTCCCGATTTTCGTGCCTAAGGTAATTTTATTGGGATTAACGTGGTTACTGTGTTTGAAAAATTATTCTGAGTGAGCCATTGACTGTTTTATATTTTAAAGGATTTTTAGGAATTTTTCTGGAATTTTCCGGAGAAAATTCCCGGACCGAAAAAATTGTCAATTGGCTAACCGGTTGAATTTCTACTGTTATTTGGTTCTATCCTATTACTTATTTTGGTGGGACCCAAAAGTAGACCCTTGAAC
>JANKOE010000005.1:13029360-13049752 GCA_026284465.1 Erythroxylum citrifolium
ATATCAATGATATAATATCTGTCAAACTTTCAAATTTCAAATATCTTTCTTATTAATTTAATGTCTGAACTAGTTTTTAAAAACAATGCTAAAATATGAATTTATTTGATATATATATAAATATTTTATTAGTTCATAAAGTAGGATTAAAATTCATAAAATAAAAACTATTAGTTTTAAGATCAAAGTGCATCTTTATGTAAAATCAGAACATATTTTTAAACTTTTTCCTTAAATATTATTAATGATAAAGATATCAATATATCATATCTTATTATTAGATCATTGTTGAGTTTCAATTGCCAAGACAATACGAATGGTGTGTTCTTGAAACTTGTGTTCATAATTAATGAAGGTTTATTAAAAAAATTAAGAACATATTTATATTTTTGTTAAAATTAAGAATGTGTGAAACCAATATGCCAACTATTTGTTGAAAAGCTGACGTGGAAACTGGCAAGAAAGAGAATTGGTAAGGATTTACGCGGTCTTACGTGGTATGTTCGGTCCACGCAGTCTCTTCAATCTCTTCTCTTTCTTTCTCCTGGCCATTTCCTGGTCTTAATCGATCCACACACCTGCTCTTTGGGCTCCGGATAAGCTCAGTTTCGAATAATAGAAAATAATTTTCAACTCCGAATATTTTGACTTAAGATTTTCACGATCTCCGGGAGCGAAGAATGGAGGCAGGCGGCGGAGGTGGAGGAGGAGGACCGGCACCGTTCTTGTTGAAGACGTATGACATGGTGGATGACTCGTCGACGGACGAGATCGTATCATGGAGCTCGACAAATAACAGCTTCGTGGTGTGGAATCCTCCGGATTTCGCTCAGCTACTCCTTCCTACCTATTTCAAGCACAACAATTTCTCCAGTTTCATCAGGCAGCTTAATACCTACGTAAGTTGTTTCTTTTATTTTCTTGATCTTTTCTGTTTCAGTTTAAGGTTCTATTTTTTAGAATTAATTGATGGATGGGGAAAGAGTGGGTAAGATATGTAAAATTGGACAAATGAATTAAATGATTTTTGGGATCTGTAGGGTGTTGATACGATTGCTAATTTGTTAATTATTTATGGTTCTACGTTTGAGAGGTGGAGGTGGGTATTTTGATTGGGGAGTGTTGAGATATTTCCATGATTAAAACTTGAAATTTGTTGAACGTGTATTGAGTTAAAATAATTTTTCATACATCATGGATATATCATTTGGGGATGAAATCAACTTTTATGTTATGACCCTGATTGGATCTTTGATTATCTATGTTCTGTTGATGACAGACAATAATCTATAGGACTTTTGTGTTATTTTTCTTTTGATAGAGATGTATCTTTTAGCTGGACTTAAGTTTCTCATGAATCATATTAGCAAATTATTGATCAAATTAGGCGTTTTCAATGTGACAGAAAGGACTGAATTTGGAAGATGAGAAATATTTGAGGTGATACTTGTTTCTTTAAATGTTGATATGCCTCTATTACGCAGAAACGCATGAAAATTTTGTATGATAGTAAAGGATATCTATTGGCCTAAAAAGGGACAAGATGAGACAGAGCATGAAGCAGTGAATTAGCTCAGATGACTACATTTGGGAGCACTTTCCAATGTGAAAATTTACCACATGCTTTAGCATAAGTCTTGTATTTTAAGCACTATTTTTGCCTGAGTAAAATTTTCAAGTATCTCTGTAATCTTGTGTCAGGGGTTCAGAAAAATTGACTCAGAGAAATGGGAATTTGCAAATGAAGACTTTGTGAAAGATCAAAAGCATCTTTTGAAGAATATTCACCGAAGGAAGCCAATTCATAGCCACAGTAACCCCCAAGGTTCTTCACTGGATCCAGAAAGAGCAGCATTTGAAGAAAAAATAGAGAGGCTTGCACAAGAAAAAGCTGCTCTTGAGAAACGGAATTTGAGGTTTGAACAACAACGGTCAGCTGCAAAGACCCAATTAGAAGAATTAACACAGAAGTTGAGCTGCATGGAACACAGGCAGGAAACTTTGTTATCCTACTTTGAGAAGGCGGTTCACGATCCCGGCTTTCTTGAACATCTTGCTCGGAAGGTTGAGCCATTGGATTTTACAGCATATAATAAGAAAAGAAGATTGCCTCAAGTTGACCAATCAAAACCAACTGTAGAAAGTAGTTTCATGGAAAATCATAGCGGTTCAAGACCTGAGCTCGGAAATGTCATTAATCAAGATTTCTCAAACAAGCTGCGACTAGAGTTAACACCAGCTGTTTCAGATATCAATTTGCTCTCTCTCAGCACACAGAGTTCCAATGAAGATGGGGAAAGTTCATCGATGAAAATATCTGAAGAAGACCCAAAAGATGCACAACCAAGAACATCAGGTCTCCTATTTGCAACCGAGATGTTAGAACTTTCAGACACTGGAGCATCTTATGCATTCAAAGGGAATTCAGCTTTCTGTAGAAAAGTTGCCGCCAATGAAAGCCCAGGAATGCACTCAGTGCAACAGAATTCGACTTCTAATGAAGACATCGATGGTCATATTTCCTGTCATTTAAATCTGACTCTGGCATCTTCTTCTTTGCAACTCAACAGAAGTTCTTATTCAGCCAAGACGCCACAACTAGGTCAGGTAATAGGCAAATCTGTAGAATCAAGTTTTGATGGCAATGATAAAGAAGCTGATATCGTAAATAATCCAAGAGAAAGAGATCAAGGTGTTGAGAATACCAATTTATCATCCTGGCAGGAGGCCGCAGTTAACAATCAAGGGCCTGCAGCTGCTCCGGTCAGGGTAAATGATTTATTCTGGGAGCAGTTCCTAACTGAAAGACCCGGTGCTTCTGATAATGAAGAGGCAATTTCCAATTATAGGGCACACACATATGATGAACAAGAAGATAGAAGGTCAAGAGATGTGAAAAACATGGAGGGGCTTTCTCTGTGAGAACAATTGTTGGAATGCCCATGACTTTGTTCCTCTAACACTCCTAGTCCGTAGAAAAAGTTATGTTTGATGATATGTTTGTTCACCGTGGATAGTTTTATGTTTTCTTTTGTTGTTCGGATGCCATTGATTAAAATGACTACCATTAAATTCCATGAGCTACTTGAATTATGTCACAGAACACTCCAAGTGGGTGTGATTCCCCAGACACTAGTTCCCTCTCTCAGGAAGAACTAACCATTGGGGACTTTGGCAGATGGTATAGGAAGCTCGCAGGGTCACATAAACCTCATTCGGAATTAATATATTATATATATATATATATATAAGGAAAATGATAGAACCTGGAGTTTTCTTATGGTGATGATAGTGATTTTATGACATACAGAAGTTCCACATCTCTTTTATCAAATAAGACCAAAACAAAACCGGATGTCTTTCTTCTCGTCTTCCTATTTCTTACGTTTAAACCTTGGCGAAACTTGGCTACTCTCCAAGCTATATATCACCTCACATGGCAATCCAGACATGGTGACTGGTCATCTTATTTATTGTAACTGCGTTTTACGCTGAATCTAAGTACATCGCTTATAACATGGCTTCCAGGGAAGATCAACGTTTACTTGGTACCTCACACCTCACACGCACGACCATGTTGGCTGGGTGAAGACTGTTGAACAGTACTACGTTCAAATTAACATGACTCATAAAAAACGATAAATGTATACACCCCGGCCCTCATCTCATGCAACTCCAACAAGAAGTATGATGCAAATTGTGGCTCTAAATATGCCCCAAAAAAAAATTAAAAAGAAGAAGAAGAAAGAACTGTATGTGAACAGAAGCGCCGCACTTAGTTGAAGTTACCAATAATTTAGTTATATGAGGTGAAGGTGATGCTGTAAATTCGTTCCATGTGTTTGGAGTAGTTCGGCGACAAAATAATGTCAGCTGGCATTACTAATCACGAATGATTTGCAATGATGGCATAACCAAATATGTAGTGGGGAAGGTTCTTTTTCTTCTCAGTGAGAATAGGAATAGGCACAGGACCTCCATTAATTCCCATGTTATGTTCCAATGATGATGACCAGACTTTTGCCTACTTCTTTTGAATGTTAATTACGATTTCATATCCCTTAAATGTTCATAGCAGAACTCCTTTCATGCTGCACCACCCAGGAAAGCAATACATTAAAATATGATCCTGCATAATTCGGTTCCAGTGCCAAATGGAGGTCTTCCGTCAACTAACGATAAAATGATTTTTTTTTCCTTTGTAGAATCAGAGGGAATTAAAAAACGAGATATATTACGTGACTAATCTAGGGAAGCAAATCTCAGACATATCCTCTAAAAGGATAGAGAGGCACCCAATAGGTGCAGTATCAAAAGTACTAATCCCTAACTCAAAATATACAGCAAAATTGGCGAGCTAGTTAATACACTGGTTTCCCTCCCTATAAATATGACGAGATAAAACTACCCAATTCTAAGTAAACAACACGTTGATACCCATGATTAGGTGATTGTGAGACATGGTCCGTTTAGTAGAGGAGGACATAATATTAGTCACCACTAGAGAATCCACTTCTAATTCAACTCGATGATATCCAGGATGCCAAGCAAGCATGAGACCTGAAAAAAATCCCCAAAGTTTAGCAGAAACAGAGGAGTACCATCCAATATTTTTCACAAAACTTCCGAGCCAAGCTCCTGAACTATTACGAATAAGTCCACTTGCTATGGTCGAAGAGGACGAGCTTTTGCAAGCTCCATCCGTATTCAACCTCACCCAACCATGAGGAGGTTTACACCAGCCAATAAGTGACTCACATCGAGGTCTGTAGCCAAGATTTGCTCTACCTTGCCAGACCGAAGCCTTATAAATTCGATGAACATATTCTTGAACATAATACGCAGGAGAAATCGGCCAAGAGAAGTGCTCATCAAAGATAATCATATTTCTCTAGGACCATAGGAACCAACAAGTGGGACCAAAAATAATTGACCAATCAAAGCCAAAAACAATCCGGTGCTTTTGGAGATTCATAGATAGC
Source organism: Erythroxylum citrifolium (assembly GCA_026284465.1). Taxonomy (NCBI): domain Eukaryota; kingdom Viridiplantae; phylum Streptophyta; class Magnoliopsida; order Malpighiales; family Erythroxylaceae; genus Erythroxylum; species Erythroxylum citrifolium. The sequence goes on from JANKOE010000005.1 coordinate 13,034,343, forward strand.
CAATCATGAGTGTTCAGATTGAAAAAAATCAGAGAAGACTATTTGTGGAGGGAATGCAAACCACAAACTACGAGCTTTGGTGCAATCACGCACAACATGGAACGAGGATTCTTCTGTTCGACAATGATTGCACGCAACATCAATAGTTAAATGTTTGCGAACTCCTTATTGATTAGAAAGTAATCGATCTTGCACAAGGAGCTAAAGGAATGAGCGAATGTGTTGAGGGCCGTTTCAACACTATACTGCCTTCCAAAATCCGTTAGAGTAACAGTCCAAGTGATTCATAATCATAAAATATGTCGATGCAGTAGTGAACTGACCAGTGTATGATATTTCCCAGATCAGCTTATCAGGCCCTAAGTAGGGCTTGGGAGGAAAAATGCCCGCAATATACATGCAAATCGAAGAAGGGAGCATAGGTTGGAAAGCATCCCAATTTCAATTACCTGCATTATTCACAAAGTGTTGAACTTGAAGATCAATAGCTGATTGGGAAATAGGAGCAGCTACATGGGAAATAAGAGGTCTCAAATCCTTAACCCAAGGTCCAGCCAAAATCTAAGTCCTAGATCCATCACAGATCAACCACTTCATATCTTGAAGTACATGGTGCCAAATAGCTTTGATACTCTTCCACACCATTGAACCGCCGGTAGCATCAAGAGAAGTAGAAATGTTATTGACATCAAAATTATGCGGGCTAGATGTGCATGTGCTTTCAGTAGAATCTTTGCTGCTCTTGTTTGCCACTAAGACAAAGGGGAGAAGAAGAAGAGGAGGAGCTGAGCATCCTTGAATAATGGGTATCCATATCATTGCAACGAACCCAAAAATGACTTCTTTACGAGGAAAGGGCATATCAGAACTACAATCATGCTTGAAGGATTTGAAGAAATATAAGAATCATACATTAAAACTTGCATTTACCTAAACCACAATCCTCCACACTGTTTAATGATTCCATGCTTACGGTCGAGTATTCATACAGCATCAAACTAAGACTAATTTTCTGTTAGCTTTGCTCTTACGGAGAAATGGGGAATGAAATTTGAGTAGCCATTGACGTGTCCTTGCAAACATTGCCACAAATAGGTAAGCGGGTGACCCATTTGGTGAGATGACATTTATTTCATATTAAGCTATTGAAGTCTTGAGGCTCATTTGCCTAACAAGAAATTATAACTCCTAAAATAACAGAGCATTGGTGGACCATTTGAGCAAATTACCTTACTACGTCTCTCTCCATCCATTTCAGCTAATGTGGTGCCTTTTTTGTCACTATCGACGAATAATGGCCTCTGGGGCCTTAATTAAACAGCAACCGAAAAAAGCAAAAAGAAGAAAAGCATTCTGCTCGGTGGAATGAAGAAAAGCATTCTCTATTACGAAACTGAGTATGTAGAGGGTATGCTTTTGGTTGTACCACAACCAAGTAGAAATACTTACTCTCTTTATCATATTTAATCTCATTATGCACGCTTAATCAAAAATATGAATTGCCAGAAACTCGACATTATTGTGATCCTTTTTTAAGTTTATAATAATTATTTCTCATATGTGTAGTAACTAGTAAGAAAATCTTCAAAGATTAGTATTTTAGAATGAGAGTTGATTAGTAAGTTGCTTTTGCAGTTTCCAAAAAAGTCAAATCACAATGGGTTGGTGATAAGCTGGAAGCATTTCTATGTGAGAGAAGTATTTGGGTGTCTCGTCCCATCTGAAGTCACTGCCACTTTTTCACAACTACCTCATCTCACTTTCACAATTCCACATGAACACCGACAATAAAACCTAAGTGATAACTGAAGAAAAATGTCCCAGCCCATGACTGCGCTTTCCTTTTTGCTCTTCATTCTACTCACCCATGTGGCAATTGCAAATGGGATTTCAGCTTTGAGCCTTAATTCACTGAAAAACAGTGAGATCGATGCCATTGTGAGGAGGGGTTGTACCAAGAAGGTTGGAGATTGCTTGGAAGAGACAGAAATGGAGTCAGAGATCAGCAGGAGAGTTCTACTGATGGGAAGGAAGTACATTAGTTATGAGACCCTGAAGAGGGACATGGTTCCTTGTGCTAAACCAGGAGCGTCATACTACGACTGTCACGCTGCAGCGGCTAACCCTTACAGCCGGGGCTGTGAGGTCATTACAAGGTGTGCAAGAGGTATCAGAGACATCAATACCTGAGGAACAATGTAGTTAAGTTGACATGATATCTTGTAATTTTTATAGCCTGTTGGATTTGGAGATTTGGTGCCTGATGGGGTTGTTTTAACTGTATTTAGTATATCCAAGAATCATGTTTCGGGTTTCCATATGAATGAATATTCGCTTATAAATGAATATTGGCTTGATTTTTTAGCAGATCTGGGATGTACTTTTGTCACTGTTCAAGTATATCGTTGGAATTTGATGCCATTTCCTTACTTTTATCCTTTTTTTGGTGGAAGATTTCATGTTTCAGACCCTGACTCATCTACTCTGTAAAGTACTAGCTAGAATATGGGACTGCTTATTACCAAAAACATCTCTTTATGGGCACTTCATCAAGGAAATGTTTGACATTTAAGAAAATGCCCTAGTTCAGGAAAGCTAGGGAGAATTTTAGGAATCTAAAACACTGCGGATTACCAATACTTGAATTTCCACTTTAATAGATGCATGTAGGAAGTGCAGCAAATGGAACAGAATTGTATTATTCATTAACAAAGTTGAATACTTCAACATTAAGACTCTTACTCAGTGAGACATAAATTCTAAACCAACCTAATCTCATTCCCATAATCCTTGGAGACATTGAAATCGGATTAGATGGTAATTTCCAGTGTTCTACTCAGTTTCTGACATGACCTGAGATAGTGCCATGAAGATCAATAGATTATGTCTCCAATTTGCTCTAATAGTGTTATGGAAACTATATTTACATGTTGGCTGTAGCTACTGGTATCAAGGAGACGTCTAATTCTTCAATTTCAAATATCTGACTGGTTTACCGAGAATTAACTAGAATGCTTCATTTAGCCCTTCAATACTAAGGCAACTCATTGTGGTCACGGTACTAGATCAACCTTTCCCAAGTAATTCCTCCTTGCTAGTTAAGTATTTCCTTTCCCTGCTAGTTAAACAATTCATCTTCTAGTAAGTATTCTTCTTTTTTTCCTCTTCATTTTTTTTTCTTAAAGTTACCCCTACAAGATTAGTTCAGCTATTTACAAGTGTAATGCCTTATTGGGATTTGTATTTGATTTGTTATTGGCGCATCTATAATCAGAAAGTGGTAGGGCATGATCTATAGCTTTGAATTTCCTTTTCCTCTGTGCGATTTGCTGATAAAGCTGAGAGCCATAGCTAACTGATTGGAGTTTCGATTGGTGAAGGATTAAGTATGGTTCCTTGCAAAGATCTGTCTCATGTTGATCTATCTTTGCTTCTTTTTATATTCAAAGTAGAAAGCTCCGATTATCTTATTTTTGGATTGCCTTTGCAATTGGCCTATGAAGAAGATTTTGTGTTGCAGGTTAAATATTTGCATCTCTGAATATTTTCATTCTTTACTGAGCTCTTTCTAATGTTACCTACTTTGCTTCCCCTTAACTTCGTTAAAATGCATTCTAGTGATGCATATCTGCACTTTGATACTCTGGTACTGGAAAGGTGAACAAAAGGTGTCTCCAGATACTGTGAATTTGCATAAGCTCTTATACTCTTAACATGTGAATTAAATGCATAGACACCAAGCTATAAATTTAGCTCCACTCAAGTGGGTTTCAGTGTACAGAGTACTACTCTGATGGCTGATGCTCATGCAGAGAGAGGAAAGCTATTTGTTTAATGCACAGATTTTTGTTTTCCTTAAACACCTTGGCAAATTATATGTTTGTTGGCTTAGTTGAAGCGTTCACTTAGAGAGAAGATTTGCAGAATCAATGATGGATGTATTATTGATTTACATAAAATAGTTCTTGGTTCTCTTCTACATAGGCCGTGAACTGCACCATCCTCTTCCATATAACATGTGGCCTATAAACATCTTCAGTTATAGGCAATTAGGATCAATGGTATGAAGTTCTTGTATAAGAACACATATTTGACTTTATTGTTATGGTAGCCAAAGTTTCTAGAGGTACAAGGTTTGAGGATAGAAGTTTGTGATTTACACTACATATGTATCCAACGAGGAACAACATGCAACTCAAAGGAGAAGTATTCTGAAGTTCACTTCTTGGTTGATGACCAGACTGGAGCTTTTTTCTTTCTCTTTAGGCTGTAACTTGATATAGGAATTTTGACAAAATTGAACCCTGACGTAGTGAAACACAATCATGTCATAAAAATGTTAATGTTGAGTTTTGAGAAGTAATCCCCGACTGAACACTGGCCCAAAAATGGTAATTCCGCTTCCAAGGTTTTGCATAATTTTGTTCTCTCATTCAGCCTTTTGTCGAGTCCTTATCATATGACGGATTGGCCTACATAATTCATTAGAGCATCTCGGACCAACTTTTCCTCCAAGTTCAACCTGTCGGTGAGTCCCATCCCATCCCATTATGAGCTCTGCTTTCCTTTTCCACATAAAGGATTGTGTCTTGCAAATTGCAATCGATTACTCTATCCTTTATTGCAAAAAGATCGTATCTTGTCGGTTGAAATTAAAGGGATCTCCTTTTTCTTTAATCTTTCTTTCACCATTAGAAGTTTAAAATTAAGGCACTTTTATTTTAGAAGTGACTAGTTAAATGTTAATAGTGTTCATGACAATTCCACAATTGGGGAAGTTGTAAAATTTAGCAAGCATATTTACATGATGTTGACAAGCCAGCAACACAATTGGACATCTAAATTCCGTTCCCATGGCTCTCTTGAAACCTCAAGCTATTGACATGAAACCTAATGGCTTAAAAGACTTCCAATTTCCAGCAATGAGTTTGGGGAACATCAACTAAGTAGATTTTTTCAAAAAATTAGAAAGCAAATATACACAAGGACAGGAAATTGGAAATGCTATTTTTTATTAAATAAAATATAAAAACCAGCAAAACTCAAATCAGGCAGTTACACATAGATCCCACACAAACCCATCCAAAACCAAAATCTTATTAGATGACTTCTCCCCAGTTCTCCCCCACCAAAACACGGAACCTACAAAAATCAAAACCTAACATCCTAGCATGGCAAATCATAATCAGATTGTAAAAACCAACATTCAAGCCGTCCAAATACATAGTTTCCCTCAAGTTCTCTACATCTTTCTCTCAGTACCTGTAGTGAGGAGGCTTGTATGGACCCTCAACGGGCACGCTGATGTAATCAGCCTGCTCCTTGGTGAGCTTGGTGAGCTTAGCTCCAAGCTTTCCAAGGTGAAGAGCTGCAACCTTCTCATCCAGGTGCTTTGGCAGAACGTAAACCTTCTTCTCGTACTTTCCTGTTGCCTTCTCATTCCAAAGCTCGAGCTGTGCAATCACCTGGTTGGTGAACGAGCATGACATCACGAAACTTGGGTGACCAGTGGCACATCCCAGATTCATGAGACGACCCTCGGCCAACACAATGATACCCCTCTTCGTTTCTGGGAAGACCCACCTATCAGTTTGAGGCTTGATGGTGATGCGCTTCACACCAGGGTAACTTTCAAGTCCAAGCATGTCAATCTCATTATCAAAGTGGCCAATGTTGCAAACAATGGCATTGTTCTTCATCTGTTTCATATGCTTAACCATAATAATATCCTTGTTTCCAGTGGTGGTAACAAAAATATCAGCATCAGCGACAACATCGTCAAGAGTCAAAACTTGGAGGCCTTCCATAAGAGCCTGAAGGGCACAAATCGGATCAATTTCAGTCACAATGACACGGGCTCCAGCCTGCTTCAAGGCAGCAGCACAGCCCTTGCCAACATCACCATAACCACATACAACAGCAACCTTGCCAGCAATCATCACATCAGTAGCTCTCATCAACCCATCTGGGAGGGAGTGACGGCATCCATACAAGTTATCAAACTGACAAAGATTAACAGCAAATGTTAGAAACATTCTAAACAAACAATAAATGATAATACTTAGTCAAACCAAATTCAGAACTGTTAAACAATAGTCCTACAAGGGAGGGAAGCCAACCAGAAAATCCATACAATTAAGATATATCACAGATCCAAAAAGGAAAAACAAGTGAACTAAATAATTCATAATCAAAGATTTGAACTTGACCGCCAAACATAAAGATGGACCATTTCACGAGTAAATAATAACGAAGGACAAGCACTTTAGTATTTATACTCTTTTAAGTTAAAAATCAATCAGCAACATGCAACACAAGGAAAAACTTTTAGAGCCAAACCAGTAAGACATAGTAGATTTCAACCTTAATGGTAACACTATAAAACCAGATCTGCCACTGAAAACAAAATAACAACATAAACAAAAGCATAAGCAAACCAGATCTAAGAGATAATAGAACAATACCTTGCTCTTGGTAACAGAATCGTTAACATTAATAGCAGGGAACAGCAAAGTCCCATTAGCCTGCATCTGATACAACCTCTTAACACCAGTGGTAGTCTCCTCAGAAACCCCAACCAATCTCTCCTTCATCTTGCGATACCTCTTGGGATCGGTCTTCAAACCATCTCTAATTATCGCCAAAACAATCTGAAACTCTGCATTATCAGTCGAAGCTGGGTCCGGGAGCTGACCGGTCTTCTCATAAGTCTCCTCGGCCTTAACACCCTCGTGGATCAAAAGCGTGGCGTCGCCTCCGTCATCAACGATCAGATCCGGGCCGCCGCCGGGACCCCAGTCCAGGGCGCGCTCCGTGCACCACCAGTACTCCTGCAGAGTCTCTCCCTTCCAGGCGAAGACGGCAGCGGAATCCCGGGCGATGGCGGCGGCGGCGTGGTCCTGGGTGCTGAAGATATTGCAGGAACACCAGCGCACCTCGGCGCCGAGGGCCGTGAGGGTCTCAATGAGGACGGCCGTTTGGATGGTCATGTGGAGAGATCCGGTGATCTTGGCGCCTCTGAAGGGCTGAGTTGGACCGAACTCGGCTCTGCAAGCCATGAGACCGGGCATTTCGACCTCGGCCAACTCAATCTCGAGCCGTCCGAAGTCTGCTTGAGACAAGTCCTTAACCTTGTACTCGCGGCCACTTGTTGTTTTCTCGACCGACAAAGCCATTATCGTAGAGTCTGAGGCTGCAAATCCAAGTGAAATGGGAGTAAGAAGTAGAGGAGGACAGAGCGAGGGTCACGGTGAGTGAGGGTGTATAAATAGGTTAGAGGCGCCAAATGAACGGTTCAGATTTGGTAATTTTGGTTTGAAGGGTTTTTGGGATTTGGGGGTTGGTGATTGATGTGTAGATTATGGAGGATAGGTATGGGTCCCGCTTTTGGATCCGACGGTGTTTAGAAGGTCAGTGAAGATCTTGATGAACACGTATCGGGTTTATGATTGGGTTCCTCATTGTCTATATACTGGTTTTGGCTGCATGTAATAGGGTTGATTCTGTATCCTTTTTGGTCTATTGTTTAAGTTCAAACAAAGAGCTAGGAATGGACAACTTTTGAATATAAATTCGTTCCCGGTATTTTAAATTAAATATATTTCAACTAATTCACTGTTACAAGCTATAGTGTTTATGCATATTTTAGATAATTAATTAAGATTTCAACGCTATCATTAGTATTTATTTACAACCTTTATATCCGGCCGTCTTATCTTTCGGTTTTTTATTTTTTGTCTTAGACGAAAGTATCACTCGAGGATTCAGTGATTAATCACCTCGTTGGCTTGTAGGCACCTCACAGGGTGAAACAGCTGGCTAAGGATTTAAGACTGCTCCATACCCAAATACAAGGATCAAACCCCTAACCTTTGGTTAAGGATGGATGAGTCCTTGCCACTCAACCACACCTCTTAGGTTATTAATTTTCTTTTTTTTAATTATAAATATATAACGTCCAGTCATATTTTTTTGAGCATTGGATATAACTGTTAAGTGTGATTAAACGTTTACACTTTTACATAAAATGCTAGAAAGAGTACTGGCCTGATTAAAACTCTATTGGATGAAAATAAAAATCAAATCCATGGCAGACCACAGCCTGAATATGGTGGTGATAACAGATGTTTATTTTTATTGGCCACGAATGGAAGCAAATATCCAGCATCAACATGACGAGCGTCTCTTCCTTTATCGGCCAATTTTGTCCCGTCAGTCTCAGTCAAAAGAAAGGTTACGTCTTCAAGCATCTTGCTCCAAGGGAAGGGAGGTTCAGTTAGTCGAAATTACTTATTAAGTTAATGTCTTATCTTGAAGCAGTGGTTAGGGACTATTTCTCATTTTGTAGATTTAGCGGAGGAGGGATAGAATGAGAATGAAAATTTACTGGATTTACAAAAATTAAATTTAAGTTATCAATTTTATTAAAATAATAACTTATAAATTACTTTATATAAAAAATACGAACATTTTCATTTTATATTCTATGTACTTTATCACTGCAACTTGTTTGAATACCTCTCTTCAAATTAGGCTTCAATTAACTATCAGATTAACCGATAATAGTCAGGCTTTGACTAAAGTTGCGAATACTGTATCAGATTGAGTGCTGGTATGGTATTGGTTTTTAAATTTAAGAAATAGTCCTTAAATTTTGTTTTTATTTTTTGCTTTTTTTAAATACTTAAATTTTGTTAAAATTTACAAAATTGTTCATTGGTATATTGCACAGTTATATTGTATACTTTACAAGTTTACATCAATTTTATCTCCAAAAATTATAATAATAAATAATAGTTACAATTAATATGAAATAACAATAATTTTTAAATATTTCACATATAGATAATAACCACAATTAATATGAAAAAAGAAAATCATCATCATACAAATATATAATTAAGAATAATACAAAATATTTAAAATATTTTAATAATATAATTTCATCATTTTAATAAATAATAAGTACATCAAAACATCAAATAAAAAGACCAATAAATATCCTTAACTCTCAAACTATTACAATTTACAAGAAGAGTTTGTGACGAGGAAACAATTAAATAGAAGTTAAACATGGAACAAAAATATTTACAATTACATTACATATATAGAATTTAACATAAACATCAAATATAAATAAAATTAAAAGAAGACTAAAAATAAAAACTTGGAACGAAATTCAATCATCTACAGGAGGATACCGTTATAACTGCACTGACCCCAATTATTATTTAGTACAAAATCATTATCATTGAGAGGAGCTTCATTATCATTATCATTCAAATTTAATACACCAAATGATATGTCAATACCTTCTCATTCAAGATTATCTTCCAGATCATTGACATCTACCAAATTCGGCTCTTCAGAAGCTCAATCCGCCAAAAGGTCAATATTATTAATAGAAATTGGATTAGTTGAACTACTTGTACTATTAAGACTCCTAATAAACAATAAAATTTAATTATTAGAAAATTATAAGAAATTATATCGAAATTAATAATGATAATAATATATCTTTTCTGAAGTTTTAAATTGTAACGAACAAAAACCAACTCATTTAATCTCTTATGCTCCAATATATTCCTTTTCTTGGAGTAGATAAATTCAAATGTGCTTCAGTTTTGTTTACAATCTGTTGCGCTCACACATTGACTTAAAATCTGAATTGCAAACTTTTTCAATTATAGAACACTATTTTCGAATTGATCCCACCAAGAAATTGTAAGTCGTAAGATAACAAAAGTAGCGTTATAAACAAAATAAAGTGTTAATTAATTTCAACAAATAAAAAAAGGAAAGAACTAATACTTGAAGAAAGTTTTTCTCTTTGTCAAATAGCAATTGGCATTCCAAAATCCCCATAAGACAACTTAAAAAGCTTCATTTGTGAGCTTAAAAGATCTTACATCACGTCAATGCTAGCAATTGTTGTAATAGTTAAAAGCATTTCTCTGTTAACTTCAGCTTGCTTAGTAAGATCCAGTCTTAAATAATACTATGATTCAAAAATGCCCCAACTGCAAATATCGAAAAAGAAAGTTGCCTTTTCATTCTCTCATTAATGATTGAAAGATATGGTGTGTATAAAGAAGGACTATGTTTCAGATTAGCCTTGATTGCTTCCGTCGCTCTCTCCATGGTATCAAAAAAATAACTCCTCGTTAGCTTTTCTTCACTATCAGCTAAGCGAAGCACCCTCACTGAAGGCTCGCAAACTTGGATAACAAATTGATATTAAGACTAAAAAATTTTATCTTTTAGTACAATTTTACAAACCTCCACTCTAGCATTAGACCTAGCATACTGAGATGCAATCCACTTATCACTTGTAAATATTTTCCTTAACTCTGTATTCATCATAACAAAAGACTGAAATGATAAAAAATTTGTTGCAAATGTTGTCACAGCAGGATGACACAAATTCCTACCTTTGGTAAATTTCTTTCGCATTAAATTCAATACCCATACACGATTATAGAAGAACTTTGTCACTTTTTTAACTTTCTGCATAGTCTCATCAATAACAAGAAAATACCTAGGAGCTCTTATATTTTCCAACATTACGTCAATGCAATGTGCAACACAAGGAGTTTAAAAAAAGAATTATACTTATTTTGAAACCTTTTTCTTGCCGCTTCATAAGTGAAATCATTGTCAGTAATAAGCTGAACAATATTTTTTGGCCCTACTTCATTCACAGCTTCATATCAAATATCGTAAACAAAGTCTCAATATTCCTAATAAAATCAGATGCATCAATAGATTTCAAAACATAGAGTCATTTGTAGAATAAACCAAAAAATGAATAATAGGCTCTTGTCTCCTATTTGTCCAACCATTAAACATGATTGAACATTCATAAGTAGCCTAATTCACTCTTCTTTATGCCAAATAACTTCCAATTTCAGAAAAAGAACAACTCAAAAGTTTATCTCTTAAGTTATTAATCGAAGGACCTTTGAATCCCAGACCGTAAAAGGTTATTGCATCCATCATAGGTTGATAATAATAAGACTGAGAAGCATTGAATGATAAACCTGTATTATACCACCATCTAACTACTTCCACATCGACATTGTAAGTCGCATCTCTTGATTGCATTGTACTACGAATTGAAGGTTGGACTCTAGGAGTTGTTTGTGGTGCAAAAAAACAAGTTACCTACCTTCTTCTCTTCCTCATATTAGGTTCAGGTACTTCTTCTTCGGCCTGAGATGGAACACTACCAGTACCACTACCATTACCACTTCAACATTTCCATAATCACCACGTAAACTAAAAAGCGAACTTTCACTACCAATTTCAAAATTCAACATTTCCCTTCTATCTCTCTCATGTTTTCATTTCCTACTTCACATCATGACTTACTTTTTTTTACAGGGTTTTATATCTCCTTTAACCTCAGCTAAATATTTCTTTAATCGGGTGATTCCTCCACCTTTCAAATACTTGTTACAAAACAAGCAAATAATATGGTTCTTCATATTGGGAACCAATGCAGCATGAACCCAAGTTAGATCATTGTATCTTCCTGAAGTGGGTTGATCAGGAGTACTTGAACTTCCATCCATTTATCTGTAAAAATAAATGAATGCATATATCAAAATAAATAACACATAATTTCATTACACAGTATGCATATCCATCTTATATAATATAACTCATTTTGTATGATTACATTATATACAATTCAATTTTATGGAAAACAATTCACTATAAGTCAGAAACTAACAATTCAATTATTCAACATGTATAATTACACAAAACATACATAAACAATTTTCATTTCCAACAATTACAAAACATATATAAACAATTTCCATTTCCAACAACCTCAAAACATACATAAACAATTTATATTTCCAACAATTTCGAACAATTTCAATTCAAAGTTTCAAACTTAAGGATTAAGTTAAAGGGTATAATACGATTTTCATAATCGCCAAATAATGAATGACATATCTTATACAATTGTTCATATACATCTATTCATAACATGATGTTCAAGTTGAAGGATATATTCATAACATGAGGATCAAGTTGAAGGATATAACTTCTTTGGAAATGTTTTTTTTTCTTATTTAAAGCTTTGAATCTTCTTTTCATTTCTAACAAACCATAATATTACATACACCATTCTATATTTGTTTCTTAAATATATAATTTGATTTTACAATTTTTAATTGACATTAATAAGTCTAAGTATAAATGATTGGAACCTACAACATGTTCACAATTTGAAAAAAAAGCTCTTTTTGGACACATTTATTACATAACTACTTTCGCACATTATCTATTAGAAATATTTATGATAGCTCACACATATATATTACCAAGTAATTCAACGTATTTTATACATATTAATTATTTACCCAAAGCTAATACCCAAATACTATCATTAACTACAACCAAATTTTTATTAGTTTACAATTGCATAATTTTATACTCAATTAATTATTTACCTAAAGTGAATACCCAAATACTAAGAAGAAATACCATTTCACAAATTTTAAGAACGTGTCAATTAATTATTTAAGTCTTTGCAAGTTTGTAACTTTAATATTCTCGATTTAAAAAATTTGTTTCAACTTTCAACTTACAAACTTTCAATTGAATCAATTCAATTCATCAACATCATCACATATTCACATTAGGCCGTGCATTTCATTCATAAAAAACTTATCATAAATTTCTCTTAATTAGTTAAACTTAAACCAATCTTCAAAATCAAAACAGAAATCAACCAAACAATTATTCAACTCCAATATCCAATCCAATCCAACCCATGCAAATCACAAAACCAAAACAATACTGTGTCTCATTCAACTCCAATATTCAAATCACAAAAATCGCGAATCATTCAACTCCAATATCCAACCCAGATACATGCAAATCGCAAATCACAAAACCAAGTTCCAATTGATTCACAATTCCAAGATTCAACCAACTCACAAAATTTAATTCCAACTTTCAACATCCAAGTTCCAACCAATTCACAATCAAAATGCAATTAAGCAGGAAAAAAATCGAAAACTCAAAAATTATACTAAAAAAACCAATTCACAAGCTTCAGGTTTTTGGTTGGGTTTTCAAGTTAGGTGACGGGTCACAGCTTCGGGTGTAGATCTGGATGAGCATCAGCCTTCTCTCATCCTTCAGACGTTCAATGGTGGCGACAACATGGTGCAAATGGTCCTCGTGGAGGAGAGTTGAAGATGGTGGCGTCTTCGAGACTTCATGTGGAGGAACCGAGGATCTCTAATGCTGGTGTAGATCAGGGGGGATGAGGGAAGGAGCAGCACCGCTAGAGAGGGAGCAGTATTGTCGGAGATGAAGAGGAGAATGAGAGAGAGAGAACGGCAGTGGTGAGTGAAAGTGAGAATCGATGAGAGAAAGAAAAAAATGAGAAGAATGAAACTTCAGGAGGGTGAATGAGGGAGGCAACAGAGAGGGGATTTTTAGGTTTAAATTTTAAAAATTATAAATAAGTCATTATTATTATTTTTTTTTTACGAAAATCATAAAATCATAAATAAGTCATTATTTTTCAAATTTATGGTATTGGCTAATATGTGGCCGATACCGATACCAATACCGATACGAAATAGTGCTTTGACTGTGCCCAACTCTTTGTATTTCTTTTTCCTCAAAGAATTGAAACGCAAGTTCTTGCCTTAGTAGAAGCATTAACAACATGATGTAAAAGGAAAGGAATGTAGGAGGGACAACGAGGGGTTGACCAATTGGTTCAGGTTCTTCACTTAAGACTCTCCCCTAAAAAGGAGGTCTTGAGTTCGAGTCACGCTAAAGGAGGAGAAATAGGCAAGTTTCTATTGATGATCCTCTAGCCTCTTGGGCACAGCTCTTTGATCGGATCAATTACGGACGTCTCGTTTCTAACGACAGTGTGGAAGTTGGAGTTACTAAGGAACCTGGGGGCTGATGAAAACCTGATGCTGAGCAAGAGGGAGTCAATGATCAATCATCAGCTGAAAAATCAAGTATGTGAAGACTCCTTGTGCGCAGAAGTGTACAGACTAAGTAAAAAACTGTGGGATCTTGGAGTTCCAGATTTACATCATCTAAACTTTTAAGGTAGGGTTCTAAAAACTTAAGATTAGTCTGACTAAATTGAGATACATAATGTAATATAAAAAAAAGTAGGAGGGATGGAGATCTTGCACCACTCAAAAGAAAGATTTAGCGGGACACGTATTGTGGGCGGAAAATCTCTGATCAGATGAGATCTAACGCGTCGTCGGTGTGAGTCTGAGGGCTTAAAAAAGCAAGGAAAAAGAGAAAATATCTTTATAGGATATTAAATAAATTGAAAATGCTGTAACGATGACATTCACATGTATATCGGGTCCACACCAGAAAACCAGTTTCCGAAAGGGGGATATTAGCATGTGCCTGGCAGAAAACCAGTTTCCGAAAGGTGAATATTAGCATGTAAAATGAAAATTTAACCCATCCCGTTTGTCACCAAGTACTTAATTAAAGTGAGTGTGGTATACTTCGGATGTAGTGCCCATCCAAATCATTGTCTTCTATAATATTAATGATCTTAATTGGGATATCTATCTTAGGTAACCAAGCACGAGAAAGCATATTTAAATTGGTGCATTAATGCTATAAACTGGAAGCAAAGCCAGACGGTGTATGTAGTAGTAGTAGTACGTGAAGCAAGCAACAGAACAGACCCTTTTGTTTTTAATATTTATATATATATATAAAAGCAAACATGTGTTTAATATAAATGTTTTTAATATTTCTATTGATAAAATTTAAATTTCTTTTTATTTATAACTAATTTGGGCACTACCAAACTACACGATGCCCTTTCACTCCAAAAACCAAGTGCTCTTAAAATCCATTTCAATCTGAAGAAGAGTGAATAAGTGAAGTGTTCTTGTCCAGCGATTACTGTTGTTGGTCGTTGGTTTGCCATTTTATTAAGTTTTTCCCAATTTACGACCAACTAGGATTCATGTTTAAGATATTCAATCCATACGTGTATATGACTTTTTATTTCTTATTAAAAATAGGGACATAGATATTTGAACATAAAATTGTCACTTTACCTTGCGGTAGAGGGTCAAATGTGCAACGCGTAGTCTTGTTTATTAAATGTTAATTTTTGTTGGTAAATGAAAGAGCTAACAATTAGCTAGAGCTAATAAAAGGATTAATGTGCCGAGTGCGACTAACACCCATGCGATCATCATTGAGAGTTCGTCCTATAATATCTAGGGGCTGTTGAAAAACCACCATACCCAAAGACACCTCAGGTCTGATCCGAGCCATAGCATTAGCTGTAGCGTTTCCCTATCTAAAAACGTGATGAATCTTGACTTGCCAACTGCGTGACAGCAGCTCCCGAATGCTGCAGATGAGTGCATTGTCCG
>JANKOE010000005.1:13206398-13221935 GCA_026284465.1 Erythroxylum citrifolium
CGTTGAAGGGAGCTGTAACCTTGAAACTCGTTAAGAGAGAGTTTCAGATCTCGTGGTTTCTAATAAATTCTGCTTGTCCTTTTATTGCTAAATAACTCCCTATTTATAGGAAAATCTCCTTACAATCAAGAAGAATAATAGAACTAGAATTCCTAACTAAACAATGATTTAATAAAATAAACTCCTACGAATGCATCCATAACAAATTATTACTAGAAAAATATATAAAAGATCATTAGGCCATGCGGGTTCTCTATAATAATTATGACTTATTCTTTTAGCCAATTTAGCTTTTAATACAGGATCATTCAAGTCAGGTTTTATTTTTAGATAAGTGAATTCTTTATAGATTCATCCTCCGAAGGAACCGAACATGATAATTTTTCATCATCCGGCTCGAGCAAGAAGCAAACGAACCAAAAGGATCACACCATATAAAGAATATATATGTCTAGATGTTGTAAAATCGATATGTTATTCATATCTACACATATATGTATATGAATAATTTTATGTAATAAATAATAAAAATGGACTAATTCCTTTTTTTTCTAGGGCTTACCATTGAAAAAAATTCGTTTCTTACAGTTCTTACAGGTAAATGCTCAATACCCAAGTCGACCTTACAAAGGTGATCATGACCAAGCGCTTTTTGAGCCGTCTTATACCTTTTGATTGGCTTTTATCTCCAAAAAAACTATCGAGACTTTTTTCATGCAAAGGATTTACATGTTACTAATATAGTTTAGCCTCTATAATTCTTTAGATCCCTTGTTTCACTCCGATAGTATCATAAATAAGGTCGACGAAGAGGAAATGAAAGAGATAAAACGAAATATAAGGAACTTAAATAGCTAAAAGAATAATGGATTATATCGCATCACCTGCTCATATAAGACATGATTAGGTTTGATAATAGAAAGGATTCTCTTTAAGCAAACAGGCCTATCCTCTGTATGGGACTTACGCAGGGGTTGGAACAAAGATACATTTGATTGTGAATTCCAATTTGACAGATATATATCTTTACGGCCAAATCAATAGTCCAAGTCACACACTCCCATAATCTATTTTTCTCTTAGGAGAGTTCACTTCAACTGCTCATGTCAAATGAATAATACAATTTTTTAGTTGAAGAGAAATATCTAAATACATGTCTTTTTTAAATAATCCATATTTGTAGCAATGAAATACTCTTCTTTCTCCCCCTAGTGATCACTGAGTTATTCCAAATATCTAGGATCTGTATTCTCTATAAACTATAAAGGACTAGAAATACCTTGCTTACGTATCATTAGAAAGTGCATTATCATAAATACAACAGTAAGAAGAGGTAATACAAAAGTGTATAAACTATAAAAACGAGTCAAAGTGGATTGTCCTACACTAGCACTTCCATGCAATAACACTACCAAAGGAGATGCTATTACAGGAATAGCTTCCGGCATGTCTGTTATAATTTTTACTGCCCAATAACCAATTTGGTCCCAAGGTAAAAAATAACCAGTTACGGCAAAAGATGCTGATAATACAGCAAGAACTACATATGTAACTCAAGACAATTCACGCGATTTTTTAAAGCCACCAGTGAAATACACACGAAATACGTGCAAATTCATCATTAGAATCATCATACTTGCCGACCATCGATAAACTGATTGGATTAACCAACCAAAATTAGCCTTAGTCATTACGTATTGAACATAAGCAAAAGTCTCAGTAACGGTCGAACGATAGTAAAAAGTCATAGCAAATCTTGTAGCTACTTATAGTAAAAAAACAAGTAAGCGTAATTCCCCCTAAATAATAAAATATGTTGACATGAGGAGGAACATATTTACTAATATCATCTACAATCGCCTGAAATTTTGGCCTATATTCTTAAACTTGTGAAATTCACTTCAACCCCAATAGTAGAAAATTTTCTTAAACTCGTGAAGCAAAATGTGTGAAAAAAATCCTTATGATAAACTATTAAACCTGTATTTTTAAAATTATTTTATTTATTTATTTTTAATTGATTATTTATCACATTTATATTCTTTTATTTACCTTTTTTAATGGGTCGTCGGAAATAGCCTCTTTACTAGCTAAGGATAAAGTTGTGTACTTCTGAACATTTTCAGCCCTTGCATTCCTATTAAGACATTATTGTTTCTTCTTTTTTTTGTTGAAGAAAATGAATTGTATACACCACTTGTTTTTAAATCATGATTTTTATTAAGTGAAAGACCCACATTTTGGTCTTTCACTTGCTAATTACGTGAGCTTTTTTTCTTCATCTTCCTCTCTTTCTCATGACACTCTCTTCTTTAAGCATCTAAGTGAACCTTGCTTTCTTCCACCACTAGCCACTTAAGTACTTTTCTATTTCCATCTTGTTACTAAAAGACCTAACCCTTCTACCTTAAAAGTTGATGATCGTGTATGTGGGAGGCTAGGATTTCTTGGAGACTCTTGAAGAAGCTTTGCGTAAATCAAGTAAGTTAAACTTTGTTCTTCATGGGTTGTCTAAATAGAAGCACATATGATGATAGTTTTAGTTTGGTATACGGAACTCATGAAATGGAAAGAATATGTTGTATTGGGATGATTTACAGATTTACAGAGCTACTCATATAGGCACAACAGATGCTATATAAGGAAAGGTATTTAATTCTAATTGTTGTGATCATGCCCCTATTTCGGAGATAACGTTTGACTGATTCTATTAAGGATATGATGGGATCCTGATCCTCCTCCTTTTACCATATTCTGACACTCCCCCTCAAGTTGAGTAGTGGGATCTCCGATACCCAACTTGCACAGGACTTCATTAAAAAACCTCCCGTTGACTGCTTTAGTAAGTATGTCGGCAAGCTGATCCTCAGAACGTACAAAAGGTAGCTTAATTATTCCCGCGTCTAGCTTCTCTTTGATGAAGTGTCTATCCACCTCAACATGTTTGGTTCGGTCATGTTGGACTGGATTCTCTGAAATACTGATCGCTGCTTTGTTGTCACATAATAACTCACATGCCTCCGATGGTGGGAACCCAATCTCTGATAATAGCTTTCTTATCCAAAGAATTTCTGCTAAGCCTCGAGCAATCCCCCGAAAGGGTTTTTGGATGTTGTTAAGGATGTTTGGGAGACTACGATAAAGGGTTGTAAGTCTTATCAGCTTATGAGTAAATTGAAACCGTTGAAAATCAAATTAAAGAATTTTTTTGAAAAACAAGTCCCCTTCTACTTAAGCTTTTTACATTGCCAAATTGAAGTTGAAAAAACTACAAGAACTTTATTACCTTGATCCTTACACTATGTATTTAAAGAATCAAAAGCCTTGAAGGGTTACACTAAGTCTTTGTAGGAGCAAAGCTCTTTAATGTTTCAAAAGGAAAGGCTTAGTTGGTTAAAGGAGGGGCATGCCAATTCCAATTTTTTCACAATTCAATCCTGGTTAGGAGGAACTCTAAAAAATTCCTTTGTTTGAAGGATAGGGATAACCAAATTGTGTATGATAGTTCCTCTATTCAAGGTTTGGTTTTTGATTACTTCAAAGGTATTCTTGGATTAAGGAGCTCATATCATTTCAATTCCTAGACCCTAACTAATTTGCTGGGGTACTCTTCTCCTCTTGATGTTGCCTTGTTATAGGACATGCAGAAACCAACTTCTGTGTTGGAAATTAAAGAATGCCTATTCAAATTGAGTCCAAGGAAGGCTCTAAGACATGATGGCTTTAATGCTTTATTTTTTGGGTTTTCTTAGGACATCATAAATAGTTTAATAGTGTAAGTTGTACACGAGTTCCTCTTCTCAAAGAAAATGCTCAAATAGTTAAACTCTTCCTTTATCAGCCTTATACCTAAGATTCCAAATGCAACTAGTCTCAGGGACTTTCATCCTATTTGATATTGTAATACCATATATGAGGTTATTTCCAAGTCATTAGCTGAAAGATTGCTTGAAAAAAAATCATTCATTCCTCTCAAAATGCTTTTATTCCTCGTAGATCTATTTCAGATAACATCTTATTCATGCAGGAATTTTTGAGGGATTATGACACTAACAGATCCATCAATAGTTACACCATCGAACTGGATTTCTCTAAAGCATTTGATTGTATTAGATGGGGCTTTATTATGGGTTGTTTGAAATGGCTGGGATTCCTTGTCAGATTTATTTCATGGAAAGAAGCTTGCATTTCATCCACTTCATCATTTTACTGAATGGCAATCTAAGCCCCTTTTCAAGGGAATGAATGGGATTATGTTATGACCCCACTTCTCCTTATGTTTTTGTTATTGCCATGGAAATTCTTACGAGAATGATTTTTAAGTTCACCCAAGACTGTACAAACTTTAGATTTCATCCTAAGTGCCAAAACCTTAAGATTACTTATCTTACCTTTGTAGATGACTTGATTTTACTCTCTAGAGCTAACAATGTATCTTTTTTAGTCATTTTCAACTCCACTAAGGAGTTTTGCAAGCTCTCTGGTCTTAAGATCAGTTTAGATAAGGGTATGTTGTATGTATCTTTTAATATGGAATCTTCTACAGGATTGAGATCCTTAACTTTTTTGAATACACAACCATTAACTTTTAAGTATTGGGAGTTCCTATATCTTCCTTACATACTAGGATTGTTTACCTTTGTTGGAGAAATATACAAGGAGAATCAAATCCTGGCAAAAGAAGTCCCTTTCATATTCTGGTAGACTGTTCCTTATTTCGTCAGTATTGAGGGGTTTTCACACCTATTGGAGTTCCCATCTATTCCTTCCTAGGAAGACTATAAAGGAATTGACTAAATGCATCAAAAATTTTCTTTTACAAGAAGTGTAGAGCAATCTACAGGGGAAAAATTAAATCGGATCAGCTATATTGGAGCAAACAAGAAGGGGGTTGGGCATTATTTCCTTGCAGATGAATCGAAGGGTGATGATAGCTAAAAGAATATAGAGATGATTCACTGAGAAAGAGTCCCTCTAGTCTAAATGGATCAATGAAAGGCCTCTCAAGCACCACAACTTTTGGCAAATTGAGGAAAAAAAAGAATTCTCCTAGTTTTTCATTCAAGTTCTACGAAAAAGGTGGGATTTCTATACCTTTGTTAAAATTCACATTAGCAATGGTCATGTTAGTTGGCTTTGGTATAATAACTGGGCTTTACGAAGTCTTTTATTCCTTAAGGAAGAAATCTTTTCTTTCACATCCAGAATTCCCCTATATGCTAGAGTCAAGGACATCATTCAGCAAGATGTTTCATATTTGGAATTTAGGGGAAGTGAAAGAATTAGTGCTTTCTTACCAGATTATGCTCCTAATTCCACTTATAGTGATAGTTTTCGCTGGCTACCAAACAATGGAGGAGATTTCACTAATCAATTTTATTTGAGAGTAATAAAACCCCAATATCCATAGGTTAATTAGTATAACATAGTTTGGAAGAATGTTTAGGTCCCTAAGGTTGCTTTCATCACTGGATTGCGGTGAGAATGAGGCTTAAAACAAAATACAGACACTTTGGAGTGGAATATTAGTTATGTATGCTCTGTAATATGCTTACAGAATCGATCAATCACTAATTCTTTCAGTATCAGTATACCATAGTCATTTGGAGTATAATGCAGCTTATGTTAGGACTTCAGTAATGGTAAAGCATTCTTACATGGGCTGACAATCAATGTAGGAGAAAGGGTAGAGAAGACATCAATCTATCTCTAACATGTTCAGTGTATACCATAAGGAGGGAAAGAAACAATATGTTGTTCAAGAATACAAAAAGGGACAGCCATGAGTTAGCCGACAGAATTTGTTACTAGATAAGGGAAATTATTTAGCTTCATGATTCAACATCCTTGAATTCATCATTGAGAAGAAGATGGAGCTTAGATTTGAGCTAAAAGAGACTTATTGATCATATTACATTCATGTGGTGTTTGTTGCTTTAATTCTAGTTAGAGTGAGCTTGTCTCTGTTGTAATCTTGCATTTTCCATTACTTTTGTATTAAATCCTTTTTGGGGTTTTAAGAAATCTTTTACTTAAAAAAGTTACCATTATATAAAATAAAATAATGATATGTAATATTTTGTAATTTAATAAATAATTTATCTCAAGTTATGCCGAAATTTTAATAAATATGCTACTAAATTCAAGTTAAGAGTTTAATAGTATTAAAATAATCTTGAAAAATTAATAAAAAAGTATATTACTTTTATTTCTCTATATACAATATTTTAAGGTTTAATAATGTTAGGTACTTAGGTCACCAAAAATAAAAACCTAGAATTTTAAATACAATACGGCTATTTCAACGAGGGGACGTAGCATCGACGCCAAGAAGAGAGAAGCTTCCATAGCACATTTGACTATTTGAGTAGATAAGAAGAGTACGACTGAAATTATATAAAGAAAGACTTAGTCGTAGTAAGCAAACTGTCGATTTAGACATTTACTTTGCTACCACTTTGCTTGAATAAATTCTGCCCACGATTCAGGGATGACGGGAGAATCCTGGTAAGCTTTTAACAACTTCGTGCTATTTATTTGTAATCTCTATACTCCTGTAACAATGGCAATACTATCAATTTTTCACTTGCAGCACAACAACGAAACTATTAGCACATCAAGCTGAAAGAAGGATGCCTGAAATTCCTCAACTTCCTCCGGAAATAATTGCTGAGATACTCTCCAGACTACCGGTTACTTAAGTCTATAATGAGGTGCAAATGCGTATGCAAACCTTGGTGTTCCTTTCTCTCTGACCATGACTTTGCCAAGATGCACCTCAAGAAAGCAAGGCAATCGCGTCAATTCTTTCTCTTCACTGAACCCTTCCAATCATTCGAGCTTGAAGCACAATCTTATGAAGATATCCGAACCACTGAGCTAAACATTCCAATGAGTATTAATTCAGTCGATGTTGAAACTGTTGGATCTTGTGATGGCTTGATATGTGCAGCCATTGAAGACGAACGCTACTTCTTGGTGTGGAATCCAACGACAAGAGTAGACTAGTTAGGGAAATTTTTATGCCCAATTCTTCCCAGGTTGGTACTTCATTCTATGGGTTTGGTTATGATAACCAGCTTGATGATTACAAAATCATGTTGGATTCAATGGCTAATGGCTCCAACGAAGCTAAAGTAGACATCTTCACGTTGAAAACTAGCAAGTGGAGAAGAATAGAAGGTCTTCATTGCAATTCTGTCTTGGTAGGATCAGCCAGTTTCCTGAATGGTATCTTGCATTGGCTAGTGGTTAGGAGGGACAATGGAGAACAAAAATGTGAAATAGTTTCGTTTGACCTGGTGCAGGAGAAATTCCGTGAGGTGATGCAAATTCCAGATCAGATATCTCATCTCACACGCGATTTCAAAGTTGTAGGAAAGTCTCTATGTTTATATACTGATATGGTCGGAGACTACTTCGAGGCATGGGTAATGAAGGAATATGGTAATCCTGCATCTTGGAGAACATCCGTCAAGTTCAAGAATGATGCGTTACCTGGATACGAAAACTATTTTCTGCTGGTAGATATCACCACAAATGGTACAGTCGTGTTGGAATCTGATGGATTTTATGTGGTCTTTTACCACACAAAAACAGAGACTTGTACAACATTTTAGCAGTAGCTGATTCTTTGCAATCTGTAGATGTTGAAACATATGGAGATGATACCATATTAGTCTAAAGTCCAATCTTCTCATACTTCCGCTCCACTTCGGCCCTTCTTACATGCACTCATGTACAAAGCATATCCATATCTGGTGAATTATCTTCTTGTACAGAGGAGTTGAGTGTGGTGTTAGACACGTTTGTCGACTGATAGATTGGTTGATAGGTTAGGGAGCCGCCACCTGTCCGAACTTCATTAGTGGTACACACATGTCAAATGAACCTATCCACATGCTCTTAGACAAATGGCTTCTCAGTCTATTATTGACCATTTCTCATTCTTACTCTCGCCTGCATCGCGTGGTTGTTACTCTCGCCCTTTTCCTTTCTTAGGTGATACCATTGTATATTTTTCGGATTATAAATATTTAAATGTCTGGATTTGAAATATATTTTCTTAGTTTTGTTTAGCTTATAAATTTTAATAATGCTAAAAAGCCATATCCAATAAATATAAATTCATGAATATTTATGTATAAAGTGATTAAATAATGAGTCATTATTTGAAAGTTTTTAGTTGATTTATAATATTTTTAATTATATGTAAATTCACTTTAAAAATATATAATAGTGAATTATATAAAGAATTAAAATTCATAAATTAATGCGTTAAGATTTTATGTTGAAATATGAAATATAGTTTAATTGTGTATACATTTATTTAATTTTTTTCAATTTTCCTTACAATCAAATAATAAAATTAATTTTTAATTTAGTTTTTGGATTTTCAGTCAAATTTACCGACCAGTAATCCTTCACATAAAAGACATTTACGCTATTAATGTTAGAATCTCCAAGTCAGAAACACATATTTTTGAATAACATAACCAAATAAATTTTTATTGCATTACAAAGCAATCACGCGGGTAATACAACGGCGCGTCAGCTTCGATTTGGTAACAAAAGACAGTAAACTCTCTCCGAAGTGGCTCACAACTCACCAGCTTAAATGGGCATGAGGGTCTCTCGTTGTACTCTCTTTTCTTCTTCTAAACCGAACCATTTAACCCTTCACTGTCCGCTACTAAGACACCGTGTTCACTGCAACACGCACGCACAACTGGGAACTTCACTCCAAAACATAAGCGCAGAAGAACTCACAGGTTTGTTGAGGAACTAGAGTGACTGTTGAAAAAGGAGACCTCTTTACATAAGACTGACAATAAAGTTAGTTTCTTGTTATTGTTATCCAAGTTCCCGAACTTAGGGGGGGAAAAAAGATCTTGTTCCTCCAACAATGTCATCCTTGTTGTAGCGGACAAGGTAATAATCTCCACTTCAAGTTAGAAATTTTAGGCATACAGTTAATTGTGTTGTTTTGTTTATTTGTTGCTTGGAAAATTGGCAATGGTTTTTTCTTATTTTGTTTCTGGTTTACGCATTGCATCCAGCTCCTTTTTCGCTTTTGATCGATACCCATTTACATATAGGTTCTTATGATAAGCGGGTCTGTCTTATATTCTCTTTTTGTTCCATTTTACTCTACAAGCTTCTCGTGAATTCCACCTTTTTATTTGGATTTTGTGATTCTGTTTTCCCTTTTCTTTCCGTTGAGTCTAAGAGGTTTTTTCCTTTCTTTCTTTTTTTTTTTGAAGCAGCACTTGATATGATCTTAGCAACTTCATTTTTACCTTTGTGTATTTTCTAGGGCTCTTACTGGATCATAAATTGGAGCTTCTGGAATTCCGTAACTGGGAACTGGTTCGGTTTTTTTTTATTGAAGAGCAAAACGGGAATGGACATGCCTTTCAGGGGATGGAGCTGTGTATTTGATAGTCCTCAAGTTGTGCTAGTGGACAATGATATTGTGTTTTAAGTATTAAAGATTTTTGGTTTTTGTCATGGAAGAGGACTGCGTGTATAGGTTGGTATAACAGGATCAACAACAGGGTTCTTCTGTTACTTGGAGACCACTAATTTGTGTGTATTTACTGCTTTGCAGGGTTGATTTTCAGTTAAGGGATGATTTGGGTATTGGCTTTAAATTTCAGGGGAAACGATGTGATGGTTTTTCATAGGCCTAGAAGGCACCGCACTAGGTCAGGTTGTAGTGGAGCACCTTCATTTATCAGGAAACCATTTGGGTTAACATAGTTTGAACAGAACTTTTGAGCTGGAAGAACGATTTCCAGAGTAACTTTTGTTGTTGGATTGAACCAATAGTGTTGATAGGGTAATCATAGTAATATTTTTGGTCGACTGAAAGTTTTGGTGAGCTTTGGGAACCAACATCTCCTCTTATTACTTTCAGTTATTTACCTGTCTGTGTAGAATACTAAAGAGTTGGCGGAATTTGTTATTTGTTGATGGTGGACATAAAACTCATGGAAGAGTATTGAAGCTGGCAATGAATGCAGGGACATGGATCATGAACAGGAGCATGGTTACTTGTCCACTCCTTGTTGGAACTGTGCTACTGGAAAGTGATCCAATCATTTTCTGTCACAGAAAGTGTTCATACCCTTTTCTGTACTCTCCAATCAAGCTCCTTTGCAATGTCTCGTTGCTTTCCATTCCCACCACCAGGATATGAAAATAAGGCGAGGACTGATGATGTGAACCTGCCTAAAAAGGTTACATAACTTTCCTGAGCTTTAGTTACATTACACGATTGATATGACATTCATTTGGACCAAATTTTGTGTACTTGTGACGGATTGCAGTAAATCAACTGACTTTATTTCTCCATAGGTTCCTTCAGGATCTCATCATCTGAAATATCTTCTGAAGCCTATCTCATTTCTTAGGGCTTTGATCATCATTAGAAATGATTTTTCAATGAAATAGTCATGTCTTGCTGATCAATCAAATCTTCATTGTAAATATTTCAGTTCATCAGGCTGGATTTTCTGCTGAGGTATAATATTTGAATTCACTGAATCAAGAAGCATGATAATTGTATTCAAAATTGGAAATCTAGGTCATTAAGATTTTTTCATCTAGACTGTTACGTTCCTAATTTGTCAATATTAGCTTTTATTTTTTGTTTCCTTTTCTTTA
Organism: Erythroxylum citrifolium; assembly: GCA_026284465.1. NCBI lineage: Eukaryota > Viridiplantae > Streptophyta > Magnoliopsida > Malpighiales > Erythroxylaceae > Erythroxylum > Erythroxylum citrifolium. Next base: position 13,217,067 of record JANKOE010000005.1, read on the forward strand.
TAACCTAGAATAATGCATGTTACGACAAATTAAATTGAGTCCATATAAACTCTGGAAATTCCGTTACCAATATAAACTGATTTCAAGTTATATTTGCAGAACCAATCACATAGAGCCTGTTTGGGAGAGGCTTTCTTAAATTCGACAAGAACTTAGAGCCTCAACTTTCTATATTTTATAAGATTAATGATTTGTCAATCCTTAGATTGCCCAATTTTGTAGAGTTTTTTTTAAAAAAATTAAAAGCCCTTCTGGTTCTTCAGATCATTGAAGCTGAGAGAATGAGAATGATGTATGTTGATTTTTGAACCAAGCAAGGTTGCTAGCACATCAATTTTGTCCTCTTCTTTTCTAAAATAAGAGAAAAAAACTAGGCTCCTAAGAGAGTTGTGTTGCTTCACTAGTCTGCTTTTCTTTAGGAGTTTTATGCTTTAGGGGTCACATTTATTTGGCTCAAATTTGTCACATCATATTGTAGTATCAACCTCAACAAGTGTCCTGACTTCGGTGAGACTTGGCATTCTACCTAAACTAAATGCAACAGTGTGGAAAGAGGAACATTATGGCAGTTAAAAATGATTAATGAACTGTGAACCATGCTTGAGGTTTATTTGGTAACAAATTAACAAAACCTAGATCCTTGTGTTTTTTATTCTCGGTTCTATACCAGTTTACAAATGCGAGGCAATTGCAGAGTCAGTTTGGTGCTGTGGACTTTGCCTGTGGAGTGATTTGATAGTGATAATGATTGTGCTCGAGCATTTTGGTTCTTATCAGAGTGGGATGAAATGTGGTTCTATAGGAAAGACTATCAAGGTCTGAATGGGTGAAATCTCTTGTAAAAATCAAAGGAGAAGGTTATAAACATTTATGCTTTAGAATAGATATTACCTAGCTTTACATCTAGGTTATTGGTGATATCGAACTAAGACTAGTTGATACACAAATTTGAACTAAGAGTAGAGATTACCCACCTTTACTTGTGGCTTCCTGAATTCTGTTATGTTGATTGTCAGACAACATTGGCAAACCTTGGTGGCCTTCAACAAAACAGAAGATAAGCATGCAAGTAAAAGAGGAAAATTCTAGGAAATATAATCACTTAAATTCCTACAGGAAATCTAACCTGCTAGAAAAAAGATGATTGTAATCTCTTCACTTGTTTGGTGATATACACAAGATCCTTTTATTTGCCACTTTCTGGGCTTCTAGGTTACATGTTCTCACATGGATGCTGTTTTGGCCTTGAAATTTGGGGGTTGGATGCTTCTAACCTGCCCCCTTTCTGAAGACATGTTGGAACTTACTGCTGTGTCATCAGTGATATCCACTTCTTTTGTATGCATGCTTTTGTATGTGTATTCATAATGATGATCATTGGATACATCAATACTTGATATTCTCCTCCTTCAAACATGAGCCTCTTTCCAGTAGCTAGACTAATTTGTGGACTTCTGTGAAACAACTTACATGATGCCAAGTTCTGACATTTCTACCGGATGTTCATTCATCCTACAGTTAGTGTGTGGAAGCAAATTTACATATTTTTTAAACTCGTACATATACTGAGCACTTGATATCAAAATTAAAGAACTCGAATCTTCTGCAACATAACACGGATCTCTTTTCCATACATGATACCAACTTTTATGGGTCTCAAGACAAGATGCTACTTTTGTTTGAATTGTTTGTGACAAATTTGTGGAGTTCTTGATGAAAGGAATGTATGTTTGAATGTTTTCTTGAATTTCTTCCACAAGGATCGTCTCATCTGTATTGTGCATGACTTCTGTCAGAGGTAGCTTGTAAACATTTAACTTACTTGATGGTGTACAGAGAGAGAGAGAGAGAGAGAGAGAGAGAGAGAGAGCATGTCATCTGCTTTGGAGTTTTGATCATTTTGATCTCGCTCTTTCACTCACACAGAACACGCATTCATTAATGCTTAGACACAATCTTAATGTACTAGCAGTCTCATAATGAATGTTTGGTTCCAGCTTATATATTTATACATCTCTTTAGTTGAAGGACTTCTGAACTCCTTGCATAATTTTCAGGAAAATAACAGAGAAAGCAAACAGGAGAAAAAACACAAAGAGAAGAGTGAAGGTAGGAAGAAGAGGGAGAAAGATAGAAGATATGGAAGGCACAGGGATAAGAAAGAGAAAAAGGAAAAGCTCAGAGAGAAGAAGGATAAAGATAAAGATAAGGACAAAAGTAGTGTTTCAGATGAGAAGATACTTTCTGGTGAATTTCAGGATGATAACACAGATCAAACAACAAATGAGAGAAAACTTTCAGAGAAATCTAAGGCTAGCAGTGGAGTCACTAGAAACGTAGATAGAAACTGTGTCACAGTTGAAAAGAAATTTTCTGGTCAATATTTGGGCTGCAATGGTCAGGAGACCAAGCAGAGCATCCATTTGTCTGCAACTAGTGCTGTATTTGACCAGGAGTTGAGCAGGAGGAGCAAAGTTGATGAAACCGAAGCTTTCAGCCAGCCAGTTGAGAAATTGAATGTTATAGAAGTTGGATCAGTTGCAAGCTCTACTGCCATCTCAGCTGAAGGTATTGAAAAGAACAAGAAAGCGAAAAATGGTAAGTCAGATGGGCTGGACAGGGGGGATAACATGAGAATTACTGGAAATGCCTTCCATGCATTTCAGAATCCTTCTGGATTGGTTCAGACAAAAATTGACAGGGTGCCCAGGCTAATGGAGAAGGATGATAGGAAGTTGGTGGAAATTAGAGGGAAGGTCAAGAAAAAGGAAAATAATGATAAACATAGAGATAAATACAAGGACAAAGTTAAAGAGGAAAAGAGGTTAGAGAAGGAGAAAGACAGTGTAGACGAAGAGGAAAAAGGGAACAAAGAATGCGATTTTAAGAACATTGAACTAGGAAAATTAAAAGAAAGCAACAAAGTGGAGTTCTTAGGTAGTCACCATGTAAGAACCTCGCTTCTAGCCAAAGAAATCACCAAGAGTGCTATACTTCAGGAAAGTCTCAGGAAACGAAAGGAGTCTGACGCTAATGGTTTCTTGTGTGGTGAGTTGTATTCATTCATATTAAAACATCTTCTTTCCTGCCTATTTTAAGACGAGGAATGCCTGTCTTGGAAGAAGTTTTTGAACTGCTTACTTTGGTTAGTTTCATACAATTCCTCGAGTTGCTTAGTGCTTGTTTTACATTTATTTTGATGCATTTTAACTGGCAACATCTAGGCTTCTTGTCCACTGACAAGTTCTGCTTCCTTGTGACTTTTCCTTGCAGCTAAGGATATAGAAAAACCCACTGAATTGCCAAAACCTTTATCTTCCTTGCATCCATTCACGAAGAGTGGAAAAATGCTACAAAGCTTCCAAAACTCCACGCCATCTATGTCAGGTGGGCAGGGGGCGGCCACCACTCCTAAGATGAATGTCAGAGAAGGGAAGATAAATGGTGTGGTAAAAGCTCAAGCTTCATCAGTTTCCTTATCAGCAAAGCCGATGTCCACTATGGCAGAACCTTTACTTGCAAATAGCCTAAAGTATCAAAATTTTGAAATGCCTGAGAAGAAACCCCATCCAGATTCCAAGTTTTTAAGTGAGGTGCTTAGTGTGCCTATAATGAAACAATGGCCGGAGTTCGATGATCAAGAATGGCTATTTCAGAGTGGGAATCCTCGATCCAAGAAACCAAAAGTGGGTACTGAGGTTGGAGTGGTAGCCCAGGTGTGGTCAGAGGCTCTGAGTATAGAGTCAGCTGATGTCTTTGCCATGCCATATGTTATTCCCTATTGAATGGTTGTAGAACTGGAAGGGTTGCTCAATCTGATGAGATGATCCTCCTTAGGATCAACACGGGGCAGAGTACAGCAGCCCTAAGATTGGGTTGGTTACTTTGCTGCATTTTTCTGATAACCCCTCTGTTGAGTGGATATCCTTAACATTCTTCAGTTTTGATTTTGAACAATAGCACAAGCCACAATCTCCCACGAACTGTAGCTAGCTCCGGAACAACGTCATGATCAGGAGGCGGAGGGTAAGGTCTGGGGTTACTAATTCATTAAAAATGTAGAATTGAATAAGTGGCAGCTCTGGGTGCGGTTGCTTGGAAAAGATTATGAACAAGCTTGTGAGGTCCTTTTCATTCACTAAGAAGTGCTTGTGATAGACCTTTTTCAACTCCACCACCAATTTTGATGTAGCATACAACTGTTCTTCCCCAGAAATGTAAGAAGAAATATGAAAAGCAGTAGCATTCTTTTGTTCACCTTTCATGTAACTTGATGTTTATAAAATTGATATTTCAGCAGTTTGTGCCGTCTACTGGTTTGTTTATCTCCTATTTCCATTTTCTTCTCGCTTTGTGCATCACCATCTTTTCTAACGGAAACCATCTCTTCCCATTAATGTTTTTCAGCTTTGGCAGTATTTTCTAGTTTTATGAAACATGCGATCTTTAGGTTATGTTTGGGAGTTTAGGATGGAATGGAATTGAATGACAATTAATGGAATGGAGTGGAATGGAATGGAATGAAGTGGAATAAAATGGGTCACTTCATTGTTTGAAAGTTTAAATAAAATAAGAGAGGGACTCATTTGACCATTGTTTGGAAGTGAAACTAAAAATGAATGGAATGGAATGATTTGTAATATTTTTTTTTCAAAATTACCCTTGTAATAAAATATGTATAGTTGCTGTGAAACTATTTTAGTAACCCCAAATTATTTCAAATTGTAGGATGTCCAAACACATAACATAGGATAAAACACACATCCTTCGATTTACAAAACTTCCTAAACACATAACACATAATAAGCGCACGTCCATCGATGAACAAAGAAGACGACACCAGCATCAATAAAAATTTCTGATTTCTTC
>JANKOE010000005.1:13231656-13246813 GCA_026284465.1 Erythroxylum citrifolium
TATTCTATCTAATCCTACACCTCATTTAACTCATCCCAACCTACCAAAATCATTTTCCTTACCAGCCAACACGTTTACCCTTCCAAAAACAGTCATGTATAATAATAGGAAAAGAACAGAGCATCACTACAACTACTAAAAACCCATGTATGCATAAATATATTTTCATGGTAAAAACAGTGTAGTTACTTATTAGTTCCGGCTATAAAAACCACCACAGCCCACGCTTAACATTAATTTCTCTTTAAAACACTACTTCTCTTCATACTTTCTACTTTCGTAAACTTCAATACCCAACATCTACATATATTAAAAACAGAGCATGTGTTTTCATGCTTGCATGAATTTTAAAAGCCAACACTAATACCTCATCAAAGCATTTACAAAAATCCTTAACAACTTAAAACACAACTTACTTGTTTTAGGAATTCCAACAGTGAGAGTGAGAAGTATTCTCGGTGAAGAACAAAGCAACCGAAGGCATTTTAATAAACTTAAGACTAAAGCATGGTAACGTGGGTTTCTTGTGCATGAACGACATGTATCAAATACGTGTCTTATAAAATTCTAAATGTCTCCTTTACAAGCTGCCTCGTGCCACTGTCTATTTGATCCTTTCTTTTTTTTATTCATTTAGTTATTTATTTATTTTTCCTTAATTGAAAAATAATCAAAATTTTCCGAAAAATCCTAAAATTCACCCAAAATTCTGAAATAATAATATGACTCTCCAACTAAATTTTCAACTAAAAAATGATTCACCAAAAATTTCTAAAAATATTCGAAGTATACGAAAATTGCCAAAATTATATTAATACAGTCCGAATAAATCAGAAATCTCATTAAACCAATTTACCCGAAAAATGTCATGAATGCATGCTAAAATGCTTATGCACAATTTAGCAATTATTCAAATAGTCAACATAAAACATACTAAATTTCTTTAATAATCTAACCCCTAATTTGGGGCGCCACAGTTATTATTGTTTGTCGTGATCTCTAGTTAGTAGCAAGTCAGGTTTCAGTCATAGTCCATGTTTATGTTTCAGTTGAGCTTTTATAGGAGTCAGTTGTGTATTTGGATCCTATATATAGGAATCTTGAGCCTTTGTGTTTATCGCATTTTTTAAAAATAGCAGTTCTGTTTTTCCAAAGCTTTCCCATCTCTGTTTCTGCAGATTCTGTTTTGGTTCTATATCCAACATTCTACATAAAATTGTTCAGAAAAGCAGATTTACACCTTTTAGAAATGATATGTGTCCAAGCTTGCAAAATAACAAAAAATAATCTAACAATGACAGTGTAAAACATATAAATGCTTCAAGAGAAAGAACATGACTAGAGGATATTCGCATGTCTAAAACTATCAAGTTGATTGCATTTGGATGCGATTGAAACGAATATTATGTATACGTTACTTCTCTACCTGCCTCTGATCACCATTTTGTTTCTTGATTATGTCATTATCTATGTGCAAAATGGTGATTTAATAAGGACAAATTATTGGGGAAGGTAGGTAGATATATGGCCGTATCAGCCGCCCATTCAACAGAACGGAGTGTTAGTTGGATCTGGATAATGGCCAAACAAGAAAGTCGGATCAATAACGCCGTGTATAGTACAAGAAATTGCAGTTGGAAGCACAATCAACATCTTGACCGGTGCAAAAGAGAAATTAATTGCTAGCCAGTCAGCCTAAGCAAATATGGTTATTACACTTCATCATCACCTGTTAAAAATAAATTAAGAACGCTGTCGGGCAGAACCTCCAGAAGTTGGTAACTCACTTGTCACCACCACCGCATGGGCATGAGTGACTCTTCACAACTACTCAGTGCACGCGACTGATGGAGTCCAGTAAATGGAATAACTACGAAAAAGAAAGTTTTATTTCCAGTATGAAAAGTTTCTTTCAGATATGGACTCTTCCGATCATGTCATGTGTTTTGACTTTTGAGATCTGTGTCAGTGGCTCTAAATCTAAGGAACTTGTAAGTAGACCTTAACAGGCAGGCAGTAGTTGGAAGTCATCCTATGTGCTATTATTCCGTTACAACGTCCAGAGAATCTAAAGAAACATATCATGTAGTGTATGTAATGCACAAATTTTTTTTGGTCTTAGACTAGGGTATTCACCGGCGGACTTGGTGATTAATTCCCTCGCTGGCTTGTAAGCACCTCACAGAATAGGACAGCTGGCCAAAAGATTTAAGGCTGCTCCATACCCAAAGACAAGGATCGAACCCCTAACCTTTGGTTAACATGTAATGCACAAATTTAATATAAAAGACACAAGTATGGGTCTTCGTATCCATAACTATAAACTTTATAGTCAAACTAGATTGTTTTTATTTTTAATTTTACTTTTCCTTGTTCTATATTTAAGTTAACAACTATTGTATTGAATCTGTGGAATAGAACAAAGAAACTATTCTTAGAAACAGATAAAAAACAAAAATCTTAAATTATTCGTGATATTTACCAGATTGGATTTAAGTGTTTCAAATAAATTAATTCCTTTCACCGAATCAATAACATGTCAAAAGAAAGTTTATGAAGGTGGAGCCACCAACCGGGGATTGCTGCCACCTTATTCTATAGTAGCTGAGGAGTGACGACGACACCCCATGAACATTTTTAAAGAAAACTGCGTGGTGTTCTGTTCCCTTTGGTGGTATGGACCAGCTTTCTTTTCATCTTATTCTTGCAACTTGCGCACTTGAAGTTGAAGCTACTCCACGTACTTGTTTCATAAATACGCACATGTACGAATACCTAAACCACCAAAACACAAAGTGTACTGTTGCTATTCTCATTAATGGAACCTTGAAAGTAGTAAGAGGTTCCTGTCTCTTTTATCCTTCGTAAGTGCCGACGCTTACTTTTGTGAGGTAGGTCAAGCCGTTCTTAATATTTTATATGATAAGGCTGAGGAAAAAAAAAAGTGTCTTATTTCATCTTATTTTATTTTTTGTGAGGGTTTCAGTATGTCAAGCTTTTCTTAATATTTTATAGGAATGGCTAAAAATAAAAGTTATTATTTTGTCTTATTTTATATTTTACGGGAGTTAAAAATGAGTCCTTATAAAAGAAAAAAAAGGCAAAATAAAAGATAAGAATTATGAGAGTGGGCCATAGGAGATGCCTTGTCTGTTCTCACCTAGGGGAGGGTCAGTCAATTGATTTTAGACCACAATCACCTACTTTTTTCAAATCTCCTTCGTATGTATCGATCTAGTTAGACCTCAGATAACCTTTATTTATTTGTTTTCATTGTTAATTAATAATTTTTTGACCTTCCATTTTTATATTTTCATTATTATTCTATTATACCGTCTAAAAGCTAAAACGATGGTTCTCAAAAGTTTTTATTGTTAGGAAACTAGGCCAGGATCTAATCCCGGCTATAGCAGAATAATTACGAAATTTTTTCCCAAATTTTTGGTTTCCCAAAAACCATAATCAATTTAATTTTATAAAATGAATAGCACATAAATTATAACAAAGTATGAATCGTAATTCGTACCTTATTCTGAAGTTTGATCTTTATCTTGTTTTATCTCTTGAACCGTTTCTGAAAATGATTTTTCTCAACCGCCACAGTCACACAAGTGTCCAACCTATAACGGTATCTACAAAACAGGTTGAGAGAATTCTGTAACTCTTACAGAGAAGGTTAAGCGAGAAGTGTTAGCTCTAATAGAGCTTAAGCTTATTTATAATAAGTTTTGGACGTTTTAGTATTTTAATTTCAATTAAATTCTAATTTCAATTAATTAGAATTACAAATAATTCTAATTAAATACCAATTATGTCCAAATTAGACTCAATATCTCATATTGATCTTTATTTATTTAATATCTTATATTTAATAATAAAGTTTCTCTTTACAATCAAGTTCAACTTGATTAAAATAGCGTTGCTCTCTTCAACCCATTTTTATGTAAAAACCCATTAGGTTCCCAAATATGTTGATAATGATTATAAATTATAATTCATAATTCATAATTAGAATTAGATAAATTAAAACTCCTTTTTAATTTATCTTTAATTCTTCAATTAAACAATTTATAATCATAGATCAGGATTGGTGTTTAACAATATATCACGACCACCCAAATATTTAGAAAAGTCAAAGTGATTATGACTAACCTTTCCTTGCACGATTTTTTCGTTTAATTAAATCATTTCATTATATAACGTTTCAATTAGACATAGGCATGAAATTAATGTCTATCATATTTTTAGTCCAATCATATTGGTTCTCCATTATTAGCTATCGATTCAAATAATGATTTTTGTAAACTATTTACAAAATGTCATTCCACCTTAGCTAAGAATTTCCTAAATCAATACTAATCAAGAACAATAAAACATTCTCCCTAATTACTTTAGGGTGATAAATCCTATTTTGATCACACAATTACTTTCATATAGTTCATGCTACATCTAATGACTACCGATTGAATGACCCATAATTAAATAGATCATAAATAGTATCAAAACATAACAATCCTCATATAAGATAACTTTGGTGACCTCAATTCAAATGATTACTTATATAATCTTTACAATGAGAATTTCATAAATATACAAGTAATGTTCCAAATGGATTTCTTATGTCTGATCTGTTAAGTGAACTTGTTCTCTGACAAGTACCCGCACGTTTGTTTAAGTATCTTCATACTTTAGCCTATGAGATCGACTACTTCCTTTATAAGGAAAAACAAAACATGTGCTAATCTTTTTATATTCTATTAATATACAATCTTAATAGAACAATGATTAGGAATAATTTAGGGATAATATACAAATATAATATAAATCTTATAATTGTAATTTCATTTACAATGTATAATTATCTATGGAGTTTATCATATACATTCGAATATGTACAAGATAAAGAATGTCTTTAAATTATTTTGTCACTATCCTACAACTAAATGATTGGCTGTAAGGGCTTCCTTTTCTCATTACACACTTTTTATGCTTATTAATTAAAATATTGACAAGAATTTTAAAATATATTTAATTTTAGTTAAATAATTTATAAGTAGTAGTTATATTTGAAGAAAATTTTAAAGTTTGATAAATAATAAACTAATTGAATATAACAATTATAACCAATTATTGGATTGTATTGTTATGTATTTGATTGACTTCAATAATTTGAAAATATTTATTTTATATTATATTTGGTATGGTAATTTGATTTAAAGATCTACTTATTCTAATAACTCATAAGTTGATATTGTTTAACTGTATAAAATAATAATTTATATATTTCTATTACTAATAAAAGCAATTAAAAAATCATACTTTAGGTTGTGATATTGGCTACTTAATAGGGTTTTATTAAAGAAAAGAACAACAAAAGATAAAAGAAATTTTAGTACTTAATCTACGTTGTGCTCCACTAAGTTATAAAATAAGCTACAATCAAGTTATTTCTTAATTTATATTTCTACTTTGCTCATTTCTTATATTGTTTTAAAGAATTTTAATCAAAATGTTGATTTTAAAATATTGAATTAAATTCTTTGATTAGTTTGTAATGATAAATAGGATGGGAGGGGTGATTGGATATTTAAAAAATTCAACAACTTTTTTAATCAATGAAATCAATTTAACAACAATCAATCTAAATAAGAATAAAAAGATTGCTTAACATAAATCAATAAAATAATTCAATAATAATTTAAAAAGAAGATAGGGTCGACAGAATGCAAAGAGAATGCAAATTGACTTATAGTAGTTCATAAGACTCTTCTTAAAATTCCGTTATAATTCTTCTTTCAAGGAGAAGAACAACTTTTGTACAATCTTTTCTCGAGAAAAAGTAACCTTTTACAATCTTCTTTCACAATGAAAAGGAACCTTAACGCTACTTGGAATACTCCTTAGTACAATAATATAATGCCTTAACCAAATATTACCACTAAAATACCTCACTTTAACTCTTGATAATTCTAAAGAGATTCACTCACACAAATATGAGACAATGATGCTCAAAAGATTAAAAACACTTAAAAATTTGTGTAAAAGACATAAATACATATTAATGCAAGAATTAATAACAAAACATATATTTATAGGCTTTTGGGGTCTCTACTAGCCATTGGAGTCAAAAACTAGTCGTTTCAACAAGTAGTTGCAGAGCAATAGCCGACCACTAACCTATATAGGTTAACTTTTAGTACATTAAATTTGACAACTTTAACCTATATTGATTGACCACTAACCTATATAGGTCTACTAATCTTCTCAAAAACATGATTTTAATAATTTCAAATGCTTAAACTCAATTCATTTAATATAATTATGAATTTATGATTTAAACACTTTTCAAAATGTTTCCTAAAGAGTGTTTAAAAGATCAAGAGACTTTTCTCTTGAAGAAAAACTTTTAACACCCCTTGATGAATGAAAAGACTCGTGCAATAAAGTAAGATGTAATATACATGCATAGTGAGTAATAATTACCTCTTATTGAAAATTACCTCTGTTATGATTCAAATGAAGATTCATCTTGAATTTTTAATCTATTAGAAGCATCTCATCATTTTTATCATCCTCACTTGGTTAAATAATTGACTTTTTTTTAATAGTCTTGATCATTCTTATTCTCTCTAGGGGTTAATCCACATTCTATATAAATATTTTTCAAGTTATTCTTAAACACAAGAAGGTTGGAATAATCAAGATAAAAAATATAAACTCTTCAAAAACAATATTACCATCTCTACTATATGCCATTTGCTCTTGAAGGACCTTATGTAATAAGGCAATTAATGAGTTTTAGGTACCCAAATAAGCTTAATTCTTTGATTGGTGGCTCCTTCTTCTTTTTAACCCACACTTTCAAAGGTTTACTTAGGATCATTTTTTTGATAATATAGAATCTATCAATATGTTCATAATTATCACAAAAATGTCATACTATATTATGAGTGATGATGACGTATAAATACATTATTTGGTATTCTATGTTTGTATGCATAATGAGACATCTTTCTTTAGGGATTAAAGGTAAGGAATATTTTAATAGGGTAATGAAATGAGCTACCATGATTATATGTATAATACCTACTGTGAATGAAGGCTTGATGCATACTTCTTTAAGGTTTAAAGAGGTGTGAGTGAGTTTGCATGTTACAAAAGTTATATTTATTAATCCCTTAAAAGTATTAAAATCTATACCTAGATTGGGGTCCATCTATGAGAGCATAATGTTTGCTCTTAGAATAAGTCCTAATGGATGTGACATGTGCATGCATATGCTTAGAAGTGGAGGCTCCGTACTCATTTGCCAAATTGAGCAATGGTTCTTCACTATACAAATTTTTACCTTTTGCAAATATGGATTTAGAATTAGCTTCGTTTTCATGGTTGTGTCCAATCTATACTTATTATTAGAATTATTTTGAGCTCCTAGCATATTTTCTAATTTTTCACTCTCTTTAATGAACTTGGATAAAGAATCATTGAAAATATTGTTCTCCTTTTTCAATGCCTCATTTTTATGCTTTAATATGTATAACGCATGATTGTCATCGATCATTATATTTTTAGATGATTTAATATTATGCAATTCCCTTGTATCTTTTTATTCTCATTCATGCATGCATATAACTATTTTCAAACTTCCTTGAGATTAAAGCATAATTTCTTCCTCTTTTTTACTCATGATTTCTAAACTTTCAATTAGTTCATCATATGTTAAATCTCTATTAATATCACACAAATTAGAGGTAGATGTTACCTCATCATTGTTTATAGTTGTAAAGCACTTACAAGCTACCTCTCCTTTCAAATGCTTTATTTTGGATTTACTTGGGTCATCCAAAGTTGTGACTTTAAGTGCTTTCTTCTTGTTGTTTTTTTTCCCTTATTCTCATTCTTCTTGTTGTTTCTTTCATTTACTTGATTTGTTCCCTCATGTATAATTTTCAAAGTGTGTCAAATTTTATGAGTCATTTCACACATAGATATCTTATTAAATTCATTTTTTAACATACATAATAAGATATATATGATTATTCAGGAATATTAACCTTTTATCTTGAGGTTTCTATATTATTCCTATAAATTGGGAACTTTTTTATTGTCTATAATTTTCTTAGATATAAAGAGACCATTTTAAACTGTTTCTATATAGGTCAACATTTTTGTCCATTAAGAAAAATGTCATCCCAGTTTTCCAACACAAATAGTCGTTTTCATCAAGGAGTGGAGATCTACTAATATTTTATCCCTCTTGGTTGAATGATAATGATGATGCTCTTAATGGCACTTGTTAGCCTTTAATAGCTCCTAAAAAGGGAAGGGGTAAAATAGGTGTTTATAAAATTCAACAACTTTTCTAACCATTGAACTCAAATTTAATAACAATACATATATATATGTATATAAAGTGATTACTTAACATAAATCAATCAAAAAATTTAACAATAATATAAAATGATAGTAAAGAGAGAATGTTAACCAATTTATAATGGTTTGACAAATAATCCTTATTTACGTACACTCCCAAGATTCCTCTTATAATTTCGTTGTAGTTCTTCTTTCAAATAGAATAATAACTTTTATGTAATCCATTTTCGACAAAGAGGACTCTTACAATCTTCCTTCACGATGAAGAGGAATTTCAATACCACTTAGAACACCCTCAACTACAATAATATAGTGCCTTAATCAAATCTTACAACTCAAAACACATCGCTTTATCACTTGATAATTTTGAAGAGATTTACTCACAAAAATATAAGATAAAATATGCTCAAAGATTGAAAAGCACTTAGAAATATGTGTAACAGACGCAGTAATACTTTTTTTATGTAAGAGCCAATGAGAAAATATGTATTTCTAGGATTTTAAGAACCCCTAATAGATGTAAATAAAATATGTTAGAGTTCAAAAAACTAAATATTACTATAACTAGCTATAGAGCATTGGTCGACTAGTATAGCATATTGGTTGATTAGTGTGCATTGAATGTACAAATTTGCTAGTTGTTGAGATAATGATCGACCACTAGACATTTAGTTGACCAATATAAAAGCCAATATTACTATAAACTCTTATTATATCAAATTTAATAACTTTAACTTATAAGTTGACGAATCTTATAAAAAGCATGATTTTAACAACGTTAAGAGCTTTAAAGAGTTTTTGAAAGATTAAGAGGCTTTTTTCTTTAAAACAAAAGCTTTTAACTCCTCTTAATGAATAAGAAGACTTGACACAATTTTTATGCATAATGAGCCTTTGGTATTTGGTTCAGCCGGATTCTGTTGGGGTTGCACTTCGTCGTTCTGATCCATGTTCTGTGTGATTTGGGCTATAAGATACCTGCAAAACAGATGAAGGCACACCGGGGGTTGGTTCCCAGAAGGCCCCTCCGACGCTCAAGTTAGTTTTTTTGTAGGGTTTTTGGTTGCTGTAAACAAAGAGAAGCGGGAGTCTATTCTTATACCTGAATCCGGTAGGAATAATGCCTTATATACCTGAAGTTGTTGCTAGGTTTAGGTTTTTACGTGAGTCGTTGTGTTTGCATGGGAATCTAAATCCTGATGGGCCAAACGGGCCGGGATAGACGTGAGAAGAGGGCTTGGGCCTAGCACAGCCGACCCGACCAGTATTAACCTAATAAATGGAGATTATAATTAATATTATAGACCATAAAATGACCTTAATGTGACTTAATCTTTTTTTTTCTTGACTTAGTCTTCAACCACGACTAATGTAGTGTTGACTGACTGGGTTTTGAATTAGATTGGATAGTGAAGCAGGGAATCCATTTAGTACTTGTGGAAAGTGGAAAGAGCCGGAAGTTGTTTATATTTCTACATCTGTTTCTTCCGTTTTTGAGGTTTCTTGCAGGTTTTTAGTAAAAATGGGTGACGGTATTCTGCCTAAAGAGTATTTGTAAATTGTAAAGTTCATCTTTTTTTTTAATAAATCAACTTCATGAATTATCTTCTTTAGTTTATGACTACATCTTGTTCTCATATTCCTTCTGATCAAAATAATAAAACCGTTGGTATTACTTATGTTTTATTATTATCAAAACATTAATTAAAACCTCCCTTAATTCAACACCTTTTATAGTATGTGACTAATTTTGCATGAATATGATCATAAAATAATTTTGACTTAATTTACTAATAAAATTATTTATTTATTTATTTATTTTATGATATTTTGGATGCTTTTTTATACTTTCAAGAGATTTTATGACATTGAATAAAATTTATTTTTCATTTTTAATTTCAATGTATATGTTCATAAAAAATTATATTATTAGGACTAAATTGTGTAATGGATGGTCGTATTTGTAATTGAATATTGTCCCAATAAAAAATATTTTTATATTATATATTTTAAAAATTGAAACTATAAATATATCCCTTCAATATTACAAAATTATGTGAATATAACTACACACTCAACTAATCTTCTTGACATTTTGCTCAATAGATTGGTAGGTTCCATAATCCATTATCAACAGTCTCAAATGCTTAAAGAAGTTACATTTTAAGAGATAAGGGAAGTAGTATTTGCATTCCAAGGCCTCAAGACCAGATGGGTTCAATGCAAGGTTCTTCTAAGAGAAATGAATTGTCTTACAAACTCAAGTAGTAAGGATTATCTAAGAATTTTTCAGAGTGGTAGATTGTTCAGTGAAATGAGTAAGACTAATTTAGTCTTGGTTCCCAAAATCCCTAATCCTAAATGCTTAAATGATCACAGACCTATTGCATGTTGTAATGTGTTGTATAAGATTATTGCAAAAATTCTTGCTAACAGGTTGAAAGTTACCTTACCTGGCTTAACCAATCCAAGTCAGGGTGCTTATGTCCCAAGAAGAAGGATGGGTGATAACATCATATTTGCTTAGGAATCGTTCAAAGACTACAAATCAAAGGAGCATATCAAGAGTTGTGCACTCAAGATTAATTTCACTAAAGCTTATAATACCATTAAATGGAGATGTCTTATCAACTCTCCGCAAGCTTTTAGATATCCACATGAGTTCATCAAATATATTCACTCTTGTATAACATTTGTTTCTTGCATAGTATTGATGAATGGAGAACCTTCTCAACTTTATACAGCTGTTGGGGAATCAGACAAGGTGATTCACTCTCCCCCTATCTATTTTTCATTGCTATGGAGGTACTATAAAGAATCACTCAAATATGTAAAGAGCAAAACATGAATTTCAAATTACATTATAGATGCAGTGGTCTTGGGATAACTCAACTCTCATTTGCAGTTGATTTATTCATACTATATGCTAGCAATCCTATTTTTATTGAGGCTCTTATGAAAGCTTTGCATACATTTTAGGAAGTCTTTGGGCTCAAATTTAACCCAAGTAAGAGTGTTGCCTACCTATCTAAACAAAGTTGTGAAAATTTAATAACTGTGATAGTTGATGCTGGACTCATTATACACCAACTACCTCTCACTTATTTGGGAGTTCCAATTTCTACAAAGCATCTTAAGGAAGTTGAATGCAGACCTCTCATAGAAAAAGTTAGTAGAAGACTTTCTTAATTGAACAATAGATTCCTATCATATAGAGGTAGAGTACAATTGGCCATCATCATTTTTAATAATTTGCATATCTACTAGTTATTATATCTAGCTATCCTTAAGGGAGTTTTGACAAAAATTGATAGAAGTATCAGAGACCTCATCTGGCATAGATAGAATTCAAGTGGGGGAAAATTATCCAAAGTTAAATGGAGTGTCATATGTCTTCCTAAGCAATTATAAATGCTTCAACTAAATCTGAATAGGTGTTTAAAATAGTAAATAATATTGACCTTATTTGCTAAATCACTGATTAGCTATTTTTTGGAGGATTGAGAAATATTTGACTGTTTGACTTTGTCAAACCATTGACATATATATGTGTGTGTGGGCGCGTGCGCGCGCGTGTGTGTGTGGTAATTAGCTGATTGGATGGCGGATAGAACCCAATATATTGCTTTTGAAAATACTCCTAAGGGGAGAGTTTTGCTTCAACGATTAAGAAATTAAGGAATGAAAAGACGATTGTTCCCAAATGTTATTACAAATTACTTAAGATGTCACTATAATTATTACATTCCTTCACCAAACACTAGTACCCTATTTACTAATTAATTTATTATTATTATAAGTCATTTTACCCATAAATAGTTAATACTAAATAATTAATTTTATCAAATATTTTTAAATAAATAGTTAATATTATGCGTTTATTAAATCAATTAATATAATTCGTTGTCAGCTAATTGTTGATTCTATCAATGAACAACTAATGTAATCCGTTGCCAAACAGGACCGTAACAAAATGTATGGATCTCATACCTCCTTAGCAAAATAAAAACGATGACTAGAAAAATTGCCCAATAGATTCAAACGTTTAGTGATCTAATTTACGTGAGGAGGTCTTATGAAACAATTACTGGCATGAATAAGTAGTTGATGCATACTATCAGCTTCAGCCGCCATTGGCAGTAAATAGTGTTGACTTTTTTTCGTGGCCATGGATTGGTATGGAAATATGTAGTCTCTTAACCAATTATATCTTACGAATGCCCAAGTGATAGTGTATTACTCTTCAAAGTATGAATTGGTGGGCATCAAATGACCAAGCCCATCTCCTCAATAAGAATTTTCAAATATTAATTCCTGAATTTGAGTACCATTAGTCTCTGGACAAAAATATAAAATTTTCTTTAGGGAAACAAGCTGAACATTAATGGAAAAATCAATCATTCTAACTGTTTCACTGTATCAGCCAATAGAAAATATGCACGTAAAGGTAACCCATTAACTCTACAACTGTACTCAGAGCACCACTAGCCTCCATTAAATAAGCTTCATAAGTTAAGACTGCCTCTGACATAGCTTACCATCTACCATCTCCATCTCTCTTCCTTCTCGCCAACTCAATTCCTATCAACCATGGTTCCTTCCAACGACGAAGGCTTGGTCTACAACATCAAGCTATCGTCGATAGGACCGAGCCGTATAACGGGGTCGGACGTTGTCAGCGAGCCCAATGGCATGGACTTGGTCATGAAACAGCACTACTTGAAATTTGTCTACTTCTTTACTAGCCAAGCGACTGACGGGCTGACTATCATGAGCATAAAGGAGAGCATGTTCTATTGGTCCAATGACTACTACATGATTTGTGGTCGGTTCCGGCGTTCGGAGGCTGGTCGGCCGTACATGAAGTGCAACGATTGTGGGGTGAGGTTCGTGGAGGCTCAGTGTGACAAAACGGTGGACGAATGGCTGGAGACGAGGGACTATTCGCTAAATAGTCTGCTGGTTTATCATTTGCCTATTGGTCCTGAAGTATGGTACTCTCCTCCTGTTTATGTACAGGTAATTACTATACACTTCTTCATGTTAGGTTTTATACGATAGCAGCGTGTACTAGTTCAGTTTACTTGTAACTTCTACAATTCTTTGGAGAATTTCTTTTTCACTTTTAAAAAAAACTTTTTTTTAAGAGCTTTATACAATAATAACCTGATTAATAACATAAAAATAAAAATACTTTTAATTTTAACAATATTTTATTTTTTAATAAAAATTATTTATACATATAAAAATTATTTAAGTATATTAAACAATATGTAAAAGTACAATATATTAATTATGAAATATAAATAAAAATATATCTAACTAAATATTTTATATAGATTATAACATAAGTAAAACTAATATCAAAAATAAATATTAAAACACATAAAAAGCTAAATAATATTATATAACTCCCAAAATAAACGTGAAGATGAGTTTGTAGGTATTGTGGGAATTATGTGTAAAACATAAAAGTAAAAAAGACTAAAAAATAAGCTCATTAATTGATCTGAAAAATTTACCTGAAAAAGTACTTTTTTGAGAAGTTTTAAATTTGATTTTTTAAAAAGCTATATTTTGGCTGTCAAAAAGTCATATTTATTAAAGAAGTAGTTTTTTATTTTACAGTTAAACACTCAATTTTTTTAAAATGACTTTTGGAATGGAAAAAGTACTTACTAACATTTCCAAAACTCATCAAAACACTCATTTTTTTTAAATGACTTTTGTAATGAAAATACATAGTTATTAACTTTTCAAAAACTCATCAAAACAGGACTTAGACTAGAAAGATGATTATTACTCATTGAATATGAATTAGCTTATAGAACTTGGAAAAGAATTGTAAATTTAGAATAGAGTACATACTTCGGTTTATGTAGAATATATTAACAGTAATTGATTGATTAGAACTATTTTTATCACCAAGTTTAAGAATTTGTCTCTAGAATTATAAGCAAAAGCACCATTAAGGGTGTTCATCCATTAAAATTAAATAAAATCAATAATATACGTCATAAAGTTATATTAGTAAATAAAAATTATTTGTGCGAGCACTTTTTCCTTTCACTATTTTAAGGGAACGGATCTTTTATTCTATAACTACTCTATTCTATTAAAATCTTATCTACACATTTAATTAAATTTTACGTAAATTTGTAGAAAAAATTAAATGACAAATGATCAGAACACCATTTACTACAGAAGATTTGTGTTTCTGAGAAGATATTTTGATGTTTAATCAATCATATAATAAGGTATTTTCTATAAAAAAATATAAGCAAGTCCACAGAAGATCTCTATCATCATAACTGAATGGGAAAGGAAGATGTGGAACCAAGCAAGTCCACTATCATTGTCAAATTGGGAGTACATTCATAGAGTTATGATAACAGATATGCACATTCAATTCAATTCCCACCTATCCTGCCTGCATAAGCGCCGCTTTTACGTATCAAGAAACATACAAGCTACCCTTTAAGCTCTTCCCTAATTTTACAGCTTTTTTCTTTTCTGTTTCAGTGTTAAGTTTTTACCTAAATTTGCTAGGAACACAGAAAAGTCTTCTACGAATAGCACTGATCCTCTAGTATCTCATTTAATATAATTTAATTATGATGACATAGGAATTACTAAGAGGCCGTTTGGTTCTACTTCTGTTTTTCTGTTGTAGTTTTCGGTTTCCTTTTTCAGTTTTTTTGTTTCTATTTTTCTTTCAAATACAAACAAAAACCTGTTTGGTTGTTAATATTAATATAGTTGTATTTTTATCACTGATAATAAT
>JANKOE010000005.1:13246913-13257102 GCA_026284465.1 Erythroxylum citrifolium
AAACTCAAACAAACAAGATTTTTTACCGAATTTGAAAACAAAAACAGAAAACAAAAAATAAAAACGGAAACAAACACTCCCTAAAATAACAAACTATAAAATATTAAGGATGAAAATCGTAGACTTCTTATATGATTTACTTTTATTTTATTTAAAAAATAACCCAACATTTTCTTCTCATTTTCAACTCGAGTCAATTCATATTCATATGGGTCCTATCCTATGCTATACATTACAACCATATTTAATTAGAGGTCTCTTTTGACCCAGCCCGTTTTGACAGGTTACCAAATTCAAGTGTGGAGGAGTGTCTGTGGGCTTTAGCTGGGCCCATATTCTTGGAGATGCATTTTCAGCTTCGGAGTGCTTCAATGTCTGGAGTCAATTCCTGGCCGGTCTCAAAACCTATGGCCCTGTGAAAACTTTAAAATCTCCCAAGAAGTTGGACAAGCCTGAAACTCAAGAACCGCTCTCGATCAAACGGGTCGATTCGGTTGGTGACCATTGGATAACTGCCAATAACTGTAAAATGGAAAGCTTTACCTTCCACTTAACGGCTTCACAGTTGTCTCACTTGCTCTCCAATATATGGAACCATACCGAAATCGACCATATCCCATCTTTCGAGTCTCTATGTGCTTTGATATGGAAATGTGTAGCCAAGGTTAGAGAAGGGCATGAACCTGACATAGTGACAATTTGCAAAAAGGACCCTAAGAATCCAAGAGATGAGAATGTAAGCAACTCCCAAGTTATAAGTTATGTTAAAGCAGATTGTTCCATCCTCCAATTAGACCTCAGAAAGTTAGCGACATTACTCGTGGACCAAGCTGTTGAGGAGAACAACCATATTGAAGCAGCTATAGAAAAAGAAAATGGGGTTGCTGACTACATTTTATATGGAGCTAATCTGACATTTGTAGATTTTGAGAAGGCTAATTGGTATGGACTAGAGTTGAACGGGCACAAACCTGAATTTGTCCACTGCACCATGCAAGGTGTTGGTGATGAAGGAGCTGTTTTGGTATTTCCGTGGCCAAAAGATTCTGAAAATGGTGAAATGGGAAGGATTGTGACGCTGATTTTACCGGAGAAGGAGATGGTAAAGCTCAAAACTGAGTTGATGAAGAATGGCCTTTTGCCTGAAAGTGACAACGAATGAGAGCCATATCAGAACATCTATGAGTTCTTGTCTATAATCAACATTCAACAATAAAGTTAAGGGCATGTTTATTTTTATTTTTATTTTTTTTGTTTTTAAATTTAATTAAAAATTTATGTGTGTTTGAGTATTTTTGTTAATGTCTTTGGTTTTTGTTTCTTCCAATTTTTAAATCTATAAAAATCACAAAAAGTGGTTTTAATTTTGTATTTCTATTTTTTTCATAATCTAAATTACTATCAACTAAATATATAACATTTAATATATTAATTATTAATAAAAATATAAATAATTTAATATTATATATTTAATTAGTTAAATTAATTATTAATAGAATTATAATCAGTTTAATTTAATTTAATAATTTATTTATTTTTTTGTAATTAAATTAGATTAATAATTATTTTTAAATATAGTTAAATTTAAAATATCTTCAAAATATATAAATTTCAAATAAAGTTTGATTTAATAACTAAAATATATTTTAAATAAAAATTATTTATTTAAATAAAATAAATAAATTTATTGATAATTTTTTAGTTCTAGCACTTTGTAGGGGTGTTGAATATTATATTTGGGTCATAGTTTATTTCACAACAATGGTATCAAATAGCCTCTTTTCATTGATTAACTTGATTGTTATTGTTTGATTATTATTGATTTGATAACTAGATTAAGGCTTTAAAATGTTGTTTATTCCCCCCCACATATGTTTATTT
Organism: Erythroxylum citrifolium; assembly: GCA_026284465.1. Classification (NCBI taxonomy): domain Eukaryota; kingdom Viridiplantae; phylum Streptophyta; class Magnoliopsida; order Malpighiales; family Erythroxylaceae; genus Erythroxylum; species Erythroxylum citrifolium. The sequence goes on from JANKOE010000005.1 coordinate 13,248,795, forward strand.
TTGTTTATGAAATCCTAATTGTATGACCCAAAGTCATTAGGTATGGAAGTTAAGTAAATTTGCTTTTATTTCTAGATTTTTAATTTCTAATTTCTAAAGACTTAATCACATGTCCTCTTGGCTTTGAAGTTTTTTGAAAAATATGTTTAAAGTTGTTATTGGTATTCATTGGTTCTGAAAAGCAAAAATTGCATTATCCATATTTTTGACTCCAGATCATCTGTCCAGTTTTTATGGTGTCTTATTGTGTCCAGTAAATCTCAGCTATTCATTTATGCGGACCCTATGTTTATTTATGTGGAGCCCACACGGGACTCGCATAAAAAAATGGCTGAGATTCACTGGACACAATAAGACACTATAAAACTGAACAGAGGATCTTGTTCCCATATTTTTAGGGTTCCTATTTTGATTGCATTTTGATTGGCTTGATGTGTTTTTCCTCATATTGATCGTTTACCAACACCAATGGTGAATCAACAGCCTTTGTTGCTAGAAGCGCCATAACTAGTGACAATAGTCACTATTGATATAGGCAGAAAAAGCCCAAGTGGGGAGATATGATGTGGCTAAGGAGAAACAAAGATGTCGAAGGAAGGAATAAAGAGACAATGAATAAGATGTTATTAAAAGCCAAGAGAGGATGGCCATGGGTTAAACCAGGAAAAATAATCTGGGTTGTGCGTACTACATGACATTATAATAACTGGCTAGAGTGTGCAGCATTTCCTCTTCCAATTTTTATTATCTATATGCTTTTCAAGCCATTAATTTTAATTCAATTATTTTTTATTAATAAGATTAAGATTAAATTAGTTTAAATTTATAATAAATCTACACAAGTGTTTTCTAATTATTTAGAAATTATTTTCAAAAGCATTAATTTTATTAGGAATATTTTTCATTTTTAAGAGTTAAATTAATAAATTAAATAAGTTAATATATAAATAATTATAATTAAGCAACGTTTGGAAGGGATATCTTTCATAATTACATTATGTTAGATATAATTAGTATAATGAAATTATATTAATTACGATGAGACCTAAAATTTTAATTTTGATATCTCAATTAAATATTACCTTAAGAACATGATTATTCCCTTCTAGGCAAAAAGCACAAAAATGACCCTAAGGTTTTCTTCCGATGACAAGTTAAATCTTAATGTTTCACAACAGTCAAATTAAACCCTATGTTAATAGAAATAATGAAGAGAATATAACTTTGTCCGTGTTCTACCAAGTCCTTAATTTTATTGTGGGTTATACTATGTGGCACTATAGGACCTAATTATTTAAAATTAATTCTTAAAATTATTAAGTTAGTATTATTAAATTTAATTTAACTTAAATTAAATTAATTAATGTAATTAATCATATTAACTATTAATTAACTTAGCTAAATAACTACAAGTCTAAAATCCCTTAATTTCCACCCCTTTACCTTTGTTGCTTACCCTCGCCATTGTTTATAGCTTGCTTAGTTTATGATACAATCTATTTAACGTTTATTTGTAACTTCGTTACATTCAAGTAATCATTTATTCTTTCCATTCACTTCTTTAAACAATTTCAAGGTCTCTAAGCTAGTATCATCAAGTTTCTCTTTTCATATCCTTATCATCTCAATAGACAAATCAACAAAAGCAACAACCTATTTAACAACATACATAAAATCATGATCCCTAGTTGATAAACTAGAGATAGAGAATCCTATGGAATCACTAAGCCTTTACATTGCATCAAAAATGTAACAAATAGTAGAATCCCATTCTTACTTAGCTACCAATGCCTTCTCAAATGTCTCTTTTTGGACATTTTGCAATTGAACAAGAAGTGTAGATATCATCTTATAGCCCTACTATAATTCATGTAATTGATTATATGATTATTTAATTTTTTATTTATAATGAACCACTTTTTCTCAAGCACATTGTTTTTCGCTTTAAGAGTGGTGTGATGCTGCTTTAAGGTTTCATAAAGAACCTCGTCCTCTTTGGCCTTTTCTTCAATAGCCAGCAAAGGTTACTTCATATTTTCATGAAGGGAAGCAACAATGCAACTACAAAAATGAAACAAAGTTCTAAAAAATGGAACTTCAAAAGCTATAAATGATAGTGAGTATGAGCAGCAAAGATGAGGGGATGGAAATTTAGGGATTTTAGACTTGAGGTTTTTTTTTAAATTTTTAACAGTTCAATATAATGCTTTAGCATTCTTTAATTAGCTAGTTGTTATTAGTTGTTTGATTTTGGATTGTTTAATTTAGATTTTCATGTGATTAGGGGGTTCTAGCAATTCTCAAACCCGTTTATTGTGACACCCTTTTTGTGATTTAGTATCCATCTTGCTTCTCTTCCTTGATTATTATCAAAGTCATTTAGGGGCTTGCCAGGCGTGTCTTCTTTAGCTTGTATTGGGCTTTAGGATAGGAGTAGTGGCTTTAAACTCTAATAAGAGTACAAGGGTTAGTCCCTCGATTAGTTTTGGGTAAAAGAAGAACAGATGTTGAAATATTACAAATAGGTTATTAAAATATCAAGTCCCTTATGGAGAATTCTTTAGAATTAGTAGAAACTTTAGACAAGTATAAGATTCATATATTATGCGTTTAGGAGATAAGGTTGACGCTAAAGAAAAAGAGATTAATGAGTTTAATCTTTGGTATTCAGGGGGCACGAGACGGAAGAATAAGGTAGGTATTTTGGTTGCCAAAGAACTCATAAAAGATGTTGTGGGGGTAAAAAGGACTAATGATACGAATATGTTTTAAATATTGTAGTGAAGGGTGCTATTATAAATATGATGTGTGCTTATACACCTTAAGTAGGGATGGACAAACAACTTAAGCACCATTTTTAGGAAGAACTAGATGAGGTGATTTAGCAAATACCCCCTAACGTGGAAGTTATTCTAGGAGAAGACCTTAATGTCCATATAGGACCAACTTCAGATGGTTGCTCAAGAACTTATAGGGATTTCAAGTATGATGAAGGGAATGTTAGAGGTAGCATTTGAGGTGGTAATAGCCAACTCATTTTTCAAGAAAAACAAGGAGCACCTGATGACTTTTAAGAACAGAACCATAAAGACTTAAATTAATTACTTTTGCATAAGGCGAAGTGATCAATCTAGCTGCAAGGATTGTAAGGTGATACCTAGTGCTTGCATGTCAACTCAAAATAGATTGTTAATTTTGTATCTTTTTATTTAGAGTAAGAAGAGAAGTTCTAAGAGGTGTAAAAAATCAGATGGTGGAATTTGAAAGGGGATATGGTTAAATAATTTAGGGATAGAGTAATTTATGGAGAAGAATGAACTTTGGTAGGAGATGCTAACCAAATATGGGAGCGAGTCACAACTCTTATAAGGAATACAACTTTAAAGACCTTAGGTGTTTCTAAAGGGACGAGGGGTAGTAAGAGGGAGTCTTGGTTATGGAATGAAGATGTTCAAGAAAGAGTTAAGTTCAAGAAGGCCGCCTGCAAAGCTCTTGTGGATAGTACCACAAAGGTAAAGAAATTTAGTGATAGAGAAAGGTATAAATTAGCAAAGACAAATGTGAGGGTGATAATCTCAAAGGCTAAAAGTAGAGCATACAAGAAACTATATCAAAAATTGTATACTAAAGATGGAGAAAAGGATATTTGCAAGTTAACAAAAGCTAGGGAACCAAAAGTAAGAGATTTTGATCAAGTTTTTTATATAAAAGATGAAGTAGGGAATTGCTTGTAACTAAAAATGACATCAAGAGAAGATGGTAGAGGTACTTTTATATCCTTTTTAATAACTGTGTAGAGGATAAAATCTTTTTAGGTGATCTTAGTTTGCCCAAGAGGTTTCATAATTTTACTTACTACCAACAAATTACAAGGGGTTAAATTAATAAAGCGTTGAGGGAGATGAAGAGTGGTAAGGCAGTAAGGCCTAATGAGAAACTCATAGAGGTGTGGAAGAGCCTAGGCAAAGAGGGTATTATTTGGCTAGCCAAGCTTTCTAATGTGATCCTTCAAATTACTTAGCCACACTATGAACTTATGTGAGAAGATGATTGAGAAGAGAGTGAGAAAGGATGTTTCTATCTCGAATACCAATTTAGTTTCATGCCAAGAAGGTCCACGATAGAAGTTTTGTATCTCCTTATAAGTTTAATGAATACTACAAGGAAAGATATTGTAACCTACAAATGGTTTTATTGATTTAGAGAAGATGTATGATAAGATACTAAGGAAAATCATGTAGAGGTGTTTAAAAGCCAAGGGGTTCCTATGATGTATATACAAATTAATATGGATATATATGAAGGTGTAAAAACTAGAGTAAGGACAATAAGAGGAGATACAAAATATTTTTCTATAGATATTGGGTTACACCAAGGCTCTTTTTGAAACTCCTTTCTATTTACCATAGTGATTGATGATCTCACCAAGAATATCTAAGGGAATGTGCCTTGGTGTATATTGTTTATTGATGACATTGTTTTAGTGGATGAGACAAAAGAGGGGGTCAATGCAAAGCTTGAAATTTAGAGGGATATATTAGAGTCAAAGGGCTTTAAACTGAGTAGGACTCTAAGACTGAGTATGTGGAATGTAACTTTTCGAAACATAGGGTGGATACTGATGTGGAGGTAAAGATTGGTTCAGAAGTTATTTCACAAAATGAGTGTTTTAAATATCTAGAATCTATCATCCAAAGCAATGGAGATATTGATGAAGACTTAGTTCACTGGATCAGATTAGGAAAGGTGCATCAGGAATTTTGTGTAATAAGAAGATATCACTCAAGCTTCAAGGTACATTCTATCAATTAGTGATTAGACCAACCATGCTCTACAGGGCAAAGTGTTGGTCCATCAAACAAGTGCATAATTGTAGGCTAATAGTGATGGAGATGCGGATGCTCCGTTGGATATGTAAGCTTACTAAGAGATAAGGTCAAAATTATAATAGTAAGGGACAAATTAAAGGTTGCTAATATTATGGAAAAATTAAAGGTTGCTAATATTATTGACAAATTAAGAGAGACAAGGCTTAAGTAGTTTAGACATGTTAAGAGGAGACACCTAGACGCTCTAGTAAGAAGATGCGAGAAGATTATACCTAGAGACTATAAGAGGAAAAAAAATGGTTTCTTAAGAAGAATTGGAGGGAGGTGATCAAGAATGATATGATAATGTTGGAACTTACCAAGGACGTGACCTTCAATTGAAAACTTTGGCATATTAGGATTCAAATGAAAGATCCCTCATAAAGAGATCCTTGTAGTTTCCATAAGTCCTTTAACTCTTTCCTCTTGTAGTTTGCCTAAACTTGTAAATAGGTAGTACTTATCTCTTAGGAATTTAGCTTAAGCCTTTTTACCTACCTAGCTTGATTTAGTACTTTTATTTTTATTTTTTTATTTTTTTCATCATCATCATCATCATTATCATCATCTTCTTCTTCATTTTTACTATAATTACTATTATTATTATAATGATCATCATCATCATCATCATCATCCTAATCATCATCATCATCATTATTATTATCATCTTTATTATCGTCGTCGTCGTCGTCATCATCATCATATTATTATTATTATTATTATTATTATTTCATTACAATTTTTTATTTATATATTTTTCCTCTTTATATGGGTCATTTAGAAACAGTCTCTCTACTAATTAAGGATAAGACTACATATTATTGAACCTCCGTAGACCTCGCGTATTAGTGAAATTTCTATTGGATGTTGTTGTTGTCAATTTGATGATCTTTTTACCTAAGTTAATTAATAATTAATACATTTAATTATGTTAATTAATTTAGGTTAAGTTAAATTAAATTAAATAATACTAACTTAATAGTTTTAAAAATTAATTTTAAATAATTGGGTCTTATTATGCCACGTAAGCATCACACGACACAATAAGACCCACAATAAAATTAGATTATTATAAAATTTTCCACGGCAGTAATGACACAGTGAAACACGAATAATGTCATATTCCATTATTATTTCTATTAACATAAGGTTTATTTTAAACATTTTTAAAACGATAGGGTTTAATTTAAATCATGTGAAACATTAAGGTTTAACTTGTGATGAGAAGCAAACATTAGGGTCATTTTTGCCCTTTTTGTCTTACCTTCTATTATTTAAGAATAAAACCATAGTTATGTTTGTTGTAAGGATTATTGAGCAAACTCAAGGTTGCTTTAACCTAAATATATTTTATCTTAAATTAATAGGTGCTAGTTAAGTAAATTTATATGATTTGGATTAATAAACTCACAATCATATGAATTTATAGGTAAGGTTAAAAAATGCTATATCAGAAAGACTTTGATAAACAGTTGTCATCTAATAATTATAGGAGTCACATGAAATATGATTAATAATAATTTTATTTATGTTATTTAAATTTAGTTGGTTTATTGAGCAAACTCACAATCAACTAAATTTGAATGTGATACTAGCCCACTAAAGAATTATTTAAAAAATTTTAACTTAATAGTAAGGGTTACCATTTTGTTTAGAAATAATGAGAGTAACCAAATATTTGTTAAAGTCTTGATTTTTTTTTCACATAAAGTAATACTTTCTCTTTTATGTCTTTTTGGTTATTAAATAAAATAAGTAGTAATTTGTCCCTAAGAAGTATTATGAATACTAACAAGCTCACTGAACCTAACTTCTTAGACTAGTTTTACAACTTGAGAATTATTCTTAGGCAAAAAAAGAAATTAAATGTTATTGATATTACAATTCCACCAAACCCTAGTTCAGATACAACTGAGATGTATAGGAGATCAATGTCATATTGATGATGTTGAACAAGTTCTATGTGTAATGTGGGTGGTTAGGTCAGCTGTGTTTGGCCAAGGCCCAGGCCCAGGTCCATACGTCCACGGCCCATTCGCAGGTATTAGTCTCCCATGCAAACGTAAAGACCGACGTAAAGACCTAAACCTAGCATTTATCCCATATATAAGGTACTATTTCGTCATGATACAGGTACGACGTTGTAACCCTATTTTTCTCTGTTCTTAGCAACCAATACCTTCTAAAAAAAGACTAACTTGAGCGTCAGAGGGGCCTGCCAGTAGTTAACCCCCGGCTTGCCTTATTTGTTTTGCAGGAGTCCTTTAGTTGAAGTCAGTCAGGATCATGGATCCAAGCAGTAACGTTCAGCCCCAGTAGATTCAGGCAGAACCAGTGGGTATATCTCATAAGCTTTAGGGGCAGTACAAGAACATGGATGCTCATACTATAATTTTGCATCTTAAGGATGGGGTAAAGGGTAAGCAGGAAATCCCCTAAATAGAATCTCAGATCTTGCCAACACGCTAATTAGAAGACCCTTTGCTATCAATAAGAAGGAAAAGCGAGATGTGACATTACTAGTGCCATTTGGAATGGAATAAGAAGATTGATAATACCACATTCCCCTTTAAAGTAAGTTGAAAGATATCATACTTCTAAAGCATTATATTAATATGAGATGGCGGAAGGATCTTTATTAGAGTTACACATAGTAAAGATGATTAGCTATATTGAAAAATTAAGCCAATTAGGCTTTTCTATAAACCATAAGTTGAACATTAATTGGTGCTTTAGTCACTTCTGAACTTTTCACAGTTCATTATGAACTTTCATATGAACTAAAATGATATGTCATTGTCTGAACTACTGAATATGCTTAAAATTGTCAAGCCTTACCTTAACAAGATGTTATATATTCTTCTATGAGCAAGAAAAAGGGGCTATAAAAAGCATAAAAACAAGAAACATAAGACTTCTACCAAAGTAGAAAACCAAATGGTGATGTTAAGAAGAAGAAAAGCTTTAAAGGCACATGCTTTTTATTTTTTTGGTTGATGGACACTAGAAGAGAAATTGCAAAGTGTATCTTACTAGCTTGAAATATAAGAAGCTTAAAGAAGCTACATCTACAAATATGCTTTTGATTGAGATTAATCTTTCTACTTAAGTTCCATGTTATTGAGTATTGGAAATGGATATGGTTTTTATATTTGTAATAACAATCATATGTCAACAAGGAAAGGCGAAATAGACCTGTGAGTTAGCAGTGGAATAAGGGTTGCTATATTGGTTGTAAGAACTTATAGTTTTTCTTGTCCTTGTAATCTTGTATTAGAACTAGTTAGTTGTTAATATGTTTCAGTTATTATAGGAAACATAATTTAAATGGATTTATCTTTATTATTAAGAATAGAGATAACATGTAACACCCAAATACCCCCTGGGAGGATACATGGATGCCACCCAAGACAGAACAAACAAAACAGACATCACACTGA
>JANKOE010000005.1:13269180-13282153 GCA_026284465.1 Erythroxylum citrifolium
TTACATATACGAAATACATGCATTTATTAAAGGAATACCTCATAATATATTATTAACAAATCATAATGTTAATACATAAATCACAAATGTCCATTGGCCTAGGGCACACTACTAACACGCTCATCATTAGTCGCTCTCAATCTCCTTGTTAGTTGATTGATAATGAACCTAATGGTGATCACAACAAAATTAGAGAGATGCAAGTAGTCCCAGAGGAGCTAAATGAAAGCATGCTCAAATTTTTCCTCACTCAATAACATATGAGTGAATAAAGATAGGTCTAGACAGGTTACTAGATATGTGCTATCATGTCAAGCATATAAAGAGAGAATAAGCAGCTTATGCACATATTGCATTAATGGAAATTGAAAGCTGGAAGCTTTGGACCTTGTGGGCGAATAAGGATGCATCAAGGCTATAACATTCTAATAATCGATGGCATAGACCTCTAGTAATCCTCATCAATTTGAATCCTAATGGGATGTATGATGCAAGCGTAATCCTTTATATAGAGTCCATTCTGAATTCCAAATAAATCTAATTAAACTAATGAAGAATGCTCCCTATCCAAAACTACATAATGGAACATTATCCCAGGGAGTCCTATTTTCATCGACTTAGACAATGCATACAATCACGAACACTAGCTCCCAATACACCAGTTCTCAAGTATCAAACAAATTTTATCTCCTGTTAATCTCTATGGTCCTTTGTATCCAATCCTCCAATTTTAGCTCCCTTAATACACTCAAGTCAATATACTATAGTGGTTTTTTTTTTGGCAGATACTTAGTTATTAAGTGTAGGATTAGATGCTCTAGCTACTCTATAAGTGATATATGTGACAGAATATTTGTTGTAGGCCACTACTATAGCTCAAGATTCCTAGCAATAACTACAAATGAGGTAGAAACAACAAATCTTGGTCTCTTACAATGAGGTTACTCCTTCACCTAACTATGTTGTACTAATGGCGCTGCTCCTATAGTCATGACCAAACAACCTAAAAAATTAACAAATCAGCTCCCACTAATGATATAGATTATCTCTTTTTAGTAAAAGCAAACAGTGAAAATAAATATGATGTTGCACCAAATATATGGAAAATAACGATATAATAACCATGAAAATGTTAAAACTCCCTTATATGAAATTATTAATGAACCATATAACCTTAAACAATGGATTAACCTCATAGTAAATCAATTTCATCATTTAACCTCCTCTTACATTGATACATAAACAAAACCATACTCCTTACTCTATAATACCATTTTAACGACCGAATAAATTATTTCATCAAAGTTCCTTAAACCCCTAACATGAACTATTTTTCAATCCAGAAATAAAACGAGTATATGTAAGGATATATGGCATCATAATCTAAGAAAAATAGGGATAATAACATGAAATGCAAAGATGACATAATCACTTGATGCAATAAGATTCAAAAATTTTAATTCAATTTACCTTAATATCATTTTAATGACAAACTCATCCTTAAGAATATAATAACCCAACATAACAAAGAATATGGATAACAATGAGAAACTACTCCTAAAAAGTAAATGAACACTAGGCCATTCCAAAACATTGCATAATTAACTAATTTCACCCCATAAATAACTCAAATATAGCTTCAAATCATGAATTCAAGCTATACTTTATCTAACCTAAACATAACAGACTCCAAAATCTCTGGAGATAGCGGATATTCGTTAAGTTCAAACCCTAAGACACAATCATCATCCTCAAGCAATCCATAATTGATGTGTTTTTTAGAAATTAAAATTTCATTCATTATAAAAGAGAAGTTACAAAATAGGGGGAGGATCTCTCCCACATGAGAGAAACCCTCTTAAAACACTGGTTTAAAAAAAACAAAAACGACAACGTATCCAGTCTAATATTTAATGACACTTCGTAGACAATTGGGGTAAAACTAACTTGCCCTTTCTCTGATCTTCGCATCATTTCTCTATTAGGGAGGGTGAAGTCAACTCTAGAGGCTAGACGATCGATGGTTCTAGAGCTACTCCCACTCAGATCTTCGTACAATAAGCATGACACAGGTATCAAACTCAACAACCAAACTCTATAATTTTTAGGGCATGGCTAATCTAAGGAGATTTCATCCACGAAAAAGGTATCCAGTTCAAAGATTTTGAAAGCTTCCTTTTTTCTTGAAACCTCCACTAATTAAACATTGATCCATTGATGATAAGGATTTGGATGGATAGCATGGATCTTCAAGCAATGCTCAATCCAGAAAGGTGAAGATCTTAGTAATTCCAGGTGAGTCCAGATCTAAACAACGTTCTTTTGTTCCTTAAAGACTATGAAAGAATAATCTACTTATTTAAAGCATGAGAACTGTTGTGAAGAGTTGTTTTTGGATTTCATTTCTGCATGTGTGAACTAAGTAATAAGAACTTAGGAGAGATCATACAGGTCTAGGGCTATATTCTCCACACAAGGGCCATTCTCCTGCTACAGTGTAGGTTTAATTGATTGATGAGCAGTTGCTCCCTTATACTAGAAGTAGTGAGTTTTATAAGAGGTGTTAGCGAAGTATATTTGTCTTTAAACCTTCTACTATTCCTCTCATTCCATATTACTTGAAAACATGTAGCCACCGAGAGTAATATAATAGCCCTATAATGTTTAGAGATATGTAAATTAGGTAATTCCTGTAGGATATCTATGAGTCTTCCATAGATAAAACTAGGGGCACATAGAGTAGAAATTTTAGCCCAAACTTCTCTGGAGGAGACACATTCAAAGAAGAGATGATCTCTAGTTTCATCCTCTAGATTGCATAGGATACAAAGCTTATAGGAGGTTAGGAATTTCAACCTATCCAAGGTACTAAGTCTGTCCCACATTGCTAGCCAAAGCAGAAAACTAACATTAGATCTAAGGGCCTTGTTCTAGATCAGTGAATCCCATCCTACTCAATTTGCAGACCCCTCCCTTATGTTCCTGACTTCTTTAACAGTAATCTCAGAAATAGGAATATCCTTTCATAGGTAGATATCTCTCTTCTCATGGATTCTAAATTGAGGAAAGAGAAGAAGTCTAGTCTCATTTCAAGAAAGGGACTAGTTCTCATTCCTAACTATTTCTTGGAGCTTATCATCCTTAAAGAACCGATTTAATAGGGATCTTGCCATCTGATTTTGTATTAAAGGTCCATTTCTTGTCCAGTTGTGCCCCTATCTTACAAGTAATGTGCTAGTACATCTCCTCCTTCATTCTAAGAAGTTGGTTAAAAAACTAAGTGTTGCTTTCTTTGGTTTTTAAAGCCCAAAAACTCCCTCCTTTTAATAAATAAAAGAGAATCCATTTAGTGGCATAGATTGTTTTTCACTTAGGATTCTCCAAATCCTCTTGGACAAAAGAAATCTGTTTTTATTAGAGATTAACTCTAGTCCTAATCCTCCTTACTCTCTTGGTTGACAGATTTTCTTCCAACTAACTTTAGCTATTCCTTTCTCTCCATTCCCTTTCCCCCATAGAAATTGCTTCATCATTTTTTCTACTGTTTTAATAAGCCCTTTAGAGAGAAAAAGGTATGAACACCAATAAGTATTCATAGACAAAATTACCGACTTTAGTAGCTTAAGTTTCCATCCATATGATAGTGCTCTATTGGTCTATGTCCCCAATCTTTTCTGGATCTTTTCAATTACAGGAATACATTCACAAAACCTAAGCCTCATTGATAAGATAGGAATCCCCAATTAGAGGAGAGGAGGGTCCTCAATTTTCATATTCGTAGCTTAAGATAAGACATTTGAGAGGTGAGAATCACTTTTGGAGAGAATGAAATAGCCCTTGTGTAGGTTGACACATAGTCCCGACATCTCCTTAAATAAATTGAGAGTTCTCATCAGAAGAGAAACTGAATGAACATTAGCCTTACTTAGGAGAATAAGGTCATCTGCAAAACATAAACTAGTTAGAGAAACTTTTTTACATTTGGAGTGAAATATGAAGTTAGGGTCTGTTGAAGTGTTATGCTTCAGTAACTGAGTGAGAACCTCCATACAAATTAGGAATAGATAAGGGGACAGAGGATCCCCTTGCCTAGTACCCTTTTTGACTTTAATCACCTTCGTGGGGCTCCCATTTATCAATATCCTATAAGAAGCAATAGAAATGCATTCTTGAATCCACTTTATGAACCTTAAGGGAAAGTTCAGGATCTCCATAGCTTTTAGCAAAAAACCCTAATTCACACTGTTGAAAGCTTTTTGTAAATCAACTTTTATAGTACAATTCTGGGGACTTCTCCTGTGATTATACCCTTTTAAAAGCTCTTGCACGATAAGGATATTGTCCCCTATATCTCTGCTAGTCATAAATGCTCCTTGATTCTTACTAATAAGAAATTCTAGAACCTCCTTTAGCCTATTAGCCAAAATCTTGGCAATGATCTTATAGAGGAAATTTATACACGAAATAGGTCTGTAATCTCTTCAAGTATCCGAGCTGGATTTATTAGGGACCAGACAAAGAAAGGTCTTGTTTGTTTCTTTTAGTAAAACCCCTTTTAAGAAGAACTCATGCACTGCCTCCTTGACTATCCCCCCCAAACTATTCCAAGTTTTCTGATAGAAAAAACCATTAAAGCCATCAAGTTCTAGAGTCTTTAAGCCATTCATGTTAAAGACAACCTTCTCAATTACCTAATCTGTAACAAGTCTTATTAACTAAGAAACCTCATGATCAGGAATTTTAGTGGATACAAACTGTCTAAGATCATAAACTAACTCTTTAGCCATCTTGTCCGAAAACATCCACAATAGCTTCAGTTTTAATGGAGGTGATTCTGTTGACATTCTTTCAAGCTAACATAGAATTGAAGAACTTAGAACATCTATCTCCATCTTTTATCCAATTAATTCTAGCTCTCTACTTCAATAAAGAACATTGATTATCCACCACTTATGAGTAATTCTTAAGAGCTTCCTTCTCTGCTGTAACTAGAGCACCATCTAAGGGATTCTTTGCCAATGAATTTTTAATAGATGAGAGTTTATCTCTAGTTATTTCAATCTCCTTAAAAAGATTCAGACCTCTCTTACAATTAAAAACCTTCAGCTCCTGTTTTATAGCCTTGAGCTTTTGGGTACATATGTACAGCTTAGTCCCGTAGTATCATGCACCAATCCGTTCACTATTGCTTCTTGAAATCCCTCCATGTTAACTAGAAAATTGTTAAATCTGAAAGGATGATGAACTCTGGAGGTAGTGAACAATTTATCAATCTTTATACGAGCATGGTCTGAGATACCAAGGTCTAGGAATTTCATAGAGCTTCTTGAAAAAGTATGTAACCATTCCACATTTACCAAAGCCCTATCCAATTTTTTCCTAATGTGCCAAATAGAACTTTGCTTATTTGTCCAAGTAAACTTATGACCTTCAAATTTAATATCTATAAGTTCCACCTCCTGCATACAATCAAACATATCAGAGGAGTTGTTGAGTAGGTTACAATTACCTTTAGCCTCTGATATGAACAAAGTGGTATTAAAATCCCCACAAACCACCTAAAGGGAATTTACCGAAGTCTTAATCCTTCTTAGGTAATTCCAGAGGTCAAATCTTCGAAACAAAGTGTTGAATCTATAGACAAAAGTAGCTAAAACCTAAGAATTTTTCATTTTAAAATAAAGCTTAGTGTGAATATGCTGCTGACTTGATTCCAGAACCTCCACTTTCAAGTAATCACCGTCATAAGCTATAATAATCCTTCCATATACATGACTTTGATAGTTTGTAATGAACTGTCAATTGCTACCCAATTTATTCATATTAACTTCTTTGATTTTAGTCTCCAACATACAAAAAACCCAAGGCTTTTCCTTTAGCACAAAATCCCTTAAAGCATTAAGCTTGGAAGGATTATTTATTCCACGCATATTCCATACAATCAATGTCATAGATAATTTGTTTTCTCTTTGGAGCTTTTCCTACTACTCCTAATACTTTTCCAAGAGGTGTCTTGATCAAACTGCTCCTCTTGATTACTACCATTTTGCAAATCAACCTTTGATAGACTTTGTTCATTCTGTTGAACAACCAAAACTCCTTCATTTAGAATAGTACCACTAGTTTTCGGAACATTTCCCCCTTTATTCATTAGTGACTTACAAAAATTTTCTGATAAATTTTGTTGAACTCCTTTCAACTGAACATAATCAAGGCTATTGTCCTTCGGAATGCACTCCCTTATTTTAGGGAAGACGTTAACTGACTGGGCCATCTCTTGGTGTTCTGCTACTTGTTCTGCCTGCTCGATTTCTTTGATTTCTTCAGACTCATTCTTTTCCATACCCACCACTTCCCAATAGTCACCTTTAATGAAAACTTTACCCATCGGTTTCCATTCTTTACTTTGAGCTTTAAGAGACGGTTTCCATTGGTAAGTCACCAAGACTTTGTCTTCTCTAAGAGAGTTTTCATCAGCCAATCTTAAAATAGGAATACTATCTTCATTTCCTTAGAGATATCCATACTCACACATAATTTTGCAGATCGAACTCTTTTTCTCAATGTAGTATTTTCATCCATACATATAGGTTTCCCCAAGTAGCTCGCAAGCATACTCAACCCCTTTATAGTCCAATACTCTAAAGGGATATTATGAATGTTCATGCATAGGGGTATGCTCTTCATTTTGATTTTTTCTAACTCCATTTCCAGTTGCCAATTTTGGAGAAATAATGGAAGTTGAGAGATATGCCATAGGCCCTCTTCTATTACCTTTTGAGCTTCCACTTTGGAAAAAAAGGGAAAGAATATATTACCCTCTTCAGTTAACACTACCTCCATTAGACCTCTTGCTTTCCAGCTTCTCGAAGCCCACGCTTGTATAACAAGAAAAGCAAGCCTTTTGTCCATGAAAAATCCAACAAGAGTAGTTTCCCATTTCTTAGCTCCCTGCTGTAAAACATCTAGGCTATGAGCCACCATTAGCTTACCATCAATCTCAACCGGAGGGCTGAAGACCAAAGAGGAGTCAGAGTTATTTCCAACGACCTATTTCCATGTCTTTCTAGGTCCTCTAGTTGTGTCTCCAACAGTTGGGATAGAACCCTTGGGTGAAGCAGCAGTGGTAGAGTGAGGTATAGTTGTAGAAAAGGAAGGAGAATAGGGAAGAGCCGAAGAAAGTTTAGAAGGGGTGGAAGGGGTTGAGTTAGGGTTAGGAGAGTGGGTTTGTTTGATAGTTGAAAGAAAGGTTAGAAAATTAGTGTCAATTTATGATTTGGAAACTAATTCCTCTTTGGTTGTTTTGCAGGTTTGTGCAAGAGATTTGAAAAAGCAAAGGGGCAAAGCTAGGATTTCTTTCTGGGTTGTGAAAAAGAGGGCAGATCTATGGTTTGAAGACCAAACGAAGATTTTTAGCAGGAAGTAAGACTGACTAATAAGACAGTTCCAGGAGATCTGCAAGGATGGGAGGGGTTGAATGGAGAAAATGAAAAGGATAAGTAGGATAAGCTGGCTTCTAGAAACCTAGATTACCAAATCCTGATCGTTTTAACCATCAGAATCGTGCATTTCTTGATCCTTTAGCTGGATGTTTAAGAAGGCAAAATGTTAGGGGAAAAGGAATACTTGGAATTTACACAAATTGAGATGAAAAAGAGGTATGAAATGTCCAAAATTCCAACAAAAACACTAACCTATAGAATTGGGGTTTTTCTCCAAGATTAACATTTTAAACTCAAAATCTTATTAAATGGTGAGTGAAATTAATGAGAAACTTACTTGGGGGAGTTGAAATCTACTGGAAATTGCAATAGGAAGGATTGAATTTGAGAGAACATTAAAAAGGTGAGTGAAATCAATATGTCACAAATGTTATTCTATAGTGTTAAATTATGGTTAAACACATACCTTACACGATAGTGTGTTAGTGTCATGTGCAAGGCACGAATGCTACATGGGAGCATGTTTGATACAAAAAGCGGTAAAATGGTTTAATATTCTTAGAACATGAGATAGACAGAGAAAGGATATAGCACCATGTTAATGCATTGAACAAGAATAAAGAAACAAAAGCTACTTAAAATAAACAAAATGAGAACACGTTACCATGTTGTTGCATGTTATAAACTCTCCAAAACCCATTTCTGCACTAAGAAGAACAAAGCCTCTACACGTGGGAATGCTGTGATAGATACACAGCACAATTTTATTATTTTTTTAAAAAAGGGTGCTCTCAGCTTCTTTAACCCACGTAAACATAGACTTAAAAAACTGCTTTGTTGTCCCAAAGTTATGCATGAAAGACTTTTTGAGAGTTTTACCTAGTCCAATATGGGAGCAAATTTAAAGGGGTGTTTAGCATACCAAGAATTGGAGGTGAATACAGGAGCTACATGGTAACGTGTTTGTCTCGTGTATGAAACCAAAGACTATTTGACTTGCTGTACCTGCAACAATGTGGAAGCGATGGCGGTCACGGACTATGTTTTGAAAGGGAGCGGTTCAAGAGTTCCTTGAACCTGACAATCGTAGATTATGCAGACAAATCCCAGAACCTGAAAAGTCAAAGCTCCTGCCTCCTGGACCTTTGATCATCAAGAAGTAGGGGAATATCTTCTCTCTTTTGTATTCGCTATCTAATCAGAGTTTTGCTGTCACAGATAGCTACGCATATTTGTTTCTTACTTGAGAAGTTTCATGTGCTACAACATATCAGGAGAGCATATGTTCTTTCATATGTAATATTTATTCTCTTATTCCAGTAGTACTTTCCCTGTTTTTGGAGTATATGAGATTGTAGAAAGGCATAACATTCATTTCAGGTTCTTGTGCTCAAGCCGAGATACAGGATTAAAAGAATGTGCTGGTAGCGAATGTCACATACCCACACAAGATATGCACGATACTGTAGACAAATATACCATATACATGGAATTTTCTATCAAACTTTACAATTGCTAGCATTCGAAGATACAAAATCTATAGTTACAAGTCAGCAAGGAATTGATGTAATTGCTCGGCACATCCTACTTCGCTTCTGAGCTGTTCAAGAAGCAGCTCGTCAAGAAATTGTCTATAATCAAGAAGGACCGTGCATTCTGTAATAGCAGTTATATGTAGCACATGTAGATGCTGGTCAGACAAGCTAACCGCAGCTATAACTTACTACCATTAAGATACTCGCGGCACCTTCAAGATATTTATCCATGCTTTTCCCAATAAAGCTAATCCTTGATCATTGTTTTAAAACACTGGCTCCAACCTCTATTCTTCATACATATTAAGATTTTTCACCTGCAAATCATCCCCGTGTCAGTATTTTCTTTTGCGAGCTTGGTGATCTGGACTAGGATACCCTTAATGGCTACAAATTGGAAATACAGCTGATTGAAAACTCTCCATCCCACAAGGCATAGATCAATGGATCCCCACGCCAAAAGAATTTTGTGAACAAGCTTGGCGGCATCAGCTTGCGATTGAGCCCCACCAGGACTTTGCTTCTTGCTGCCAAGCCAGTACAGGATTCGGGGAAATACAGATTCTTTATAAATTCAAGAGGATAAACATTCTCTAAACCATCTGCAGAGCTTTTATGCACCCACTTGAATTGGCTGCAATGACCGTGTCTGACTTCCCTCTCCAGCAGACACTTGAAACAAACTGCCCATTGCCATCATCGGTCTCTTTACCAGAAATTGGGTCAATTGAACCAAATTTGTGTGAAGTGATTGGAATAGGTAGAGATCTATAGTAAGCATACACCTGAAAAGATATCGAATCATGAGGTAAAGATAGGACAATACAATGCTCTAATGAATATGGAAATATCACATCTAAACTAGGACATTTCCATTGCCATTTTTCTCCTTTCTTCTGCACCCCCCAACATACACCCTTCTTCCCACCCAAAAGAAAAAATACATGTACGAAATTCCCATTCATTTAAGAATAGAACACTTCATTCATTATCCAACAAATGCACTAGGAAATTAAAGTCATACCTCATTTGTTTCTGAACCACAAGCTATGTAGCCATCAGACACGGACAAGCCCACAAAGTTCTGAGGAAGTAAGAAAGACTAAATTAAGATGAAACCAGAAAAGAACAAACAGGTAAGAGAAAAACAATTGAAACAGAGATCAGAATGACAATAATGACAAAGTTTAATTCCTTAAAGGATTCTGTCACAAAAGAAAAAATGACATTAAACTCACAAAATAATACCTTCTCATTAGTATGCCCAGTTAGGGTTAAGCTGCAAGCATTAGTGGATACTCCACTCGAATGGGTTTTATTGAGATTCCAAAGCTTTAGTGAGTTGTCAGTTGATGCAGTAACGAGAGTGTCAGGTTCCACAAATTTCACATAGCTCACAGCTTTGTCATGGCCAGTTAGCACACACCAAGGTGTTCTAACATTCCGAAGGTCATAGCAGTAGGTTGTATAATCTGCAGACCCAAAGGCCAGTAGATGAGTGGAATGAGAAGAGAACTGAACGCAGCAAACATTGGCAATGCTCCTTATTGTGGCTATACTGTTCTTCTGCAAAAATAAGCATCATAAGAATATTATGTTTCAAATAGCTGCTAGTGCTAAGACAAAGATCAGCCCTCATGTAAACAAGTATGGAAAATCTCAGTGGGATGTATGGCTTTTTTATAAGTTACACTCAACTATCTTGACAACATCATGGTCACAATCATGGATGAAGATGCATGCTTATATCACCTTATTTATCCCTCAAATACACAAATAGTATTATGTGTTATAACTCAATGCAATCATGAAACGGGGAGTTGTAATATAATTTCCTGCAGAACAAGACGATTTAGTTAAAAGGAGACAAGAATACTTCTGTTTTTGGTGATAAAAAGCCCAAACCCTGACTCTCCTTAGTTGTAACTTGTAAATAACTTACATGCATAGGATGAGAAAGAACGAACATACCTCGTTAATATTCCACAGCTTCACAGAACAGTCATCACTGCCACTAGCCAATTTTGTCGGATATACTTGAGAAAAATCAACAGACCAAGCCCTTTTCTCATGCTCACCATATTGAAAAACCCCTTGACCAGTACTGACATCCCATAACTGAAATCCATTGAACGAGGAATTTACAAGCAATGCATTGGAAGCATTATGAAGAAAGAAACAAAATGGATGTAGATGATATGCTAAGGAAGGCCAGACAGGAAACCATACTGCTTGCATCTACATTCATAAATATAGTAATCACAGACTACATACTAAATGCAAGCCGTATGAAGTGGAAAAACATCTGATAAATCAACCAATGTCCTCAAATCTTGTCATACTATAAAATATCAAATGGTTTTTCTCCAAGTGATGATGCTTCACAAAATTCAACATTGGTTATCTATAAACTGTGATATTAAAGTAGAAATAGGAGACAATTTTGGGACAGCTATTTACTATTTGATCCATATTGAATTTGAGTTTGAACAGTGATAATTTGAAGATCTAATCAAATCATAAAGTTCCAACTTGACTGATGATGTCAACATACCAGAGACTGCATTCCTGTATAAATTGGGACTTTAACAATCAACAGAAAAGATGTCGTATCAGTACACACTGACAAACCAAATTAATGAACTCAAAATGATACAGGAAATTAAAATCCATCACTGTCGAGCTCTTAATATCCAGAGACAAGTTTTAGACTTGAAAGCAACAAAAGAAAAGATGACACACCTTCACCACACCATCATAGCCAGTTGAAGCGAGATAATTCTTGATATAATTATTCCAGCAAATACAGCTGAGCTTTGATTTATTTGACATTTCAATAACAGGATAATGAATATCAACAGAATCATTGAAGAGTGCATCAAATTCAAAAACTTTAATTTTCTTTGAAACCCCAGCAGCAGCAAAATAGTCAGCATCCCGGTCAAAACTTAAGGAACAAATCACATTAGCAGAACTATTGAAATCCCCAGTTCTTAGCAGTCCACGTACTTCAAACTTACTATACCTAGCATACTTGCATAAACCATCAAAAAAGGCTCCAACGCGATCAGTGTGATTTTGTCCTTCTTCAGCCATTTGTGCTAAACAGCAGTTCTCACGATCTGTTAGTAAAACTCTATCGTGACGAATAGTAGCATCAGTTTCAGGGGGTTCGATTTTGGATCTCATTGAGAAGTAAGCACTTTCAAGCTGACTAATATTGTTCATAAATTTTGTTTTATTTGCATTAGAGCTAAATGAAATTGGAGAAAGTGGCTCGAAGCTCAAGCATTCTCTGTGAGCATTGTTTTGAATACCATCCAGTAGCTCACCATGTTTGGACATGTGAACCAAGCCTTGTGGATGACTCCTCCTTTCAACTTCTTCAATATCTGCATCTAACGACCTAATATCTTCCACTAACTTAGCAGATTGTTTTTGCTTATGGTCTTTCAATGAGACAAGGAAATGCATTAAAAGCTCTGATTCTGCATCATCTTGGTCAACTGAGTATGAAAGTTTTTCAGCAGACACCTCATGCAATCCAGTAATCAAGTCAGATTGCAGGATTTCCCTGACACATAAAACCAAAAGCTAGTGTATAACATATGAGGTATTTTAAATAGTTGATTAAAGATAATTACAGAATCACTCATTCCCTGTATGCATTCAAAAGTGAAATACATTTTCACGAATAAAGAAAAAGGTTAGAATGCCTACCCATGAGCATAGGCTACTTCTTCAGAGAATCGGTAACTAATGGACATAAGAAAGTAAGAGTCCTATCCTTTAAGCAATGAACTTCAATATGAAACAAAAATTCAAACCAAGAAAAAACGGCAAATAATATAAAATGGCCCCTGTGTTATAGTTGATTATTCAAATTAACCCCTGTATTTTTAATTCGTTCAATCTAGCCCCTGTGTTTTGTAATTTAATTCAAAATGCCCATTTGAAATTTTTGGGACAAAATTACCCTCCTTTTATGAAGATATA
>JANKOE010000005.1:13287229-13308557 GCA_026284465.1 Erythroxylum citrifolium
TTTATAAATTTAAAAAATATTTTTGTATTATTGTAATATTTTAAATACTTTGTATTATTCTTAATTTTATAATTGTACGATGATAATTATCTTTATTTATATTAATTGTGGTTATTATTTATATATAAAATATTTAAAAATTATTGTTATTTCGTATTAATTGTCATTATTATTTACTATTAAGATTTTTGAAAGCATGGTTGATGTAAACAGTAAATTAGTAAAGTATACAATACAACTGTATAACATACCAATATGGACTATTTTGCAATTTTTAAAAATTTTAAGAACTATTTCATAAATTTAAAAAAATTCAAAACGGTACCCGGTATCAACCGGTACCGGTATAGTTCCTTTTCAGAACTCAATTCGATATCGAGCTCGATACGGTATTCATAACATTAGTTTGGAATGAGTGAGTGAAGAAGAGGGACTTCAACCACCATCAAATCAATTAACATAGGGTTTTAAGTGAGTGGCAAAAGAGGTAACATAGGGTTTTAAGTGAGTGGCAAAAGAGGAGAAAAGGGTAAGTTAGGGTTTTTTGTTGATTAATTTAATTTTATCAAACAGAGCATTAGTTGGAAGTCCTCACGCGTAAGATATACCAATAAGCTGTTTAATATTAGATTTGTACTGTTCATACTACTTCTGGTCAAAGCCTAAGCTCTCAGCAATCCCAAGCTATCGAGAAGCCGATCTCTAAAAATAAAAGATTATGCTTGCTGGAAGCACATCAAACCCTATTGCAAGAACTTTGTTCTCGCCATTCTCAGACTATTCTATCGGAGAATTTGACGCCCACGACTGGACCCACCTTACTGCTCATGATCTCCACCGTCTCAAGTTGACGCCTTTCTCCTGTTGCAACTCTAAACTCTATCAAGAGAACTCCAATAGTTTTGGTCTACAAGCTTTTCGCAGAGCCTTTTCAAATAGTAACTTGGAAAGATTGGATCTTTCACATTGTCGGAAGAGTTTCACACTTTAGTTGCACCCAGAAACCTTGCATACAGACATTAGAGGACAAGGAAGTTGCATTCTGCAGCTTCTTTTTCAGTATTTAATAACTTGCGAAAATTTTAATATTTAATAAAAATATTAATTAGTAAAAAAAAAGGTTACATGTGACAATCACATGACGCATACAAAAAATTAACGTGGTGTAACACATCAATGTCGTTAACAGAAGAATTAACATCAATAAATTTTCACAATAAATTGCAAAATTTGAAATTTTTAACTCTACTTTTTAAACTTAAGATTTATATTATAAAATTGAGATAATATTATAGTTCATAAGATTCATCCAATATAAATGTAAATGAATTGTATTATAATTAAAGCTCTAACTAATGAACATCACTTAGTAATCAGCAAATTAGACGAAATTAGAGACCAAAAACATTTATCGGGTCCATGTCTAGTCTTATTATATGCATACTCTCATTATAAACATTATCAATTGCAGCTCTTAATTTAACTAAATATTTTATGCATAAGGTGAATTTAAACTCATTCTCTTGAAGTCTCATGCAATGTGAAAGTTAAATCTCTTGACGTCTCTTGCATTGTGAAAGTTTTTCCAGCTATGAATTGAAATCCCAGTTCGAGAATACAATAAATATAAAGCAGAGCAGCCTGCAAATTGGGAAAGAGAACGCGAATACCAGGATATGAACCAGAGGCAGAACTTCGACAAAATTTATTCTGATGCGGCCAGTTACACGCAAACTTGGATGCCCCTTGGCTTCTAGCTACTGAATAGAGCTCGACTTCTAAAGTACCATTAGCTCACAGTTCCAATGCTAGCTTACATAACTGCATTCTACTTTTCTAAGGCGGCTGCTGCTTGCAGCCGGTACTCAAATAGCCGGACAAAAATGAGAGAAAGAGAGGATTTCTAATCAGAGTTATTTGAACTTGGGTCGCTTGGGCATGCTGCTGCGAGGAGGAGCACGGGACTTCCCCAAAGCCTTTATCTTTCTTCTGTTCCTTTCCTCCTCACTGTCTGACTCATCGCCTTTTTCCCTGTCTGCATTGCTTGCTTCTCTCTCCAACTCCTCCCATGTCTTGCCCTTTTCTTCTTCTGAATCTGCCCCTGAATCCTCCTCCTCCTCCTCCTCAGATTCCACCAGTGATTCACTGTCAGAGGCATCATCTTCCGATTCAGACTCAGGCTCTGCATCTGATGGTTCATAGCCCTGGTCTGACTCCTCTGTATTATCAGATTCTGAATCACTAGCTTCCATGTTCAAAAATTCCCATCCCCCATCATCAATGAAGCTCTGGGGGTCATCAGTGATAGTCTTTAAAATCTGCCGCCAGTTGAGATTCAACCTGCTTTCATAATACTTTATGTCTGTCGTGTCCAGCCATTCCTTGATGCCATCAAGTGCTGTTGATGGGATAGAATCGATCCTAAGTACATCTCGTTTGAAGTCCTTGAACACAATGGTCATATCAAAGTTTTTCTGTCCAAGGCCGACTCTTTCCAAGTTTACAATCTCAATTTCACTCAGGGTGACAACAAGGAAAGGAGTCTCAATCAGCTCTACCAAGCAGCTAGAAGTAGGGACAATGAAGGATGAGGCCTTGAAAGGCACACCATGGAAACCAAGCTCTCTCAAAGGCTGATCAAACTCGAGGTCCAGGCCACTAAATTGGGGCTGACTCCAAAGATCATTTACGCGATTCACAAAGCTCTGGAAATCCATATTGATCTTGTTCTTCCGATCCCTCTCTCTTTGTTCTTCTTCAATCTCATCAGGATCATAGGCAGACCTCTTTCCACCTCCCAAAGTTTGAACCACGTCCATCACCTCAACATAAAACTGGACATCCTTGGTTTTCTTATTTCCAACCATAATATGGTTGTGAAGATGGAAGTGGAGAAGAGTGATCATCTCCTTCTCTGCAGGTTGGAAAAAAGCATGCTTGATATTGGCAAACATAATATCTACACGCTCTTCAGCTCTACTTGTAGAATATCTGAATCCATTAACATGAGCTTCAATGGTCCCAGGCATTTTCCTTCCTCGGCCACCAAAAACAGGACGAATCCAGAGGTCTGTTAATCTAATTGGCTTGAACCTGTTTCCAGCAATCTGAAGCTTCTCCTGAGTTACCAAGGTCGCCCTCTCAGCCCTCTCAGATTCCCTGGCCACAACATGTCGCCTGAGTGTCTTAATCAGCTGAACCACCTCACTTATGTGCCTCGGGTCCTTAGATCTGAAAGAGACCTCTTTCAGGTAAATAGCTCCTTGAGATTTCAATGAATTTGAATCATGGGGACTGAAGGGTGTCCCTGGTACATTAAAGATTATCCTAATGTAGCAATTTCGATTAGTATCTTGTTGGCTGGAAACAGTCCTTATTGTAGCAACATGGAAAGGCACCATACTGCCATATATAGGTAAAAGAACAGCCTCATTCTTTTGGTCAATCTGAATCATTAAGTCTCTTGATGGAGGGATATCATTCACATTTTTGTAGGCAGACAAATCATTTGAAGTCCTTGAAGCAGCACGATTGTGTCCAGCTGCACTCTCTTCACCAGCAAGTCGCCGAGCAGTTTCTTCATTCTTTTGACGGGCAAGTTCTGCCTGGTGTTGCCTTCGAAGTTCTTCCTTCGAAATTTCACCATTATCTGATCTTAATGTAGTCTTAGAAATGAAGTTTGCTGAATGATTTGCCTCAACTTTAACCTTAGCCTTTTCTTCTTCCTCGTCTTCATTGAATGTATAAGCTACGTCCTTCACAGCTTTAGAGCTCTTTGAAGTCACAACCTCAGGATTTTTTTCACCAACAATAACTGTATCTGCAATCAACAGAGAAAAATTCTGGATCTTTGGGTTATTAGAGTTATTATGCAAATTCTGAAAACCAAGCGACACGTTGAAAACCATGCTTGGTTTTAGAACTCGATCATTCTTGGAATTAATATTCAGTCCTGATTCCCGGAACTCCAGACCAATGCCTGTCCCAGCAGATTTTGTCAAATTTGGAACTAATTCAGGTGCCTCCTTTTCAACCACTGAAAGGGCTGCTTGATAAGCTGCATTCACTTTATTCCCAGGCTTTAAAGCACTAATTGCCGCTTCATGTGCCCTAAGAAGAACTTCATAAGCCTTACTCTGCAGCGGATTGGCATCAATCAGGAATGTTCTAGCAAGATTTGAGCAGTAACTATTATATCGTGATCCAACTGCACATATAATCACACTGGCGGAATCATAGTAGAGGTACTCATCATTGCTGGTAGCACTGGGTCTCAGATCAAACTCCCCTCCACTCTGAAATATTGGGGGATAACATATATCAACAGCCTCTGCCTTCAACTTTGCTTTAGCTTTAGTAGGTTCCATGATGGCTTTCTCTGCCTCATCCATCAACGAAGAATGGCTGACCTTTTTCTCCTCATCAATAACATTCTCAAGCCTCGGGACGACAACATTGTTCATCACATTGAAAGTCAAATATGCAGCTTTCTTTATGTTCATGAGCTCACCAGAATCCTTAATGGCAAAAAGGTCAGATAACCCATTGGTAGCATCAGAAAGCTGGAAACCACTGCTTTTCAATTTCTCGTCCCAAAACTTCAGAAGATCCCCTTCAGGAGCCTCTCTGGCGATGTGCCCAAGAACAGGGGAGTTCTGTTCATCAGCCTTTGATTGAGTACGAATGGCACGAAAAATGGCATCCATTAAAGCAGCTCCATTGTCACCCTTTGCCTTCACATGCATAACAACATCTACATCCACAGCTTCCTTGGCATGTTTCTTCACAACTTCTAGCACAGAGGTCTTCTTCTGGCTACCTAAAATATGTATCTGCTTCTTCATAAAAATCATAACTGTCTCCGGAAACTCATACCCAAAAAGCCAAATATTGAGAGCTGACGATTTGAGGTATCGCAGATCATCTGAAGGAGGTGGTGTTGCTATTGCAAGGACATCAGCAGATCCCCATAGCTCATCCTTGTTAGCCTTCCAATGTGAATAAAGTTCCATCAGTCGTGTCTTAAACGTCTCCGCATCAATACTATATGGACTTTTGGCCCCATTTGGAGGTTGCGCATTACCTTTCCTTTGCTCAACCATTGAAACTGAACCGTGTCTGCAACAATCAAGTATGACCAGAACTAGAGAGTGAAAAATTATAGAAGTAAACTCGATCCTAAAACCACATATTATAACCTCTAGAAGCAAAAAATTAGTATCGACGAAAATTTTCAATGAAGAAAAACCTAACAAATTAGGGTGAGAAATGCAGTGCAATAGAACAAGGGGGGAAGAGGTAAAATCAAATTGGGGTTTATATTCAACTTAAAAAGAAATAAAATACAATGAGCTATATTCTCAATCATAAATTAGGGTTAGGGAGTTGCGCCAACCTAAAACACTTGAACAACTTGAGAACACATTAGGAAATGAACAAGAAAAGAAAACTCACGTCTATCTGCTCTGCACTTGACGGCGACACCAAACAATGAACAGAAGAACTTGAGAGGCAAGTTAAATAAGGGACGGAAATGGAAATCAAGGGAATGGCGGTTTAATCTGGGTTCTCCCTTTATTTTTCCCCTGGATTTGGAGAAGTCTGGAAGAGAATGGAGGGATGGTTTTTATACGCTCCAGGGATGGGTATCGTAGGAAATTCGGGTTTTACAAGGACATTTTAGGCATTCTATTTTCTCCAAGCAGATAGGATTACCTAAAACGGCGTCTTAAGGTCGTTAAAGACCGTCGTTTTCGTTAGATGATTAAAAAGTGGCGGGAAATAGTTTACAAAAATCTGTGGGGATGGCGGGGAAACTGTGAATCTTATGTTTTGGATTTGCTTTTCTACCAACCAATAAGAAACGGTAGCGCATTAATGCATCTCATGATTATGTATGAAAAATAACACGAATCAATTTAAACTGAATCTACTGATATTTTATAATTCTCCCGCCTATTTAAAATAAGCGTCGTTTTAGATGAATTTTAATTATTCAAAATAAGTGTCGTTTGTAACTTTTATGCATATTTATGATTTTACTTCCAAAATTACCCTTTAATTTCTCTCACATCTTAATTATACAGATTATATTTTTAAGGCACTTTAACATGTAATTAATAAGATATATCAGACATTTCATTAACTTTCTTAATAAGTGTACATTCCTCTAAAATGAAACTTATTTTAAATGGGAGGGAGTAAAATTTAATTTTGAATAATTAGAAATATGTTTTGACAAATTAAATACGATCTTATTACTTGACCTTTCGGTAAAAATGAAATGATTATGACTATTCTGCCATTTGTGTATATTGGACAACCTCTAATTTTATTGAATTGTATGAAACATTTAAAAGCCCTGACTTCATTTTCTTAGAACAAGCACAGAGCAACGGAGCTCAGCAGCTTCCATGGTAATTAAAACGGAGAAATAAAAAGGGTGAACTTTGAAATTGTTGGGATCACGGAAAGAAGATGGATGTTCCAACTTCCAGTTCAAATCATACAACTTTACATCCTTGATCTTGTCACCTCCAGTTCGCCTTCCTTCCACAGGTGTTGATCTGGACCTCCTTCTATCACAATGTTTCATCCTTTTTCTTGTCAACTTCTCATCCAAGTGGGGTTTAACTTCCACATATTTTGACCTGGACTGCCTCTACCTCCTATATTTTTATTCATCTTCATATTAACTTGGGGACTCCATGCTCCTTTAATGTTTTTTTCTCCTTGGATACAAACCTGGATAGCCTTCTCTCACGCTTATTTGACTTCCATCTTGAGCCTCATTTCCTCTGATCATCTATACTTTCTTATCACTACCACTTTGAGTTGATGACCTACTTCCACTGTGATGCTTTAGGTGATTTGGAATCAACATGAGAAGGTTTTCCTGACCTACGTGGTGAATTTTCTTGGAGATGTTTTGGTAAGGCTAAATTAGGTCTACAATATTTTCTCAATCGGGAGTTCACACTCGTACTTCAACTTGAAATAGATGAACAGTGATCAAGTGATCTATCCCATCTTCTAGATCTGTCACCACCACCCCTACCATCTCTTTATGGCCATTGTTCACTCTTACTTCTTGAGTGACAACGATACTCAAATGGATGACTAGACCTTCAATCTCTATGACAACGAGATAGAGATGAGTAAGAATGGGACCTCTGCTTGGGTCAATAGTTAACTAGCAACCTTGATTGGGACCTTAACTGGCCTGAGATATTGATGTAGACCTACAAGAAAACCAAATCCATTAGCAGGTTATAAAAAGGGCACATAGAAAATATATTCGTAAGACTTCCAAATTGTCATGAAGATGAGAAGTGATCGACAATAAGAGTGATTACTCATGGAAAATCTACTAGGATTATTACGTATCTCATACTGTTGAACATAACACAGAGAAATCCATTGTAACAGTAAGGTTGACACAAAATACGTGATCTGTGGCTTAAATTTCATGCCTAAGGACATGAAATCCAAGTTACTAAGATGAAAAAACTTCTTCACAACTTTAAATTGCAAACTACCTCTTATTACAAACTTCGTGGACCACAAATATGAAATCCATATTTTGTTAAGAATAAAATGGTGAGGAAAAAGCTTCCAATCAATTGAAACAAAAGTTGCAAAAATGCATACAACACAGAAACTACTTTCCTTTCCAAGGTCAATATCAAAGGTGCACCACAAAAACTTATCTTTCCTTTTCAACATACAAGACAGGTTAATAAGCACAGTTTCACTTTCACGTAAAAATCTACCTAATAAACACAACCAGCATGTCCTATTGTGGACCGGAAATCATGAGGCAAACTATGAGAAAACATATAAACACAAGAAAGAGGACAAAGTGACCTAAATACATAGCAATCTATTTTAATGAAAAAAGACAAGGTGATATACCTGAATTTGTCTTTCCTTTCCACCTCATCTCCAACAAGTCTATTAGCTTTAAACTTCTTACTAATTTCTGCAATTCAAGATGCTGCTAATTCAGTTAGAGACTTCACTGTTGCTGCTCAATTACCTTGTTGTGCAGTCATAGTTTGCCACAAAAGTAAAGCCTATTGAAACTGCATCTGTTGTGGGACATATAACTTGTTGCATTGATGCAAGAGATGATGAAGCCACTAAAGCATTCAAAAGAGGCTTTTGAGGGAGTGACTTAGCGATTTCAACATTCAAAGGCCGAACCCTGAAATCCATATTATTAAGTGCTAAAGCAGCAGTGGCTTCTTTAGGTTTCAAGTATTATATGTAAGCAAAGTGCTTCGTATCTGTGAAGGTATGTCCACAACTATGCCACAATAGGTGACCAATTGTTTAAGATGCTCTACAGTTGGAAGCAAGCTAAGATTGCTCATTTGGAGTACCTTTTTCAATGCATCTTCCTTAAAAGCTTTGTCAGGTGAACCTATAAAAACTGAAGCATGGTTAAAGGCTGGTTACAACACAAATAAAACTAAGAGAAAAATTATGCAAAACATAGCATACTTAAAATTTGTAAAATTAAAAGTAATGGCTATCTATGGAAGCTGACTATTGAAAAGATACCAGAAAAATCTTTTCCGGATGATGCAGCTGCAATTGAGTAGCATAAGCTTGAAGTGCTTGAGTAGCAACAATACCATGAGCAGTAGCCATTGCAGCCACAGAAGATGCATTAGACATCTGAGTAATATTCGCAATCTGAGGTCAGTGCACTTGGAGAAGTCATCGGCGAATTGTGTGGCGGATGATTCAACTTACAATAGTTTTTACACATTAATCATTAAGTCAATCTCTACGAATTTCCCCAAGAAATCCACCATTCCAGGCAAAATTACTCTACCTGAAGCACCAAAAACACTTCCTCGTGTCATTCTTAGCAACCCACAGAATGCAACAGAAACACACCCAGAATAATTTGGCTTGTCGGCTAGACTGGTTGACTTCGTACACTAATGTCGATGCAGGACGCATTCCTAGTGGTCCACCTGGGAAGTACCTAAAACAACATCCAATTCCAATTGTTATGTCAAACTAAAACACCTAAAAAGGCAGAAGATACCTAAATCGCTCCAGAAACAGCTAAAGGATAAATGAGAAGACAAGTGAGCAATTATTCACATAGTTGTATCAATCACAGTTTTGGTACATCATAAAGCATGAATATATACATCAATCCTCAATCCATTCAACTATTAAATGTATACCACAAGACCAACAACAGATAAGATGCCAGGACAATCACCTTCGCTGAAAAACACAGGAAATGGGCTATCCATTATAGGCTTCGTATTACACATATAATTTCCCCTCTTTGGCGCGATACAATTCAATATATAATTCCCATTCCCCCGTATCCTTTACAATCCCCTCTTGCTCCGTCCCGTCAACACCCACTCTTAGCGCCACCTTACCTTATTCTGCTTACCCCCTTCCGGAAACTTTCTTCCACCCGAATCCTTCGTCAATGATGCGAACGTCGTCCCGCCAGCAATTCCTGCCCTGTCCGCTGTTCACTTCGTTAGGTCCACCGACCCCACCGGTTTCTTCTCCAAAGTCATCGTTGTCGTCGGATATGGGGATTCTGAAGGGCCGCAACTACCAGCTTAGGCTTTTAGTTGAGTTCATATCAGAGCCTCCCATCTACCCCGGTCGCAGGTTCGAACCATGGCTGTGAAAAGGCTATGGGGGCTGTGAAAAGGTCAGGGATGTGAAATGTCCTTTA
This sequence comes from Erythroxylum citrifolium, assembly GCA_026284465.1. Taxonomy (NCBI): domain Eukaryota; kingdom Viridiplantae; phylum Streptophyta; class Magnoliopsida; order Malpighiales; family Erythroxylaceae; genus Erythroxylum; species Erythroxylum citrifolium. Next base: position 13,296,954 of record JANKOE010000005.1, read on the forward strand.
AGGGCATGCGGAGCGTGGTGGGAGATGGGGATTCCGAAAGGCCGCAACTACCGCTTAGGCTTTTAGTTGAGTGACTCCGAATCCACCAGCCTCTCAGAATTGTTTGTCACCTTCCGGAATGTCACTTCAAGTGCTGCTTTTGTGACGGCTACTTTCTCGGCTTCGCTCTTAATCTTCGCCTCGTCCGCTTGTTTCACCCATATCGCTTTGCTGTAGCGGTAGCATAACCTCCCTCATCGGTGGGTTTGTTATTGTTCCGATCGGCCATTTAGAGGGAAACAGTAAAAAGGTCGAAAATGTTCAGAGCTACCAAAGCTTAAGCTCCCTATAGGTTTCAATTGGTCAGAACTGCTTCATGGCATTCATAGTGACTATGGGATTAGGTGAGGCAGATAGAGAATAGCGAACTGTTGACTAACTGAGCTCCTAGCTGGAGAACTACGCTTGCTTCTGTTTGGTTAACGAGAGAAGTTGGCAAACTCTTACGAGTCGGTTGAATCCAATACTACGACGTCTTATTCTTTTATTCGAGTCATTTATTTATATAAGTCCCGCGTAGATTATATATCAATGAACGCAAAATTTGTATAAATAAATGGCTAAAATTTATAAGACAGAATAAGACACTATAATATTAAACCGTCTCAACTCTCAACTCATATGTCCCAATAAGATCTTAACAGCTGATATTACTTTATAAATAAAATTTTAATTATTAAATTATTTATTCAATAATTGTTATTGATAATTAACTATAAATATTATATGAAGATTAAAATACAATTAATTAATCAATTTAAATGTAAATTTTATCTAATATATATGTAAATTTTATCTAATCTATAATTCCTTATCTCCGTGCGAAGGTGTAAAGGAGATGTATTCTGTTTGGTGTCAAGAATGAGTAAGCAACAGTAACAGGATGTTCAGAGCTTCCCTTACTAAGAATCTGGTTGAAAGTACGGCGCAGACGCAGAGGCCTTGTGACAGTGGCGAAGTCAGGAATTTATTTTAGGGGGGGGAAATTTTTTTTTATCCAATCCACTCTGAACAACGGCATTTTTTAAGTGGACAAACTCTGAATAAATATATATCTTCTTTAATAAATAAAAAAAATTTAAAATTTGAGGGTGGGCATTTGCCCACCCTCCCTCCTAAGTAGCTTCGCTACTGCCTTGTGGCATATGATACCCCACACCCTTTCTTTTGAGGAAGGCGACAAAAAGTATACATTTTGATTTTTAAAAAACAATGTTGGGATTTGGGGTTGGGAGGTCCGTATGTATGTCTCTTTAAAAGTTGTGTAGGCCCCACTAAATACTACGTTTCAGTTTCTCTCTTCCGTACGCACATCCACACCCTCTTCTTCTATCATTCCGTTTCTCGTACCCGAATGCTGGTTGTGTGAAAGACTAACTCGTTGCCTCTGCCCTCCATCACAAAAAGAGAAGACCCTTTTCTTTTTCTAATCCTGGTCGTCGGATAGGATCACCGCTATCCATTTACCTGTTGGTGTAATGGAGGTGGGTTTTTAGTTAGTACCATCACTCACTTGCACTGACAAAACAGAGCGTTTCTGCAATTTAACAGGTCACTCTCTCACTTTTTTCTTCAATCCTGATCGCAAAAATCGGTCCTTTATTGCATCTTGGCATAATGGAGGTGGGTCTTTAGTGTCACTCGCAATCTTCAGCAGTGCCAAGAGAGAGGTAGGCTAATCTCTCTTCCATGGTGAATATAAAGCTTTCTTCTGTTGTTGTGTTGTTATTAGGATTTTTAATATTACCAGCCTTTAAGCAATTTGGCAGACTATGCCTTTGCAAGATTGTTACTTGGTGTAAAAAGTTATCACGATACACAGAATTGGTTTAACTTCGTTCAACGTAACTTATTTTATCATGTACTCTTGGCTTCAACATCACCATTACGTTAGATTATGCTCTGTATCTGTTTCCTTTGGTTTTTCATATTTGGGTTGACGAATATAGGTATTGGGGTTCGAGATCTTGGCTCTGCAAAATTTGGACGTTTTTAACAACCATTCTCGCTTTTTCCAATGGGGATGTCCTCTGACAATGTTAGTGGACTTGTTTTGGCCATATCTTCAAGTGTTTTCATTGGTTCAAGCTTCATTATCAAGAAGAAAGGTCTTAAAAAGGCTGGGATTTCTGGAAGAAGAGCAGGTTTTATCCCTCTGCATCATTGCATTCCTTCTTTTATTCACCTTCTAATTTTTTTTGGCACTGAAGCTGTGTTTTTGGCCAAACAGAAAAGTAGAATTGATATTCTTCGCTTGCCTTCTACGTTATCTGACTTTTGTTGACTGATTAGGCATGGGAGGGCATTCATACCTGTACGAGCCATGGTGGTGGGCTGGGATGGTATCTAGTATGTCTTACTTCAACTAGCTGAATAGATAATGTTTCTGGATTCCATTTTACTGATTCATGTATTTCAATATATTGATAGTTATGTTATTCCTTTTCACTTGCAAATATAGTATGAAGCATTCCCTTACTCTACACAATTCATGCTGTGATTACTACGATTGCAGAAGAAAGAGTTGTGTAGTGGATGAATTCAAATCCAGATGTCACTAGTGGAGAATAAACCATGCCTTAATTATGTTAGTCACACTCTAATGGATAAAACATTCAAGATACAATGTGGTATTATTACGACGGTATGCAGTTTCAATGATTTGAAACAAGAATGACAGATAGAAATTATGAGAATTTGAAGTCAGAAGTCTGCCGGTAATGGCTGATTATCTTTGATATTCAGAGTGTTGCTGCATATCAAACGACAGGAAGAAGAATCTCCCTTTTCTCCCTTTTCCCTGTAACGTCAAATAGCAGTTATTTTCCGTCTTACAAAGTGCAAGAAAGACACGAAAATGATAGTACTAGCACGCCTCCTATTGGTTGAGGAAGCATCATGATACAAGTAAAAGATCAAGTAGCATCAATAGAACATGCAATTAAGATATTTGTGTTCTTGTCTCTTTGCCACCTTTCCTTACAATTTGGTCTCTATCCATGTCCTGATCTACATTTGAATAGTTTCCCCGGTGGTTTTTTCATCCCTATGAGCAAATAAGCAAATATGTGTTCTAGATAGGATTCACTAGTCAGCAAAAGCAAGAAACGCTGCCATAGGTAAAGCCAGAGTACAGTTCTTTTAATAAAAGAAATTCCGAAGCCTGCTTTTTCTTGATGTATCTGTGCCCGATGCACTTTTGTTCATCAAAAAACATATTGTGAACTCCCGGATGGTGTTAATGCATTTGTACTTGATGCAACTTCAAAATAATCTATACGAGCATCCTATTCCGTGCTTGTTTCTGTCGTGCATTTAGCACCTACATATCCAGATGAAGATATGATTTAGCTTTGAAAACAATACTGTTCTTGCGCTGTGTGATGACCAATAGAACTTTCAATTCAGACAACACGTGCTTGAAGAGTTATGAGAACGGTTGGTAGATGGAATCCCAGGTGGACATTTTACCTATTTGCAATTCCCGAAGTTCTAATTTCAGCATAGATAGTCACTCATATTTGTTCCCAGACAGGCGTAGGAAACATTGAAAATCAGCTTCTCGAACACAGATTTTGTTATTCTCCGTGTCTTTTGTTATGTGATCTACTAATATGATCCATCTCTAACTGGTATAATAAGAAATAATTGTCTTACGTCAGTGATCGTGTCTCTATGCTTTTGTAGTGATTATTGGGGAAGTTGCTAACTTTGCTGCTTATGCTTTTGCTCCTCCGATTCTTGTAACTCCCTTGGGAGCGTTGAGCATTATTTTCAGGTATGATGTTGTATTAGCAGTCGGTTCACGGTCTATTGTCTGTATGGGGAGTCGTAGCATGTTTGTATATGATTAAAGCATTATCTTTCATTACAGTTCAGTTCTAGCACACTTCATTTTGAAAGAGAAGCTGCATATCTTTGGTGTCCTTGGATGTGTTCTTTATGTGGTGGGCTCTACAAACATTGTCATACATGCACCGCATGAAAGAGAAATTGAATCTGTTAAGCAAGTATGGCACCTTGCCACAGAGCCAGGTACTTTGAAAGTGGCATTGATTGCTCGCTCTGAAAATTTAATGGATATGTTTGAGGCCTCAGTCAGTAAATCTGCAAAAGGAAAAGAAAAAACTTATTCACTTACTGCCTATGCGTCATTCTCACAATTTCAGGTTTCATATAATACATTTGAACATTATATGAATGTTCTCTCCTGGGATTCCTAACATGGAAACTTAAGGAGTGATCATGTGGATCATCTGTCTTGTTGCTTGGATAAATAGTTCTTATTAAAGCTATGGTCCTGAAAATTATTACTTCTTGTATGTTGGAAATTATCATATATTTGTTTTATTAGCCGTAGCTGAAAACAATTGATAACTGGTCTCTCAGTTGCATGAATGGAGCACATGAACACCTAACCTTTAGATGTGAACCATAATCAAACAACGTCTCTTCAATACCAGTGCCTTCTCTGTAAAGTTGCTGATTGCCTAAATTGGTCGTGCAGTTTGGAAAGAAAGATTCTGAATCTGAAATGGCTTTTTGAGAATGAGTTGGATTTTAACCTTAGTGGCAACATATCAATAGATTTATGTAAATGTATTCAAAATCTAGTTAAATTATCTGCTGCATCTATCTGATTGTCATGAAATTGCTCTGCAAATGCAGTTTTAGCATCAAAATGCTTCGATTTGATCAAGCAATTCTTTTGCATGACAGGTTTCCTTGTCTATACTGGCATAGTTCTGGTTGTGGTTGCTATTCTCATTTTCCGCTATGTACCGCAGTATGGGCAAACTCATATGATAGTTTATGTTGGAATATGCTCTCTTATGGGCTCCCTCACGGTCTGTTTATTATCTTTGATTTTTCCTGAAAGTTTTCTTGTTCTACATTTACAGGTTTAACAACTTGGTACTGTTATTTATCTGTAGGTGATGAGTGTGAAAGCAGTTGCAATTGCTTTAAAGCTGACTTTTTCTGGAATGAATCAATTCAAGTACTATCAGACATGGTTTTTCACTGTGATTGTGATTTTTTGTTGCCTTCTGCAAATTAACTACTTGAACAAGGTAAAATTTATAGATTCCCCTTGGACGAATATCAGATTTTACGTGAATGGCATTGGTGCAGGGGGGCCAAGTTTGTTAAGCCATCCATTATTACACAACGGATTCTGCAAAAACATTTGGACTTCTGATATAACTGCTACGTTACACCTTTTATGATGGGAAATGGAAACCTCAAATTGGTATTTAGCACTCTGCTAGTGATTTAAGTATCCTAATCCTAAACATTTTAGAGATCTGCTAACCAATTTAGGGGAAACTGGAGCGTTGGTGGTTAATGATGAGTCAGTATGCGAAATATTCCACTTTGGTTCTTTAGCATTTAAGTTGTCTAGAGCCAGGAAAATGCTTAACCTACATCTATCCAATCTTTTGCAGGCACTGGACACCTTCAATACAGCTGTCATCTCTCCAGTCTATTATGTGATGTTCACATCTCTGACTATTCTCGCCAGTGTCATCATGTTTAAGGCAAGATGAGATGAGATGAGATATTATTACACGAATCATCCATCACCAAGATACGGATACTAATCATGGTCTGATAACAAATGCAGGACTGGGACACCCAAAATGCATCACAGATTGTATCAGAAGTGTGTGGTTTTATCACCATTCTCTCGGGAACCTTTCTTCTTCACAAGACCAAGGACATGGGTAGTAGTAGTAGTCGTCCAGAGCCAGAATCTCCAGTTCTCACCGCCACAGATGCTGGTGCGACCCGAGATTGTGAATAGTAGAGGAGCAGACATCTATTGTTGGACCTGTGCCACCATCACTTACATTGAGAGAGTTTTATCCTTTCTTGATGTTGTTCTTCTTCCACTTGTTTATAATTGATTGGTTTATTACGAAGAGATTAGGATACCAAAAAGTTGCTATTTCCAAGAGTAACTTTGAAAGACTGCCACAGCTGTGTCTCCGACACAACAACCTGATCCGCTCTCCAGGAGCTGACGATGAACCTCATTCATTTAATAAATGATAACTATAAAAATGAAATATACGATACTCATAAAAATAAAAATAAAAAAGGTGATTTGTCCTTTTTCATCCAAAAATGTTATAACACATGTATAAAGGACAAGGTTATTAAAGGTTAAAATTGACTTTAAAAAAGGAAAAAAAATAAAAAAAATCCACTTTGAAAAAAAATCTTTTATTTTTAATCATTGTTAAAAATAAATTACTGGAATTTTAATTTATTATTATTATTATTACAAGTTACAACTAGACCAAGCTTCGACTTCTTGTCCATTAACCACCAATGGCAATGGAGTTGTGTTCATTTGTCAGTTTGTCCCACATTATTACAGAACATACGTAAGCCAGTTCTACATCTGCCAGTTTCTTTTAGGATCACTAAACTGTTTGTTTTACTTTGCACGCGAACGGAAAAAGGTGCAATGAGAAGTTTAAATTTTATCAAATAATTAAAAAGGAAAACTTTTTTACGTAAAATTCCACCAATATCACTTGCTCAACCCGTGCAGATTCCATCGTTTTCCTTTCTCTTCCCATTATTCCTGAGAATATCCCTCACCTCTTCAAATTCTGCTCTCTTCATTCTCCAGGTAATCCTTTTAATCGCTGTCGTTTGGTGCTTAGTTTTGGTTTTTGCTTATCTGGGTTGGTGTTTTTGGACACTAAGAGATGTAAAGTGATGATCTGGGAATTTTTGGTGGCTTAAAGAGTTTTGGGGTTGATAGTGGGTGTTGTGGTTTTGGTACCGATTGGGTATTTGGTTGCTGGTGTCTGATGGCGCCAACAAAAAGAAAGAAATGGACAGAGGCAGAGGAGAAAACCCTTATTGGGAAGTATGGAGAGATGGTCTCTGATGGGTCACTTGGGAGAATGAAAACCCGTGAGAAGAAATATAAACCCATTGCTTTGTTTGTCAATTCTGTGTACCATTCGCGTGATTCTATTGCGTACCCTTGGCAATGGACGTGGAAAGATGTGTCTACTAAGGTGCAGAACATGAGACATCAGTACGTGCTTGTCAAGCAAAAAATAAAGAAACCCGAGCTTGCTGCCATGGAGGATGCTGGAGATGGAGAGTGTAGCAATGGGGATGAGTTTGAGTGGGTGGAAGGGCTCACGCATTGGTCAAATTTTTTGCTCTATAAGGAGATTTTTGGGGATGTGCCTGGTGCATGTGGGAGTAATTGTAATAATGGTAATGAGTTGATGGGAGTGTTAAATGAGGAGCGAGAGAATACTGGGGGATTGCTGAGTGGTGGTAAGAGGATGGACATTGTGGAGTTTGGGCAAGTGGGTAATTCAACTGATGGGGATTTTGCTGGCATTGATGGAGGTGATAATGGGATGCTGGGTTTGGGGTTTGATTATGAAGAAGAAGATGTAGAGGAGAATTATAATGGGAATGAGCAGATAAGAGAAGGTGTTAATGGTTTCATGTATGAAGAGGTTGAACCAAACGGATCCAATTTGCAGAAGAAGAAGAAAGTGAGGAAGGGGTTAGAGAAGAGGGTGTTTGGGTTCCTTTCCAATCAGTTTGGACAGTTGAGGGAAATGGAAGCACGTTTTGAGCAGCGAGAGGTGGAGAGGAAACAGGAAAGGAAGAGGAGGGAGGATGCTCAAACTGAAAGGGAGCACAAATGTCAAAGGAAGTTAGAAGAGAGGGAAAAAGAGAGGGAAGGGAGGGAAAAGGCTAGAGAAAAGTTGAGAAGGCAGAGACTTGGAGAATTGGAAGCTATGGAAAAGGAGAGTGAAGAAAGGCAAAGAAGAAGAAGAGAGGAAGAGTTGATAAAAGAGAGAGATTGGGAGGAGAGAATGAGCAGGAGGAGAACGGAATGGCAGAAAAGGATGGATGAAATGTTGAGTCAGCACCGATCAGATATGGGGCAGATCCAGACCCGCATTCTCCATGAGCAACAGAGCCTCACTAGCCAGTTGCTTGGGATTTTTTCACAGTGGACTGGTCACGCTACTGGGCTCTCTGATCACACAGGTGCTAACAGCCATTATCTTTCACAAATGATGCAGAATTTACACCATGTAAGTGGCATGATACATGGAGATCCTAGGGTTGATGGAGATACTCAGGATGACCAATTTATTGTTGATGGATGATGGCCTGCAACAACGAATTCAATTACTGAATTTGGAAAAGTGACTGTGCAAGCTAAGCATGTCTGCGTGGTGACAGAGATAGTATAAAGGTAAGAGAACTGCTAATCGCATTTCTCATGGATTCTTGATTACATTGCTAGCTGTATATTTACTTGTATTCAGTCAATAAGATATTAACATTCTTCCCTCAATTTTTATTGTAACTACACTTGATGTAAATTAATCTTTGTACAATTTAATCTATTCTTCTTTATTATTTGTTTCTTTATCTAAGGTTATGTTCTTCTTCCTTCCAAAGAAAGACCACAAACAAAATTTGGGGTACTGAAGAAACATGATTACTAGGATTAACATCTATTTTCAAAGATGTCTTTCTGTTACTTATTCTAGCATGTTGAATTATTTGGCTTTATAAGCATCAGATATGGGGTTATCTTCATATGCTTGTCAAATTAAAGATTCAAATCTTTCAGCTTGCCACTTCTTTGGATGTCACTACGACATGCCACAACAGCATTTCCTTTATGGGGCTATTTAAGTAGTCTGCCGGAAACTAGGTCAATAAACCTTACCTTATGCAAGATGCATTAGATTGTCTTTGGGCTTACTATCTTGCCCTCTGCCAATCTTCTTGTCATGTTTCGAGCATGTCATGGGGTTATCTTCAGAATATCACATCATACTGTTTCTCCAAACCTCTATAATACTCCATTGCTGCCATCTTGCTTTTCATTATTTCCGATGCTTCTAATTGATCAAGGTGGAAAGCGTCATGCTTCATCACTTCCTGAAGCTATCCAGGCCAACATAACCTCGTGGAAATTTAATCTCTCTGAAACATAAAATTCTTTTAAAGTTGAGAATAATTTGGCTTGTTTACCAGGAGAGCAGAAAGTAATTGAAGAGATGAAGATTGTTTTTCTTTTCTCATAATTTAGAGGATGTTGAAAGCAATTCAAAAGGACCACTGACTGGAAAGGATGAGGGGCTGTTTGTAGAGATGATTGGGCAGATAGAAGTTAAGGGGCGGCTGTTGCGGATACAGGAGGGGGATGCCTTTTAATAATTTGAGGTTGGTCCTTTTTTGTTTACGATGAATTGAAGCAGAAAGTAACTCAAGAGGTTCTTGACAAAAGGAGAGCTTGATACTGTAATCTCTGGGAGAGATTAGCCTTGATAACTGGGGAGAATTTCTCGTCAGAATTTTCACTTGTAAACATCGTATTCACTATTCTATTTTGCTGGAAAGTTATTGCTTTTGGAAGAAACAGATTATCCGGCTTCTGAATCAGAAATCCTGTCCTGTCCTGTCCAAGCGGGACCTGCTTAGTTATAACAGATACCTGCTTCTCAATAAACAAGAGTGAACCCACATACTGTCACATAAGGGGAAGGTCCAGCGCGTCACACAGATTTCTTCGTTCCTAAGATGGGACAACATGATCATGACTGTACTCACTGAGGTATTATTGAAGTAAACCAAACTGATAAAATACTAGGTTGAGGCTTGGCTTTGTGAAGGTGTAAAGGAGGAGCAGATGGAGTTTGTGCTTACATACATTTGATGCGAACTTGGAATCTTTTAGCATACTGTTTACGTTTCATCATCCTGGAGGCCCAATGGATACCTAGTGTAGATGTTGGCTGTCAACTCATAACTCATAAGGTGTTGGTCATAATATTTACCTAGACGTTCATATATTATTTTTTTAGTTCTATTGTCTATTAAAGCAGCAGGCAACTCTTGGTATGTAAAATCAGCTGACAGATCGCTTACCATGTCCCGAGCAGGAAACAATACTATGGTTGGACTCAGTTTACTGTTCAAGCAGGTGTAAGCCTGTTGCGTTGCCATGATAGGGGAGGGGGTATTTTATTTAAAGTCATGCTTAAAAGTTAAAATTTCCCGTCCTAAGGCATTGAATTTTCCTATTTGACATATTCTTTGTTTTTCTAATTGTTCAATAAATTGAATACTTGGAAACTTCTGCCTTGCAGTTCTGTTTTGACTAGTTCAAGTACTGTCTCAGGATCAATGACCTGACCTTTTCAACGAACCAATATCTGTTTTTGGGCTAGAACTAAGTGGCGAAGTCAGAAATTTGTTTTAGGGGGGGCCAATTTTTTTTTTCCAATTCACATAGGCAATGACATTCTTTTAGGTGGGCAACCTCTATATGCATATATATCTTCTTTATAAAAAAAATTGAGGGTGAGCAAGTAGCTTCGCTACTGCTAGAACTGCTTACCGATCTCACCATAAACAGTTGACACCCACGTCGATCAACTTTTTCTGTTCTAACAATGCGTCTCTGGTGATTTATGGTATCTAATATTGCAATTACTTAATGATCCAAACTTTGCATAAAAAATTTTAAGCTTCCAGTCAGCTTTTTCTGTAACATTGACAAATCTACTTTGATTCGTTCATATAGTTCTGGAAGAAATGGCGGTCAACTTCATGTTAGACTCAGTTCTGGCTTTCTCACGTTAAATTTCCTCACGAGGGCTTAAGATAGGAATCAAATCAAGCTTAAGTTCAGCCATGTCCCAACTTCTTCATCACATTATTGTGGACATACTTTCAAGAGTTCCTGTTAAGCCTTTGATACGTTTTAAGAGCGTGTGCAAGTTATGGGACTATTTGATCTCTGATCCTCAGTTTGCAAAGCTCCAACTCAGACAATCCACGGCAGACAACAAAAACACCTGTTGCAGAGTTCTCCTGACGACTTGGCCACCCAAATCTGTAGACTCTGAAGAATCTACAGACAACATTAATGCTGTGAGGAACGTCAGTCTTCCCATGATAATTGAACGTCCTCTTAGCTATTTCTACGGAGTAATAGGATCCTGTAATGGTCTAGTTTGTCTGTATGATGAATTCAACAACATTCTGATATGGAATCCAACTACCAGGGACTACAGAGAATTGCCAAAGCCAACAGGTTCTCTCAATCACAGGAACGGAGCCATGTTACAGGGGAGGGGGGCCATGGCCCCCCCTTTCAAATATTTTTTTTTAAATTACTTATATAATTAAAATTTTTAAAATTACAAATATAAGTGGCCTCCCTTTAAAAAAAATTCATATCTTCTCTTCTCTTCAACTCTGCACACACAGCCCTCCTTCGCCAGATTGAAAACACCTCCACCCTCCAGGTTCCATCTGGGCCATCTCATGGTCCACCCACCCAAGTGTATCTCATGGTAAAATTTCTGATAGCTTCACCTTGAGTAAATTTAAATAGATGAATCTTAGAGGCATCATTATCCAGCTCAAAAGAAGCCTAAACCAGAATTGATTGATTCCTAAATTTTTTTTTTTTTGTGATTACTGATTGGGTTATTGCCTTATTGGTATGTAGGAATTAGGATATTGATTGATGATTAAGACTTG
>JANKOE010000005.1:13320211-13334009 GCA_026284465.1 Erythroxylum citrifolium
ATACACTTGGGTGGGTGGACCATGAGATGGCCCAGATGGAGCCTGGAGGGTGGAGGCGTTTTCAATCTGGCGAAGGAAGGCTGTGCGTGCAGAGTTGAAGAGAAGAGAAGATAGGGATTTTTTTTAAAAGGGGGCCACTTATATTTGTAATTTTAAAATTTTTAATTATATAAGTAATTTTAAAAAAAATATTTGAAAGGGAGGGCCATGGCCCCCCTCCCCTATAACATGGCTCCGTCCTGATGGCAATACTTAGTTGAAGGCTTGAAGCTTTGATTTTCTGGAGCTAGAAAGGAGTGATTTTATAATTTTCAGCCTTTAGCTAATGTTATAACTTCCGGAACATTAGCGTTGTAGCACCAAAACATAACGATTTTCGTGGCTTAATATTAAAGAGTTTAGTTGAAGAAACAAGAAACGATATCGAACAATACAGGAAAATGTGGAGTAGAAGTGGTTATTCTATTATGGTTGAAGAATGGACTTCAAGAAGTGGGAGAACTTTGATAAACTTTTTCGTATGTTATTCTAAAGGCAACACGTTCCTCAAATGTGTGGATGTTTCTCACATTACACAAGTAGTGGAGGAAGTTGGAGCTGAACATGTTGTGTAGGTGATTACCACCAGTGGTGAAAAACGTTACAATGTTGTTGGCGAAAGATAGTTTCCCTTTGTGCTACTCATTGTATTGATTTAATACTTGAGGATTTTGGAAAGCTGGAATGAATAAGTGCAGTTATTGAACAGGCTAAATCTGTAACTAGATATATTTATAATCATAACGCAGTTTTGGATCTTATGAAAAGGTTTACTTTAGGCAGTGATATTGAGCTAGAAGGACCAACTCATTCAACTACTAACTTTACCACATTGAAGAAAATGGTTGAACTAAAACTTAATTTGCAAACCATGGTTGCCTCATAGAAATGATTGGACTACCCATATTCCAAGGAAATGGGAGGATTGACGATACTAGATATTATTAGTCATCATTCTAGTCTTCGTGCATCTTGATTAACTAGTCCACCCTTGCAGCTTCTGGTAATCGTTGGCAGTGAAAAAAGGTTTGCAATGGGATATGTCTGTGTAGGAATACATAGAGCAAAGGAGACAATTAAGAAAGAACTTGTTAAGCGAGATGATTATATGGTTTAGTGGAACATTATAGATCTCAAGTGGGGACAACAACATCCTCCTCCTCTTCATGCTGCAGGTTTCTTTGTAAATCCCAAAACTGAACATAAAGTCTGACACAGTCCTCTTAGAACCATATGCTCCAATTTATTTTTCATAAGATGACAACTGAGAAACGTGACAAATTTTCTTTGTCAATATTTGATTATTAGAAACAAGCATCCAACTACTCTTATTATCCCCATGTCTCTATTGGAGGGGGAAAAATGATGAATCAAAGTATGACGACCCTACATTACAAACTATCACTTGCATCTTAAAAATGCTTGACACAAAAACGTTTCCTACACATGCATGCAACATTCGATATGCTCTGCCACGTAGAAGTAATTAATGATAAGTGCTTTGGCATATAATTATTTAATTGTTTACTGCAAGTTTCCAAAATTTCTATTAAAAAATTTGTAACTTAATCTCAAAGTAGTACTGTAGAGTATAAAGGATACCGTTTCCAAAGCAACCTCAGCAATTGCTCGAGCAAGACAACATAACTTTCAAAAGCTATATACAGCATGAAATTCATAGTACACTAAAAATTAAAGTTCACGTACACGCAAAGGGCCAATACCAGACAGCCTGCATCATTGAAGAGGGGGTCATTTTTGTGATGTGCTGTCAGAATGGATATCTAATCGCATTTGCTCTTTAAGTATTGTTTCAACAGCATCCACAAAGCTCGACAAGTTTTCTCGTAGATTTATATTTAAAGAATTCACAACCCCCTGACAAATGAAACCATTTTAAAGGTGTTAACAAGTTCAATCATTGGGTAAAGATGTTCAAATAAAGCTTATCATTTTACAAGTGCACCCTTTCCCTCAATGTGTGCAGTATGCGTGTGAACGTGCATGTATGTGCTCATGCAAATGTTAATTATGGGTTTGTACCAATTTTACAAGTATGTGCACACACCACCTTAATTTTTTCTTACATTAAGCTCTTACTGATATTAGGGTGCTTCTCAAATCAGTGTTTTGATAACTCGGAGATAAATCAAACACACAAAAAAGATGAGTTTAACATGCTTACATGGAAACAAGTTTAGGAAAAAAATGCATGTAACGCAAAGAATTAGGAAACTCTGAGGTGAGTATACTGAAATTAAGAATAGATAATTAAGCTAAAATTCCCGTCTCAAAGGACAATGGAAGAAGAAAATACTTACCTCAACCTTGCATAAAAAACTCAAAGAAATATCCTTCGAGTGGTGATCTGAACTCTTCAGGGAAATCAGCTTTAATGGAGAACTTGAAATGGGCCAACCATGGTAGACCTTTATGTATGCATCAACTCCACCAACCAGATGAGCAAGTATTGTCTCATCTCTATCCAAGTATTCCAAGGAGTACCTGCGTTATAATGAACAATATATGAAATATCAAAACAGTTGGAAAGACAACACAGTAAACACTTCAGAAACCATTAACATATCCTTGAGAATTTCACAGCTCAAAGACTGATTAATTTTGCACCAAACTAAAAATTTTCACCTAGAATTACTTGCAGTCTTTACTAGCAATCGCCTCAAGGTGCACTGGATAATCCTATCCTGCACCTTTCGTACAAGCCACTGTATTGAAGACCTGGTCTCCAGTAAAGACAACTGTGGAAATGACTCCCTGCAATATATTACAAACTAATAGCTCATGTTTCCAGGAATGAAGAGTATGGCAAAAAAAGTCACCATAAAGGAATTAGATAACAACAATGACATTCTAATTCCCACATAGCATGTCATATTAGAATTACATGGGCGTTAATTGGTTACACATCCTATGAAAAATGAAAACTGGATTCAGCTAAAGTCAACTCGATTAACCTTAATCTTGTAGACATAAAGTGTGATATTCCTAGTCTACAACAAGTACTGTTCATATTCTGGTGTAATTCACTTTCTGGAATTAGAAGTCGAAACTTATAAATAATTATTTGATTAATATGACATTCACTGATGTTGGAACTGAAAGGCCCAATTTCAGTTCCATGCCCAAACTCTTAAAATCTACTCTACTTAATAATGTAGGTGAGGCATTAAACACGAAAAAAGAGATGGGAAATTTTAGAACCCGGCAGCAGTTATTCTAGAGTTTCTTGCTTTTTAATTCTAAAGAAAATATGATCCTAAACCTTAAACCAATATAAAACCAAAGGAAAAACAGACCTGGAAGTCTTTGCAGCATCAACAATATCACCTATATATACATCATTGGGAAATATCTGGACAAAAGCAAAAACAAAAAGAGCATTGGCTGCAATGTCCAGTAAGCAAGACTGAAATAAGAGGTGAATTTGAGACAGCACATATTAGAAAGACACAAGCATAATGCCACCAGACTGCTTTCTGCTGGGGTTTGTACTCTTGAGGAACAAAGCACTTTAAAGCAGATGAAATACGTAATTTAATGTTTTCAACATATTCATCCATATGGAAGATTTGTAGTCGTTTCAATATGTCCCTAATTAAGCCTCCAACAGATCCATTTGAAGCTTCAGATGAATATTCCCAACGAAGATATAACTATTTCACCAAACAGGTTATTGTACTTTCCACAGTAGAGGTAATGCATGGTCTACATTGTAATTGTCTGTGAATTAACCATGGATGACACTTTTTACCTGAAATTTTATGCACCCTAAGAATTGATAAACCCTAATGATACAAACTTCAATTACTTCTTTACAGGGAATACATGTTAATATGCTTCTCCATACTTATATTGATAATGTTGAACTGCCACCGTGACATGTTCCATTTACTTCGCATAGGATTGGCTACAAACCTTCATTACAGCACCATCCATGAACAGCAAAATGCGTATGAGTTATAATGAACAGCAATCCATTAGTTTAATAAGAGAATATGGTACATACCTCAACAGTCTTAATCTCCATAGTTCCACTAAGAACTTCTATTAGCAATTCATGATTTACTTCAGATGGCCTAGAGGTATCGTCAATGCTTTGATGTTGTGACATGCCCTCTAATTTAGGAATATATGTCCGCAACGATAACCTAATGAAAGTTCCATCAAATTCAACGATATGTAGACCTGATAATGCATCTTCAATTTCTTCCAAAGCATCAAACCTAACAGTAAATCACAAATATGAGGCACGC
The DNA here is from genome assembly GCA_026284465.1 of Erythroxylum citrifolium. Classification (NCBI taxonomy): domain Eukaryota; kingdom Viridiplantae; phylum Streptophyta; class Magnoliopsida; order Malpighiales; family Erythroxylaceae; genus Erythroxylum; species Erythroxylum citrifolium. The sequence continues at coordinate 13,324,525 of JANKOE010000005.1, forward strand.
ACAGAAGCCATAAGGTATGCAAATATGAACCCTACAAAGATAGGTTACCTTTTAAATAAATATTCAAAATTGTGCAGGGAGTTCAAAATTGACTTGCTTTCTTCAATTTGATTATCAAGCTTCAAAATCTGAAACGTTGCACGCTCTCATTAACTGGCATCAATAATATTAGACCAAAGAAGAGAACTCTGGAAAGAACAAATAAAAAATACTTGAATATCATAATATAGGCAATAATGACTCCTTGGTGATCTTCAATACGCTCATGTGTAAACATAAGTTGGGGAATAATTAACTCTCTTGTAATATTAAATACGTTCATAAATAGGCTCCATAGCACAAACACAATAATGTCTCAGAAAAATTTAATTTATTTAAAGGGATAAACACACCCTAGGCTAGTTAGCATCTCAAGATATGTCTGTAAGGTTTCAATTAGCAATTTGCAGGGTTGAGAAAGTGATTAAAAAAAGGATCACCCTAATGATACCTCAAACTCATGATTTTCATGGCTGTTAATTGAGTTGGATCCATGTCCCACATAAGAATGGTAATTTTGATCATCTTTGTCTTCCTGAACCTGTAATGCAATATATAAACCATGAGGCCAGGGGGGAAATAAAGTTCTTCATCATAAACCTTAGAACAGTAAAAACAATGCATTGAACTAATGCCGTGAAACTATTATGCACCTACAATCTAGTTTCCAGACACTTCTTTCAAATTTAAATTTAAAGGCAAGGACTACAGGCTTGTAGTCGCTATTATGCCATCTCATCAAGTTATAACCAGCAGTGGAGCATTTACTCAAAATATGAATCACGAAACTATTCCTATACAATTGATAGGCAACTGTTCAAAACTTCAAAAACACTCTAACTTCAAAAGGAAATGGTGATCAGTTGGTTAAAATGAAGGATTGAAATGTTCCAACATCGAGCAGTAACAAATCAACAGTCTTGGACTGAATATGATGAAACTAACTACAAGCAACAATCTTTAGAAGAGCTATCCTGACAAGTTCTTCATAACTTTCTGGGATGTATTTAAAGTGAAAACACAACAGGCAACTTCAACTTAGTTACATTGGAACAATGATTTCCATATCAACCACACCAACTTAGGGTAACAACTGTAGAGGAGAAGCTTGTGTGTAAAGACCAGGGAAAATTCCAAAATGTTTTGACCTTAAATTTTGGAGTAAAACCCACAGGTTATGCAGCTGATGGTTTGCTGGAGAAAAGAACTTGGAGTCAAGAGGTTATAGATTCAAGACTCAAGCCAGAAAACTTTATGTAAGAATTTACTCACGAAGTTCACCCTAAAAACAAAGTGCAGCTCCCTTTCTTTCCAAATAGCAGGCCTTGTCATTGTAGTCAGACCAAAACTACTACAGTGTATTTACCGCTTTGAATCTAATCTAGAAGAAGAGCTTAACCCATCTTGTGAATTAACCAACCTGTGACGACATAGAATCCAATGAAGACTTCAACACTTCAAGGTCACTCTCCAATCGACTAGAATCTGGAAGAGTTAAAAGAAATTGTAATATTGGAGTATTAATGTATCAAGAAACATAATAAACAAAAGGAAATTTTATGACCTTGAATATGAGTTCTGGTTAGAACCTCAATTTCATTACTAATCTTGGCACTCTCAGCTTCAGCGGTGTTAAGCTCCTCCTTCAAGTGCTCTACAAAAGCATCTGCAACAAAAGAAGAAGAAAAAAAAAAAAAGCTGAATTATAAAATCAAAAGAACACCAAAAGTCTATAGCATAAACAATATAACCCTCATGCATCAACACTCTCTTCCAGAGCTTAAATAAAAGCTCTAATCATCACATTCCATAGCATAGAAGTTCACTCTCTTCCAAAACTTAAATAAAAGCTCTAATCATCAAATTCCATAGTATAGAAGTTCCCCGAAACACAAGAAAAGCTTCTTTATAACCAACTTGACATGATACAAGTAAAAAAGAGAGAATATAAATCGGTATAATCATGATTGAACTTTGAACCAGGGGCGGATCCAGGAAGTTTTTTCAGTGGGGGCAAACAAAATTTTCTGTGGGGGCAAAGCTTCAAAATAAAATTTTGTGGGGGGCAAAAACTAAAAAAAAAAAAATTTACATAAAATTTTAGAAAAATTTTTTGGGGCAGTGTATCCGCCACTGCTTTGAACCAAGTAAATCAAATATTTTCTTTTTGGTACTATAAGCGCATAAACAGAAAACGAATGAGAGAGAGAATTACCCAAATCCTCGATTCCTAAGAAACTGAAGTCAGAGCAATCAGATATCATCTGCTGCACTTTACTCTGAGATTTTCACATTTTTCAAAAAAATAAAGACAGATAACAAATGCAAAATTAAGTAAAACCTATAGTAACAAACAGATATGAAGTAGAAAACAAACCTCAAGTTGAAGAGCAGAATCTACAAGCGATTGGTCGGGATCTGAAGGTGACATTTCCACATCCTCATCCATGCAGTTACGGTGCATTTGTTCCAACTCCCTCACTCGACTGCCAACGGAAATAGACATTTCCCATGAATACATAAGTATATACATAGACTACGTTTGGATATGGAAAGTACAGAGACAGATGTCAAAGTACCTGCGAATTGTGACAAGATCGAGAGGTTCCGACGATGAATCGGTGTCCATTATCTCCAAATATCAAAATAAAAAATGAGTTGGACAAAAAAAACTGCTTGATGTTTCACTTCAGGAACACGGAAGGCTTCATGTGAATTTTGTAACTTGTATTTCTGAATTCAGAAAATGTTTTTGCAGTTTCGCGTATAGTCACGAGCCACCGAGGCACCGACCGGCCCCCTGTAAATCAGATGAAAGAAGGTTAGCCTCCACATCACGCGCCGATTATTGAGTAGTACCGCTTTTTACTGAAATTTAAATTATAATAATCCATCCAAAACTCCAATAAATATTTAAATAAAAATAATGTAAATACATGTTGTAGAAATATTTTAAAAATTATTAAAAATTTTAGACAGTTTCAGAAATTTAGAACAAAATATGCCAATTTAGTATTGAAACAATTATTTTTATACATAACTTTTTGTTCAAGTTATTGAATTTTTTGTGTTTATAGAGCGTATTTGAATAAATTTGAATTTTATACATTAAATATGTTACATGATTATATTAAGATTTTAAAATATAAATGTTTTATAAATTAGTTTAACATATAAATTAGGAATAATACAAAATTAAAACTTAAAATAACTCATTTCAAACTTCCTATAAATTAACAAAAAAATTGAATAAGAATATAATAGAGGGTGTAGTTACATGAATTTAATGGACCCCTGGCCACTCTATTAACCTTTGTCATTCTACTTTGTGATATAAGATACTATAGAGAGCTAGAACGTGAGATTAATAACTTGAAACGTATCTACATTTGAAGAAAAGATGATTGATTGACTCAACTTCAAGATTACAAAGCTAGTAGCATAAGTTAATGCATTCTTTGATCCTATCTTTGGTCCTCAATCTTTATATAATTGCTAACCATAAAATAAAGGAGGTTGTAGGAGAATTGAGGTTAAACTAGACCAGGTTATACCATTTGACCATCTAATTTTGCCCTATAAAGATATCTAAGCATGTTTTATTAGTGAAGCAATTTAAACTATGTCTTAACTAGATGTTAGTATCAGGGTAGGCTACCTTTGGATTATAATTTGATACATTGTCCCTAATGATGGAAAATCTTCTTATGTTGCAGTGTCAATCTTTTCCAAGAATGATTTCTTTAATCCTTTCTTGGTTTGGAAGCATGAGTCTTAGCGAAGAAAACTTGGGGATTAAATATAAAAAGCCTAAACCATTCCAATTATAGTTAAAAAAAACTAAATATTATGACCAGTCGCAATTAATGTCTCATTTCTTCACAAAATGAATACCTCATCCATAACATCTACTTTAGAGTCTATGAATTATCCTACCTAAGTTTTAGGTTCCAAAAAATCATATCCTTTAAGAAATGAGAAAGCAACCATTCAACCCAAATGAATCCCTCATCATATATAACCTTTAAATTCTCTTTGCTATTATCATCTTGTTATTATCCTTTATCTGAGTAATTTTAAGCCCACTTTCTTCCTTTGAGTATAAACATCAACCCACTTTACTTTTTTTGTAGTTGCTTTGTTAATATCTCCGACTCATAAAAAGTTGTTAACCATTTTCTCTATAGCCTTGATTAAACTCCTTAGAAGCATTAAGTGTGAACTACAGTAAATATGCTTATTGTGGACCATTAAAGTGATTTATTTTAACTTTCTTGCACAGGAACAAACTTATTATTCCAATGGTTGATTTTTTTATAAATTAAGTTGAGGAGGGGAAATAAATGTTTATTAGACTATGTTTTATTCCTATATTTAGTGTATTTTGCCTGTTATTTGAGACTTTTATGTTGATTTTTGGTACTTATCATGTTTTTAGTGTGTTTTTAGGTCTCAATTTATTTTATAGATCAAAATGAGAGAAATTCAAGAGAAGTCGAGGTAGAAAATAGAAGAATTGGAGCAAGGAGCCAATTTAGAGGTACAAATCCATGTAAGTCATATATATGGCAGTGTAAAGGACCATGTAAATCATTATAAATGTGTAAAGCTTTTAAGATGTTGTTTTGCCCATGTGAAGATATATGCTTATGTAGGTCACATATATAGTTGTGTTCCATGCCTGTCTAAGCTCCTATGGATGTGTAAATTCACAATTATAAAGTGTTTATACTTGAAACCCTAATTTCGTAATATAAAAGGCAATTATGAAAAACAAAGGTGAGAGCATTTAGAGTCAAAGTTAGAGTTTGAGACATAATTCTAAACCTAGGAGATGGAAAACATGAATATTACTTCAAAGTTATGATAGAGAACAACTTTCCATCAAAGTTTTAAGGGGATTATATTGAAGAACTTTTGAACTTTTGATGTTTGCATTATTTTCTATGTTTGTGAACTAAATTTGTTTAGTGCCTAGGTATGATAAACCTTAAGTTGAGGGATATCATAATTTGATCTTTTATCTAATGTAATTTGATTGATTAATTTATTGCAATTAAATTATGCATTTTTAATCTTGAATTAATATGTCCATGATATTAGTTCAATGCATGCTTTCATATAATTGAAATTGAGAAATCCTTTTGTATGAACCATAATTGGAAGGAGTTGTTTGCAAACTTAGAGATAAGTTGTTGGATCCCGCTTGCTTCCGGAATCCAACTCTTCATAATACCATAATACTGAGCGTGGTTCCTTGTAACTATTGGATCTTGCTCGATTCTGGAATTCAACTCTTGCAAAATCAAGAAACGTGTTCTTCTTTATTACTCCTTAGTATTTTTTTTAATTTCCAACACTCTTTGGAAATCATGAGACATGTGTGGATTACCCTATAGGGTTAATTCATTTAACCCTCGTAAGCTATCATCGGTTCCACATCGTTCTCATAACATCTCAAGCCACAAAGGCGAGCCACACAGCAAAATCACAATAATCACAATTGAATTCTTCATAATGGTAGCTCTTAGTCTCTAGTTCATTTAGAAACAAGAACCACCTCATTCGGAGCTCTATAGCTCAAGATATGCTTAAAAACTTAAAGTATATTCATGGCCAAATCATGCTCTTCCTACTGACCCCTTACTTTCTTTCGATCAAATTTTCTGAATTCGAAACCAATGGCTATAAAATTTTATGGGAAGGTAGGAGAATGTGTTAGAAATCTAACGCCTCAAGAATCACCTCAATCAGAGGTTGGACGAAAGAGTTATGGCCAAACGAGTCCAATATGTTCATATCCTCACTCCTATCAAACATGCTTTGGCGCAAACGCCATAACTCTCACTATAGGTGTCGGATTGACTTCGTTTTAGACGGTTGAAAAGAAGACATCTAGGGCTAAAACTTTCATGAAGACCAAAAATTGGAATTTTATCGTTAAGAGGGTCAAAACACACAGACCGTGTAACTTTCTGTTGAAATAGTGTCCCTGTTCTCAGAAAAACACGACCCGTGTAAATTCACACGAGTAGGCCTTGTAACCTTCCGGTAACACAAAATTTTCACCCTCTAAGACCCCTCTAAAGGGTCCTAAACCCATCCTAGCATCCCCTTTACTCAATAGCAATTCTACTTTGAATTGCTATTGAAATGAAATGTGATTGTTCTGATTCTGGGCATTGAACGTATGAGGAGTTGATAAATGCATGAATAATAATAGAAGTGCTCCTTATATGTTAATTTGACGAAATATGTGAAACACAAATTGATTGTTAAATGTCGAACTGAGTTCCGAAGAGAAATGTGAATATGCATATAAATGAAAAAGTGTATTCTCAACTTAAATGTTGAATGCTGGACTTAGGTCCAATGAAATGTTTAAATTGAAAGAAAGTGACTGATTGAGCATATGTGATTGATGCATTCCATTACATGAATGCATGAAAGATAAAGGCAGTTGTGACTGAAGTCGCCAGTGAAAAGGAGCTTAAAGCTTGATATGTGATAAGAGCCTCAGGCTCAATTATGAATGTACTCGGTATCCACTAAGGGATATGAGACATTATCTGATTCAGCTCGATATCCACAAGGGATATGGGTCATCCCGGTATCCACTAAGGGATATGGGCCAGTGAAAACGACGCTCGGTTACAATAAAGTAACAAATTGAAAGTGAGTCTCATAAGCATTGCATATGCATGCGATATGTATGATTTAAATAGTTTGAATGATTTCTGAATGTGAAATATATATGATTCAATATGATTATTAATGAAATGATGTGAATTATGTGAATTGTATGTGTTATGTGATGAGTGAGCCATTGAGGATGGTCATTCACTGAGTTCACAAAACTCGCCAAAAATTTGAAATATTTTTTTTCAGGCTCAAAAGAGTTACCCTGTTGGGCAAATGGGAGTATAACCACTGCATTCAAGTAAGAGGTAGAGGTTGGGATCAATTTGCGTCTGCATTTATATTTTGTTATTTTTGCATCAAATTGAGTCTTCCGCAATTATTATATCATGTGTGTTTGAATATGTTTCTGTATGTATTAACTTCTGAAATTTGGAAATGTTTTGCAAAATAGATTGTTCAAAGTGTAATAATTATTTTGATTTTGAGTTTTGTTAAATAAAAGTATGGGCCCGAATTTGATTACTGATTTCCGCATATGTGTATGAAAAAAATGGTAACGAGATTTTATTGACTGACTGCTACTAGCATGCCACTTTTACGGGATTCATGCTCGGATATCACTTAGGGTGTCAGGTACGTGTCTTGCGAGAGTGAGGTGCTACAATTTGGTATCAGAGAATTAGTATCTTACATGGGCGTTTTCGAAATATTTGTCAAGATACATGCATTTTTGTCTTGTTATAGCAGACAATAGCAATTGATCCATAGTCTGAGTCGCATATGAATGAGTCACACGCATGAGCATGTGTTAAGAGTTTGAGTTGATAGAATTAGCGAGAAGAGTGATGCTCTTTCAGAACGTGAGAAAACAAAAGTTGTGGGTATTTAAAAAGGAGAAATAGTATAGGGTAAATATGGTAGATAATGATTCAATGTATTGTTGTATTATTGAACATGATATCAATATAGTACTGTAATGGTATACCCTTGAATGGGATATAGACGTGAATGGATTGTCGTGGATTGATTGAGGAAAATAAGGATATAAATACAAATGATGAGATTAAAGTGTATAAGCCAAGTTGAAAGAAAATAAATTTTTCTATGTCCTTGAAAGGTTGAACTTGGACTTAGAATGGTTGTGTGATTATCGTGATAAGAGTTTATGATTCAGTATGAGAATATGTCTGTGGAATGGAGACTAGAGTTTCGTAATGGTTATGCCTCTATAATTATGAATTGATTGAGAATATACATATGGGAGATGAAATAAATGACAATAGGAAGATGAGATAAATAGAAAGATGATGGATAAATTGAGAAGAATTAAGGCAGCCAATATGGTAGTTGAATCATTATGACCTTGATGATACACACCTAAGGATATGTGACAATAGTGATGTCTACTACTTCACCTGGTTTTGGTAACCAGAACATTATGACCTTGTAAGAAACAATAGAAATTGATCTTCTTAAGATACTAAGAATGTCTAATAAGTAGTGATGGAAATAGTGGATTAATAAAGGTTACGTAAATAATATAGATGACAGAGCCAAGAAATCTTCTTTCGAAGAAGAATTTCACCGAATTAGATTACACATACCAGATAGTTTTTCCTTAAGAATGATCAATGAAGGAATAAATCAGAAATGATATTGGAATCCTAATCCTAATGGAGACTCAAGCATAAGATGCAGAATATGTTACTGAGAGTGTATGCATTTTGTTGATGTGAAATATCCAACTACGTGATTGAATTCTTGAATTTGAGGAGAACTTAGGTCCACATCATATTCTATGCAAATATGTTTAAGGGATACAAATTTGATTTGATGAATGTATTACCAACATAGGAAATTAAGATTTCAAATAAATCAAAATGTGTGGAGAAACTAGTATGAATGAATAGACATTAGAACAAGTCAATGTGAAATCAGAGGAAATCGAATGAATTGAAAAAAAAATCATTTGAGGAAAGAATTCAAGTGTGAAACTGAAGAGAGCATGAGATAATATTACTTCATCGAGGAATTATCTACTTGAGGAATTACGAGAACTAATAATGGGCACATAGAGTTTCGACAATATTTGTTTGAGTTAACAATGCCTCCGACAATATTATGATATTGAAGATTAAAGCGATCGAAACAAAATTGGGTCAATTAGTGACTATGATCATAGATGATATTTTGAGTGTATTCGAAAAGTGGAGAGAATATTTTTGAACACTTGAGGTAAATCTTATATATCATGGAGGTAGAAACAATTATATGCCAAGTTCAATAAGAATGAATCTTAGCTTAATCAAATAAAATGTTGGGTTGTATTATATCTGAACATGGCACATTGGGGGACCCAAAGGAAGTGGAGGTAATGATGAAGTGAGGAACTTCAACGCATATATGAGAGATCCAAAATTTTCTAGAATTAGCTGGAAATTGGACACTACCAAAAGTTGTTAAGGAGATTTTACTGATCTTAACCTTTTGACAAAAATGTCTAAGGAGAAACGTGTAAATCGTATGAGTAAGGAATGTAAAAAGAATTTTGAAGAATTATGATAGCGATGTAAATGGTATCATTTAGGTTTGGAGATTGTGTAATATACAATGATGTGTAGGTGTAAGTCGACTTACACTAGTATAAGTCGACTTATGCTTGCTCGGAAGGTGCTGATAAGTCGACTTGTACACCTATAAGTCGACTTATGTGTGTACAGTACCGTTAGATTGTTAGAGTAGTGCCCTAAAGGCAATCCCCTTTAGCGCGTTTTGTTCATAGTCATGTACAGACTTTATGAATA
>JANKOE010000005.1:13338401-13354634 GCA_026284465.1 Erythroxylum citrifolium
GTGTAATGTTTGATTTTGTTTGTCCTGTCTTGGGTGGCATCCATGTATCCTCCCAGGGGGTATTTGGGTGTTACAATATATATATAATTTATGAACCTTCACAATGCATTAAAAAAAATCTTTTTTTCACCTTATTACCATTAATGTAACTGTTATTTATAGTATTGAGGTTAACAGTTCTATAAATTATAATATCCTCTAAGCAATGTTATATTCCGAGGGATAGATGACCCTAGTAGCTGTAGAGGAAAACGTTCGTTAACGGAAGAAGCTAGTTGAAGGAGAAACACAATAGGTGTAGTAATATGTAGCCGCGTAAGCATTTACTGGACTGAGGTTGTAATTTCATTAATTTTATTTTTGTCATTAAATTATGGTTTGAAAGGCAAGCCATGTCATTCCATCCCTGACCTCCCAATTTGAGAGGTCACAAAATATTGAATTTTGGATGGCAAAGGATGGCTTCCAAAGCTATTAATTGTCATTCCATCATATCTTAAAATAGACTCCCAAACAATGGTCTGAGTCATTTGAGCCATTTCATTCTATTCCCTTCCATCCCTCCACCCACATCTAAACATACCCTTAAACACTTACTATATGATTAGAGATGAAAAACCATGGAGGCTGGCAAAAAAATGTTACACTATCTTTTTTGTTGGGTTACAAACGTTACACTATCTTTGCTAATACAAAATCAAATAATAAGCGTTTCATAGACATGGTGACTTCCAACTTTCCCACCTAGCGGATGCATACCCATCTTCATAGAGAATGCATCGAGGTCTGTTATCCGAGATTTACCATGTAATTTTTTCTATTGTTCTCCCGTCATCAAAAAAAAAAAAAAAACCCTTTACCTTGTCTTTAGATTTCAAACTCAGCTGTTGGACGACCGGTAGGTGTATAGTCCCGATCGTCGTTGGCTGACTTGTTGCCTTATTCATTTGACGTGGCAACCCTTACTCTTTTTAACGCTATCCATAAAAATAAGTACTTAATTACTTCCATGTTCTTTTCTTGTACCCAACACAATGGAGAAGCCATGGACTAACAGTAGAGAAGCAACAAGAAGAAGAAGACTACAATTTCTACTTCACTTCTCGTCTATAAACACGCTCATTTTGCTCCTCATCATCACTAACTTTTTGAGGCTATGCCACGCCAACTTCTTCAAGCCGTTCAACGTCAGCTACGACCACAGGGCTCTTATCATCGACGGTCACCGCCGTATGCTCATCTCTGGCGGAATTCACTACCCTCGCGCCACTCCACAGGTGCTTGACTCCAAACGATAAATGCTGATTTTTAGTTTCTGTCGTTGTTTCCGATGATAAACATAGGAATCTGTTTTTTTTTTCTTAATGCTTTCAAATCATTCTAGTGTTTGATAGTTAGCGACTGCGCTAATTTGCTGAGCTAAGCGCCGTGTTAATTCTTTTTTTCTGTTTCAATCTTTTGATTCAGATAAATTCCGAAAAATCCTCCGGCACTTCACTTTATCGATCGGTTTGAGAACGTGTGGATGTCGATCTATATCATTTAATTAAGTTGTAGAATAAAATAGTTACTCATAAGCCCCTTTTTCATGTGTCAGGAGCCAGATTGGTTCTACTTCTTGTAGAACGCTTATTTTATTGATCTTGTGTAGTGTAAATGTAATGGCTGTTTATCAGCTAATCAGATTGTTGCATGAAATCAGATGTGGCCGGATCTGATTGCCAAGAGCAAGGAAGGTGGAGTCGATGTAATTCAGACCTATGCATTTTGGAATGGACATGAACCAATTAGAGGAGAGGTGCCGTAAGAAAACTTATTTTCAATCTATTTCTGCTGCTTTAGGCTTACTATACGTCGCATATGTATGATCGCACCAACACGTTAATAACATCCCTCCTTTTTCGTGTGCAGTATAACTTTGAAGGAAGATATGATATTGTCAAGTTTGCGAAGCTAGTTGGAGCTAATGCACTATATCTTCATCTTCGCATAGGTCCTTATGTTTGTGCTGAGTGGAATTTCGGGTCTTGCTTTCTTGTCCCATCTTAACTTGAGTGTTTTACTTTACTCACAATTTACAGTTCCCGCTGTGAGAATTCCTTCTGCTTGTCTTTGATCTTCTAATGTGAATGTGATGCTAAAACTTAAAGTTTAAGATGGAGGAATAAAGTCTTGTGTTAGTATAGGATGTAGTAGCTCCTAAAGTAACTTCTAGTATTCTTTGAAATTATTGAAGTGAATCTTTACATCTAGAATAGTTTAGATAAATTTAATGCTTTCTCCTTATGATTTAACTAAAACTACAAACTGATCTTTGTTTTGAATTACTTTCTTACTTTGAACAATTGGTTGCAGAGGCTTTCCAGTGTGGTTGCGTGATATTCCTGGCATAGAATTCCGAACAGACAATGCTCCTTTTAAGGTGCAATGGATTTTCCTTGACCATCTTTTCTTGTAAATTTGAGTTGTTTATTCCTATAGCAAATAGTTCATAATGTTTTTCTGGCTTTAATTCTTTACTGTTCATGGAACCATACATAGCCGCTCATTGTTTGCGGTATTATCACGACTAGCAGTTTAAACTAGGCAATGTAATATCCAAGAGTCCATCGCCACCAAACCCCTTATATTACCTTTTAAATAAACTCTTCTGATGATTTATACCCTTCTTCTCATGGTTAATTACCCTCTTTCTATCATCTATCTTCTCACTAAGGGAATATTTTTGCCTTTCCTTTTTCTTGACGGTCGGGGAACAGAAAGAAATTAGCTTCTTTCTGTTGTTTCTGTTACCTTCTCTGCTTTTGATTAATGTTCTCTAAAGGAGGATATGCTGATTAAATATCAGTTAACCAAGTTAGTATGAGAAAACCTGAATTCTTTTTGTAATTCATCTTATCCTAGCAACTTTTTGAGTAACTTTGTATGGGTGAGCAAAACTTGATGGTGATAATTCATTTATTGCAGGCAGAGATGGAACGATTTGTTAGGAAGATGGTGGATTTGATGCGAGAGGAAATGCTATTTTCTTGGCAAGGTGGTCCAATCATCATGTTGCAGGTTATATACACAATTTGAATTAAGTTGTTTTACCATGAAATTGATTTGTGTAGGAAAGCAGGATAGATCTAAGTCTGACTTCGATATCATTGTGTGGGAGACAGAATCAAAATCCATCAATTTGTTCACATTCCTCTGTAATTGTTCAAATTTGAGGAAGGAATATTCCTGAACTGTTTCCGTCTCTCATTACTATGGTTGGCACTCCCAGTTTCATGCCTGCTGGAAATTTATAAATAAGAGGATATTTTTTACGTTAGTGCAAGGAAGTGCGTAGATTGTTGAAGGCATTACTTTCTACGGGAAGAGAAACTTGCATGAAATTTCAATGAGTAGAACAGTCTAGTTATATTTGTGTACCAAATGCAGCACTTTTCTCCTGATTCTGCACATATAGAAACTTTTTGATCTCCCTAAAGATGCTGTAACTAAAAAACAAAATATTTGACAGATTGAGAACGAATATGGAAACATAGAAAGCTCGTATAGCCATGGGGGCAAGGAATATGTTAAATGGGCTGCTGATATGGCCCTTGGACTTAATGCTGGGGTTCCATGGGTAATGTGCAGGCAGACTGATGCTCCAGAAAACATAGTAAGGTCTTTACTTTATCTGATTGTATTTGATTAATCCAAATTAATGCTTTTGAGCTAAAAGAAATTTCTCAAGCCTCTATATAGTTGGTGATAAGTCCTACTTGAGCTATGGTGTTTTTTATTATAAGAGGCAATACTTTTCTGGTATGACTCCTGTGTGAAAACTTTGAGACCTCGAATTTTTTAAAATGGCCTAAAATAGTATTCTTCCTTTTTACAGATAGATGCCTGCAATGCATACTACTGTGATGGTTTCAGGCCAAATTCTCCTAAAAAACCAATTATTTGGACAGAGGATTGGGATGGATGGTACGGTGATACCTCACATTATACATGTCTAATGCACCATCTTCTAAGTTGTTAACAGCTTCTTGTTTTGAATTAATTTGGCTTATTGCCTAACTAGTTCAAATAGTTAAATAATATCAATAACTGTTAATCAAACTTACATGGGAAGAAATGCCTCTCCTAAGATGTTTCAAATTGTGCATGCTTGTTGTTCCATATTGCTATCTTTTCAGAGATTTGTTTCCCTTTTAAACTTGTCATGCTTTCCTATTCCAGAACCTAGATGTATGCTTTTTCAAGTTATTCTCATCTAGGCTGGATTTTTGAAGGTATACGACATGGGGTGGAAGGTTGCCCCACAGGCCTGCTGAAGATCTGGCCTTTGCAGTTGCTCGTTTCTTTCAGCGTGGCGGGAGTTTCCAGAATTATTACATGGTACAATGAATGACTGAAATGATTGCACATGCATTGAGAAAGTGAAACTCTGATGAGAATGTAATAAAATATGTATTCTTGGTCAACCTTTTGTCATAATCATCTCTGATCCTGATGACATTAGTTGGACAAGTCTGTGTATGATGTGGGATCCAGTTTTGCAACAATGGTTGCAAAACAAGAATATGAATACCAAAGCATTTTCAAAATTCTCCTAGAATAATTACTTTTATCTAGTAAAGTTTGCCGAAATTCAACCTCTAAATGGCTGCAGTATTTTGGTGGAACAAACTTTGGGCGGACTTCTGGAGGTCCTTTCTACATAACAAGCTATGATTATGATGCTCCAGTTGATGAATATGGTAGGTGTGAGTGCCCTTTGAGTGGTTTATCTAACATGGCTATTAGCACTACCCTTCCTGAAACCACCATTGTTGATGTGCATGTATACAAGGAAATTGCAGGATGTTTAAAGATAGCCACTAACATTTATTTTCAGGACACATAATTAAGTTACCTATCTCCATTTGAATCATTTGTTAATGATCTAGGTCTATTGAGTGAGCCTAAATGGGGGCATTTGAAGGATCTCCATGCTTCCATAAAGCTTTGTGAACCAGCTTTAGTTGCTGCAGATTCATCCGAGTACATAAAGTTGGGCCCAAAGCAAGAGGTTCGTGCAATATTTTTAGTTTGTGTAAATGTCATTAACCTGATATGTTCCAGAACTTTGTATATAGCAGTAGTTCATTTCATTATGAATGATTGTGAAGAATTAAGCTACTTTGGAATTTATGATGTTCTTGGTGGCATTAGGGTTGTAGTGGCTGCTTTACTTTCAAGTTGATTAACCGAGTTATTTTTTGGGACTGGCATTTTATTGCTCCAGGAGTTTCCATGTAAAGGTCGTTGTGTTTTAGTTTTCAGATTACATTTGACAGACCTCGTTGAAATTTCTTGATCAGCAACACCTATATCAAATATAGCACCTGACATGTTTTCTAACACTGTTATAGCAAATATACCACCTGAAATGTCTCCTAAGACTGTTATAGAAATGGCATTGGCAGTCCTAACACTCATACCTGCTTCTAACTGACATGGCATTTGTAGTTTCTCGATGCATGAGGAAATCCTATCTTTAAAGAATGATATTTACACTTTAAGTGAAAGTGAACTTAATATTCATGTCCTATGACAAGTTTATGATCATCAAGTTTCGAGTCCTTTTTAGTTGAAGATAAATGCTAACTCAACTAAACTGTCATGAAAATATCAGAGATATGTGAAGTTTAGAATTCTTAGCTGCAAACGTACAACAAGACAAACAAATTTAGTTTCAGTTACTCTTAGAGGAAGCTGTTGCAATATGTTTCACATAGACGCACACATGTATTTAAATGCATGTCAGCTGTTTGAAGCTTAAGCACTTAATATAATAGGGCACCAATATGAAATATATACAAAATCTGTTTGTTGCTTAAGATTTGTCTGAAATTCATGAACTCTTTTGCCTTTTTAAGTGATTCATTGCGGAATATGCTTGTATACTTTGTTCTTGTGGAATTTTTTAGTGTGTTTTCTATTTTATTTTCTTTTTTATTGCTGACAGCTTTTTTTTTTTTGGGAATTTATTTTTATTGCTGACAGCTTGAATCTGTATCATTTGAATCAATGCTTTCAGGCGCATGTGTACCAAGCAAATGGGTACTGCTCAGCTTTTCTTGCAAATATTGATGAGCATAAAACAATAACTGTGACATTCCGTGGTCAATCCTATGTGTTACCACCCTGGTCAGTCAGTATACTACCAGACTGCAGGACAACAGTGTTCAACACTGCAAAGGTTTGATCAATTTACATAAGCATTTGAACATAAAGATTTAGTACTTTTTCTTCCAAAGACATGCGATTGTCTATAAAACATGAAAATGATCTGATATTTCCCATGTGTTTGGAGATACTTTGTCTGGAAAATGTTTTGTATATTAAATGAGAGTTTTTGGAATATGAGGTCAAGAAATTGTACTTTCCTTGATCTGGCGTGCTCTCAATCCGTTTCACTCGCATGGCTAATCATCTGTTAACTCTTCAAGATACTATTTGCATATCATCTGTTCTTTTAACTAGAGGATTAGGATTTCTTTTATCTTACACCTAGGATGACTAGGCATTGTTACCATGAACTGAAACTTATGACCAGACAATACTCTCATATGATTGAAACTTAAAACTATAATTGCCTGTAAGTGCCTTTTATTCCTATTACTATGTCATCTTTGTCCTTACACAAGTTGAGATTGCAATGAAAATCTCATATTTTTTGTCTGAAAATTGAACCTCATTCACTGTATGATTGTTTAAAGGAATGAAAATGTTGCTGTCATTTTTTAACATCTTCAACTTGGAGCAACACCATAATAACTTTGTTTCAAGGTGACTGTTTTCTCAAGTGTCTTAAATGCTAGTGTACTTGTCAAACAAATAGTACTGACCACTTCCGTATTTCCTAATTAGATGCTTCCAACAAAGTTAAGCTGTCTCCGTTTTCTTTGTGGCTCTTATTCGTTAGAATTATTTTGATAATATTGGTGATGGACTTCTATGATCTAATTATAATGAGTTTCACTATCTTGCTTTTCCAGTCCCTTTCTACAATGAAACTTTACATTTTCGCTTTCTTATTATGTTCATGTAGTCTAATCTAGTTACTTCGTCTTTATTTCTTATTCTCTTTTAAACACAGGTTGCAGCACAAACGTCCATTAAAACCCTAGAATCTGCTTTGCATCCCTCTTTAGATATTACATTAACCCAACGGTTTCAGAATGAAGGGTCCCATGGTTCGATGTCCTGGATGACGCTTAAAGAGCCTGTATGCATTTGGAGTGAGAATAATTTTACTGCCAAAGGCATACTTGAACATTTGAATGTGACCAAGGACCAATCTGACTATCTCTGGTACTTTACCAGGTAAGTAATTTTTGTAATTGATGGCTGTAAAAGATGCAGACTTTAAGAAAAGGAAGAATTAGTTTGACGCAGCTAAAAATATTTGAATATTCCTAGCTATTCCACATAGAGTCAGTTACCAGTGAGAGTAATGAATTTCTGATGAAATGGTTTCATATTGCCTATAATCATATTTGTCCCACCTTTTAGGTATGGTTGGACTCGATCAATATCCGGAATAACTTTTATTTATGTTACCGTTCTATATTCTCTAATGTGCCAATTATTGCCGGTTGTAAATTTCATGAAGTTTGTACTCTTGAAAGGTGTTTGACATTCTTCTGTATAAAGCCCATTCATATGCCTACTAGGCTACTACCACTACTGAACTGCAGCAATTAAGCAACTCTATCCTCTTTCATACTCATAACATTCTGAACTTTCATAAAGATGTTTTCTGTTATAGATGGAGAAATGACAACGTGAAAACCAAGCCATAAATGCATAGGGAAAAAAAGTATGTTAGGTTGCTGTACAATTTAATTCTGTTTATTGTTGTTCAAAGTTTGGCTTATTTATAGTTGAAAAACTGATCTGTGAGCTAATTTCTGGGAGCAACAGTCAGCTGTTCTGTTCACGACTATGTTGTTTGATGTCAAAGATGATTAGGGATGGCAATGGGCTGGCCGATGGGTTAGATAATTTAGGTGTTTTCAATGGGCCGGCTCATGGATCTGGCCCAGGCTTAGACCGACCAAGGCTTAACTATTCTAAGCAAAATGACATCATTTTGCTTAAAAGAGTTGGGCCTCGCCCCTGCCCAGGCCTGGATTCAATTAAAAAAAGATATTTTACACTTTTAATTTTTAAAAAATTTGGCGGGGCTGGCCCATTGCAATCCCCGAAGATGATTGGTTTTGAAATGCTTATCAACTTTTATGTGTGACATCCAACATTTCATTTCTTTGATCAAATGCAAGCTTGGTGTTCTTTGATGTATATACAGATTGAATAATACTCTTAAATGCATTTCTAAATGTAGAATATATGTTTCTGATGAAGACATTGCATTTTGGGAGAAAAACAAAGTTAGTCCTGCAATTCAAATAGACAGTATGCGTGATGTGATACGAGTTTTTGTCAATGATCAGCTAGCGGGTAAGACATTTTTTCAGTGATGCACAGTCCAGTTCACTGTGCACACTTGGTTTATTTTTTTTTCCTTCATCTTTGCATCTTTTTGTTATCAAACATTTACCCTTCTCTTTATTTTTTGGTGTTATTGTAGATGTTTTTGGGTGTTATGTGAACATCTTTGCCAAGTTTTTTTTTTCCCTGAGAAATGATATCTTTGTCAAGTTTTGTAATCTTAACTAGGAAAGAATTTTTGGTAATGTAAATGCGAATTGATATTTTCTTTGGTAGAAGTTGAATATCAATATCCTACTTGCATAGGGCATACGTCTGCTACACAAAAATATTGCTAGGCCCTTTGAATTTTGAAATGCAGGAAAGGTGCAAATATTCAACAACCCTGCCCTGCTGATCTGTTTTGAACTGTTCACAGTTTGATGTAATATGGCAGAAGGATTGATCAACAGTGAAAAAACAGTTGAAGTCAATTTATACTGCATATGTACTTTGTTGTTACCCTTCAAAGTTGCATCATAAGTTTTTTCATTTGCCACAAAGTAAAGACAATAGTCTGGATCTATCTTTAAATGATGCCAGCGGGTTTGATGGCAAAGTTTTAAGCATCGATGTTATGTTTCTGCAGATATTTGTGATTTTTCTTAATAAATATACGACTTGGTATATTTGTTGCAAAATTTGAGATCCTACCTCATGGGTGATTCTTAATTTTATGATGCTGCAACATTTGTGGATTGTGGTGTCATAGTTGCTTTCTTTTGTTGACAGAAATGCAGAAGAGGGAAAGACTATTATTTCCAGAACACCATGTTTATCTATCATACTTGTCTTTTTAGTGTTGTGATGTCAAACTCTCCCATGGGCTAACAATGCTGTGTTTCTGGAAACTAGGCAGTGTGGTTGGTCGTTGGGTCAAGGTGATGCAGCCAGTTCAGTTTCAGAGTGGATACAACAATTTGGTGTTGTTGACTCAGACAGTTGGTTTGCAGGTACATAAGTTTTTTCCTTTAGTCAATAAGCAATAATACCCTTCGTCTAGGTTAAGTTTAGTTGCTCTTGAAGATGCTAGCTAATTTAATGATCAAAACTGTCCTCTCGGCACGGTATCATAGGCTTGGACTTTAGAGTTGGTGCATTTGAATCTTATAGTATAATAATTTAGATACTAAAAAGAGGTAGGCAGGTGAATCATATACTTAAAACTATACAGAAAAAAAGATGTACAAATTCTCCATATGTTTCTCGTTCTCTCTCTGAAATCTGAATAGTGATGGCTTGTAATTTAGGAAACAAATCTAGCATCCATTCATGTAGCATCAACAATATGCTTTACACTAGAAATTGTGTACTCTTTTCAGGCTTGTTGCATGGAAAAGGCACTGGATCTCATTTCACCTAGTTTTTACAATAAGTATCCATATTGTGAAACATCTTGCCACTCGAGTAAAGTCAGCACTTCAATTTGCTTCCAGTGGATACTGAACCAAATTTGAACTCTGCTTTGAAATTACTTTTTGAGAGTTTCATGGTTCTAGGCCTTACTTTACTGGCAGTGGCAAGATTCCTGCATATTTGGTCTATGTAATTAAACATTAATAAAAGAAATTATGAGGTATGACACCTCTGTTTCTTTTTCTTCTTTTATGTTATTTGGATCCTTACCATTGTTCTTCTAAATTGATGATACAGAACTATGGTGCCTTTCTGGAGAGAGATGGGGGAGGGATCAGAGGCCGTGCTGAGCTTACTGGGTTCAGAAATGGAGATATAGACCTCTCAAACTTATTATGGACCTACCAAGTATATCTGATCCTTTCAATTTTATTAAATCATGTAAAACGAATAGTTACCTTTCCTTTTTCTTTAACTCACGCCGAGTAATAGTCAATAAATATGGTTGATTTGACAGCTACTCAGCAGGATTACTTGCATTTAGTGAGTATAGTCCCTAATGGCAACATGGCCCATGGATTAATAAAATTTATTCAAATTCAAAATTTTATGAAAATTATGCTTGCTTTAATGCCAGCAGATGTATCTACATGCCAAATAAAAGGTCCTATACATGCTTCGATGTTTGAATCCCACTATATTTTCCTACACTAACACCTTAATGTGATCAGATTCTATTCAGGAAATGTAGCAGCTTTTCTTCTCTTTTCTTCCCATAAATAGAAAATTCTGTTGTGGGGCATGAGTTTTATCTACTTGTTTCTAGGTTGGCCTTAAGGGAGAATTCCTGAAAATTTATGCCATAAATGATGAAAAACAAGCAGAGTGGACTGATTTCGCACCTGATGCTGTTCCATCCACATTTACCTGGTACAAGGTAATTCCAAAATTTAAAACTTAATAACTATTGCGTTGATAATGTTACACTTTTCTGGTTACTGTAATGACATTAGACACATGTATTGTACGGCTTGTTTAATTTGCTATTATAGATCTCATCAACTCAAGCAACTTTATTTGACCTCTTTAAGTTGTGCATGAAAACTGAAACCCATTGTTTTGACTTGAAGTTGGTACGATTGGTGTGAGTTTTTGGGGTAAGCATGGTTCACAAAATGGGATGATGCAATGAAAAAGTTCTGAACAATTACAGTTAGCAAAATTCTTGTGGTTTTTGTTGACGGCCATGGAGCCTTTTAGATGAATAATGTGATTTGCATACAAAGAACTGAGTTCCTAGAAATTACCTTTTCTGCAACATGCTAAGTTGCTGATTTAATCTGGTTCAGTAAGCAATGAAACAAGCTTCAGCCAAGTGCTTTTGTTTATTTCTATAGGAAATTGAGCTTGTAGAATCCTGTCCTTGAATCAAGTTGTCTTTAAGTTGGAATACTTACTCTCATCTGATTAGTTTTTACAAACATGTTTGCAAAATAGTTTGGCTTCTTGGATGACAAACCAGATAGTCTGAAGTAATACTGATTCCTGAGAAATATCACGAATCAATGCATGAGAGTTTGAAGAAGTACTGATTCCTGAGGACCTATCACGAATCAATGCATGCTAGTCTTTCCTTAGTGGTCATGATTCTCAATTCTTGCAGACATATTTTGATGCACCAGCTGGTGCTGATCCAGTAGCTCTTGATCTGGAAAGCATGGGAAAGGGTCAGGCTTGGGTCAATGGTCACCATATTGGAAGATACTGGACCCTTGTTGCTCCGGAAGAAGGATGTCAAAGATATTGTGACTATCGTGGAGCGTACAATTCAGATAAATGCAGAACAAATTGTGGGAAACCTACTCAAATCTGGTAGTCTTCTACTAAGATTGATTTTGATCTTAAATCTATGGGCATGTGCTTGCCGGCTCAAAGTTGTTGATGTCACTGTTTTCCATTCGTTCCAGGTATCATGTTCCACGCGCATGGTTACAGGAATCGAATAACTTACTTGTCATCTTTGAGGAAACTGGAGGTAATCCGTTGGATATATCAGTAAAAACACGTTCAACCCAAGTAGTCTGCTCACAAGTTTCAGAATCTCACTATCCACCTCTTGGGAAATGGTCCCATTCAGATTTTATTGAGGGAAACATTTCGATGATTGAACTTACACCAGAAATGCACTTGAAGTGTCAGGATGGGTTTACTGTATCTTCTATAGAATTTGCTAGCTATGGAACTCCCCAAGGAAGTTGCAGAAGGTTTTCTAGAGGCAATTGTCATGCTGCCAATTCATTGCTCCTGGTGTCTAAGGTGAGTGTTTGTGTCTACTAATGCTCAACCTATAAGCTTACTGCATGTTATAACCAAATTAAAACTCATATCCAAAATGTAAACAAACTTATGCAATGCTGATACCATCAACAACCTGGCCATGCTTATTTGGTTTTTATCTTACCATTTGTGTATTTTTTTCTACTTCTTGGGGTGAAATTGAAGCCAAAAATTCACGAGAACAAATATATATATATATATATAGCATTATAAAATTGGAAGAAAATGCAGCCCTTGCCTGCAGAGATTTGTTAATTTCCACTTAATTTGCTGTCAATGATTTTTCGTTTCTTGGCAATATGTTGGCAGTTGCAATGCCAATATAGGGTATGTATTTAGTTTATTTAACTCAATATAGTGGAGTTAGTAATGATATGAGAACAATAGTCTACATTGTCGCAGTGCTTCTTTATAGAAGTGTTGGCTTACGCCTGTGTCTCTTGTGTCCTTGCAGGCTTGCCTGGGACAAAATGAATGTACAGTTGCAATTTCAAATGCTGCATTTGGAGGTGACCCTTGTCATGGCATAGTTAAGACATTGGCTGTTGAGGCAAGATGTGCCGTACCAGTAAATGTTGGCTTCTCTGAGTATTGAAGTCACCAGTCGATGCTATTTCTGTAACATATAACATATCGCTTTATTTGAAGCTTTTCCACTCACCCCGAAGGCTTTAGTTTAGTGGTGGGCGTTCGTCTAAATTCTCAACTTCACCCGAGGTTCATCTCCTCCTGGGTTGGCTATAGGGGTTGGGAGGTACCTCACCATATACTATCCATGTCATATTTACAAGTCATGAAGCAATTGATGTAAACATCCTTCCCGGATGAAATTAGTACGTCCATTGCAAGAAACAGTCGAGGGTAAATTTACAAGCTTGAAATTTCGAAGAAAAGCTTATTAAGTTACTTTCCTCGTAAGCAGTTTGCCCCAACTTCTTGCAGATCATGTTATTGAACACATTCTGATCCCTTGAGGCCTGAACTTGTCATCAGATAGATAGAAGCATAGCTTTCCTCCGTTGGCTCCCAGCAAAAGACTCCTTTATTGGACAAATTTACACTCCACACGTATTCGGTGTGGACAAATTTACACTCCACACCGATTTTATGGGTCTTGACATAGAAGATTAAGTAGAGGTTCCCTTAGTCATACGATGATCTTTCTCAGCCACTATTAAAGTTATGAGACACGTACTTGATGAAAAATTAATTATAAAAGTAAAGGACAAGGAAGTAGTCTTTCAATATATAAAGCCATAAGACTAATAAAGATCAATCTTTAATCGTAATAGTCCAATGATTATAACTATAAACTACATTACTTAGCTGATTATAGGTTACAATCTCAATAGTGTATATATACCTAAATATTTTTTAGAATAAAACATAACAAAAAAGACCTTCAAACCTCATTTTATCTCATATGGTACCAAAGCTCTCCACCTCAAAGGTGTTGATTTTCCATTTTGTGAAAATTGGCTCTATCTTGGCTGTGAAGAAAGTACCAATGGCCTAGATAAACTCAGTGAAGCCTTTTGTCAAACAAATATAACGCACTTTTGCTTTAAACTTAAAATCACCACACCAACACAGCTTTAGTTTTCTTTTTTGTTTAAATCTATCCCTATCCTTAACAATTTGTTTCCTTACCCTTCTTGATCATCACTAGACTACTCAACACCACTATTGCCTTCTCTTTCATGCCTCCGCATTGTTCCACCATCATGCCAATAATGGAACTCTTATTGACATTATGAGACAGTATGCAGTTTATACTTGTCAACGGAGTCCAAGGACCCCATCTATTCCCAACTAGAAACTGTGCACTAACTTAGAAAATAACCTACTAAGCATGCATCTAGGTGTCTTATGAACCACCATCAAACAGAAGGAATCGAAGTATCCTTTTCATAGATGTAAGAAATGTTGATTGAGCACTGATAATCGAGCAAATAATTGAAAAGGAAAAGATGAATACACCTTAATAAAAGCTGGAGTGGTAACGGTGTAATTAATATGTTGAATTGATTCATCGTCAAATATCAGTCCAAAAGCAAATTCCCATCATTTCCATCGATATCACAAAAGCAAGGTAATTCCAAAAACTTGTTTATTTCCCACAATGGAAAAGATATGTCCACACTCATACTCAGTTACTGTCAAGCAGCCAAAAAAGTAGTCATTATTTCCTTCCCCTGCCTTTCTTCAATGATTGTGCCTCACTATGTTCCTTCCCTGTAACTTCTGAAATACTCACTGCAAACAAGATAATATTAACTAGAAAAAGCTTGACAAGTCCAGATCTGCCACTTTGGATTACATTTCGAGTCACTGCATCCTAATCTAGAGCAGTAGTTGCTGAATTTTATTTTATTTTATTTTATTTGAAAAATGAAAATGTATTAATAACCACTCCAAAAGGAGAAATACGTAAGAAAGTTAAGTCTGAGTGAAACAAGTTTAAAAGCCAGGAACGAGGAAGCTTGAGGGAACCTCATGCCTCAGTGTGATCTGGGATTAATTAAAAAATATCCTGATTGTTCACCAAAACATAACTTCAAAAAGAGATCATACCATTGGGGCCCCTGGACGTCAAGGTGAAGAATATGTTGTTTAGCTTCTCCATCTTCTTAGCATCTTGTGCCTAGTCTGTTTTGAATTTAAGACACTGGCAGATAACAAAAGACATTGAGGGCAACCAAAAATGAAAAAACTTGTGCTTCAAAAATCATGTAGTTAAACAGCCGAGGGAATATGTAATCAACATGTTCCTCTAAAAGGTTACAAAGCCAACATTTTTCATCTATATTCTAATAGACCGAACATGAGAATCCATGGTAAAGTGCATAAAAGTGTAGAGAGTCTCTAACTAGAGTCTGAATACAACGCAAGTCTAATTTGATTTCTTGGGTGTATGAATGGAAAATAAACTCAGATAACCAGGCTGATTAAACAATATCCCCAGCTCTGGACAATTCTTTTATTTTTCCTCCTTCCCTCTCTGTCCCTTTCAACTAGCAGTCCTTCAGTAATATTATGTCAAGAAGACTAACAATGCTAAGCCATTGACATCTTCATAGTTGAAAAATTCCTCCTCATCCCTGAACAATTAGGATTCCGTACAAACCAACCATCATTTCCAAATAACAGAATCTATGAGTGACTATATTCATGATGCTAACAGTTTAGGCGTCCCACCACATAAGATAAACCTCAGATTCCATTGCAGATATTTTTCTTGGCATGCAGGTTGGCAAACTTTAAAAAGAATTTCTTTTGAGCTCAAATTATTGTTGAACAAACAATTCAATTCAGAACTAATTTCTCAATAATGTCTGATTTACAAAACCTAGCATGACACCTTTTTGCAACTTCACCTTTGAAACCTAAGTTCAGATCACACAGGTGACTGAATTCTGAGCACAGCATAGCTTCATGGAATTTATGCTGCTAACCCTTGTGCATTTCTAAATAGTATTAACATAATTACCCTTATCAACACAATAGAAACACAAGCCTGTACTTGATGTCTCCAAGACAGACATATATGAAGAAAAAAGAAACAATTTCAATTCAAGAAACAGTCCAACCTAGGTCATAAAATAAACAGAAAGTTCACTTTTCTTGGAGAAAAAATGGAATTGTGTCAATTTATGCAGATAAAATACAAATTCTATGCCAAATTAAGCATATCTAGTAATAAATACATTCAACATTATTTAACACATGATGCATAATTAATTAAGCATATCTTTGGTTGTCATCGTTACCCATCATGCATAATTAACACATGATGCATTATTTTTGGGACCCCATGCCAATTAAACTACATAAACAAAGGCATCTCTCCTATGAAAGCAATTTCAAAACTTTGGGTCCACATATTGCCATTTTTTGCACTGGATGATCATATCCTACTCAGACTATATATATATATATAAAAGCCCACAATGGTATTTATGTCTAAGCATTGAATAATGGAGTTGTCCCATGAATGAATCTCTGTAGTGGGGACCAACC
>JANKOE010000005.1:13493120-13525211 GCA_026284465.1 Erythroxylum citrifolium
GTACTGACATTTTGCAACTTATGAAAACTGAACATGAAGGACTAAATTAAGCACAAAAATCATGAATTAGGAGTCAATACATGCATAATTACTTAAGAAAGAAGGGCCAATTAATAGTATAAATCTGGTTCAATCAAGCACTCTAGTGAATGTGAACATTCCTAATAATTAAACAAATTAGTTGCAATCTATATACATTAAATAGAAATCTATTATGCCAAGAGTTAATTATACTTTTAATTCCTTTTATCAAATGGATACAATCAACAAATCTAGGCTTCTTAGTGGATAAAGGCACTCCTATATATTTAAAAGGAATATAATTTATGCTAAATCTAGAGATAGAGCTAAGATGATGCACATCCAAAACATTTGCATAAATATAAATCTTACTCTTATCTCTATTAACCTTAAATCTAGATAGTTTAGAGGAGTGGTTAAGAGAGTTCACCAGTTTTTAGAAGAAGCAAGTTCTACATCACAACAGAGCATAAGATCATCCAAAAAAACAAGGCTATTGATTTTTAATTGCTTGTATTTATAATGAAACACAAACTGACTGTAGGCCTTAATATTGAATTTGATTATCCTTATACGGTCCTTAATGACTAAGGTGAATAGATAAGGGGACAAGGGATCCCCTTATCTAATTCCCTTAGCCCCATTGAAGGTCTTTGAAGGAAAACCATTAATTAAAGCACTAAAGGTATTAGAGGAGATGCAATTTTGAATATATGGAGTAAAGAGCACAGGAAAGCCAAATACCTAAAGATAATTAATGATGAAGCTCCATTCTAATAGGCTTTGGACAAGTCTATTTTCATTTAACAACTCTGAATTAAAGTCTTAGTTTCGTAATCTCTTAAACAACTCTTGAACAAATAGTATATTATCCTTAATTGATCTTCCAAAGCTAAAAGCCCCTTGACTGGTAGTAATAAGCACCTTGAGATC
Organism: Erythroxylum citrifolium; assembly: GCA_026284465.1. Classification (NCBI taxonomy): domain Eukaryota; kingdom Viridiplantae; phylum Streptophyta; class Magnoliopsida; order Malpighiales; family Erythroxylaceae; genus Erythroxylum; species Erythroxylum citrifolium. The sequence goes on from JANKOE010000005.1 coordinate 13,494,075, forward strand.
TTCCTTTTATTTAGCAGCGAAAAGTTTAGGGGCTGTTTGTTTCTGATTTTTTCTTGGTTTTCTATTTTCGTTTTCGCAAAAAATGAAACAAAGCAATAAAACGTGTTTGTCTATCGTTATTGTGATTTCTTGTTTCTCAAAATTAAAAAACCGCAACAATTTTATGAAAAAAAGAAAATAACGTTTCTCTATATTTTGGCAACGCCTTTTCCTGCATAGAAAATCAACTGATTCCTGTTTCTTATCTCAATTATTGTTTTGACAAACCCATGATGAAACATACTACTCATCTTTTATACATATTTTTCATGAGGAGAAGGAATCTTTGATTTCGAGCAAATAGAATCCAGATTCGTGAAGCGGAATCAGTAGCTTGAGACCTACGAGCACGAATCTTGCATCTCACTATTTTTGCGCTTCAGATCTGAATCTGGGGCTTCACCTATGTTTGTAGCTTTCGCCTCTGGTTCACTCCTCTCGTTATCGCCTCTCACTAGTCACCCATGTTTGTAGCTTTCGCCTCTAAGTCCTTGCTGGTCATCTATCGCCTCTGGGTCCTCATGGGTCGTCTCTCTCACTTGGTTGCCTCTGGTTTCTCGCTGGTTACCTCTCTTTTGCTACGAACTTTTCACAAAACTTTGAAAGGTGATGTCTTTTGGATTTTTAAGGTTATGAAGAAGAACACTTTGGACCTCGACGACTTCAATGCAGAGAACAATACTTAATTACTGTTGTTGATGGAATTCTTTAATTACTATTCTTGAAAACAGTACTTAATTATAATAAATAATGATAATAATAATAATAAATTAATAATAATAAGAATAACTTATTAAAAATTAATAATAATAATAACAATAATAATAATAATAGCTTAATAAAAATTAATAATAATAATAATAATAAATAAAAAAACCAAACATATTTTTGTTTTCAGTTTTTTATTAGAAATCTCAACCAAATAAATTTTTGTTTTCAGTTTTTATATTGCAAATCTCAACCAAATAGGTTGTCGTTTTTTTAGAAAAAAAAACAAAAACTAGAAACGGGAAACAGAAATAAAAAACACCAACAGAAAAACAAAAGTGGAACCAAACGATTAGTGTTTAATGTTTTCTTTTTTTTGGTGTTTAGTGTTTAATGTTTTCACTAGTTCATTTTTATTTTTAAAAAATCTTAAGTTTCGAAAGCCTTTTATACTAATGTATTCACACTTTACATTCTTTCTAAGTTACAAGATTTTTGTATATAGTCCGATATTTTATCTATACATAATTATGTCCGAAATTTTGAAGTCGTTGATAGTTTTGATGTTCTGAGAGTAGAATCGGTGAATTACCAACAGTATAGCAACAGAGCATAGCGGGTAAGATCAGGTCGGGTCGGGTCGGGTCGTGGGTCGCGTGATTTTGCATTTGCCCTACTACATGTCGCCTGCTTCTATCCCACGCTCTCTATTAGCTTTGATGTAACGACTTGGAAAATTCTCACATCGACCAACAAACAAGCAATTTGGAGTCAAAATCACGATCAAATGGCTGCTGATAACTCCTCCTCCACCGGCGGTCACCGGACGGCGTTGCCCAAGGTCCCTCTCCCCGGAAAGAGGAACATTCTTATCACAAGTGCCTTACCTTATGTCAACAACGTCCCTCATCTCGGCAACATCATTGGCTGTAATATTCATTATACATACCATCTCCCTCCCTCTTTCAATATATACATGTCAAAACTTACTTGTGAAGTTAGTCTTCAAATCAACAATCTTTTGACGCTAACAATTTAACGAAACTTCAAAGATTGCCTTTTTGGTTTACGTATATTTATGCATATGCAAGTGCATGTTGTTTGGTGGCAGGCGTGTTGAGTGCTGATGTGTTTGCTCGTTACTGTCGGCTTCGAGGCTACAATGCCATTTACATGTGTGGGACTGACGAGTATGGAACCGCCACCGAGACCAAGGCCTTGGAGGAAAATTGCACCCCCAAACAGATCTGTGACAAGTATACATATTCTCTGTTTCATTTTGAAACTGTTCTCTATGTTCTGCTTTATTTTAGGATGATTAGTTGTTATGTTGGATTGGTTTCTTCCAGGTACTATGCAATTCATAGAGAAGTCTACAAATGGTTTAACATAAGTTTTGATGAATTTGGACGGACGTCAACACCACAGCAAGAAGAAATTTGCCAGGCAGTTTTCAATAAGTTGTGGGAGAATAATTGGCTTTCTGAAAACACAATGCAGCAGGTATTGAGCACTTCGACTCATCACTTCATAAACTTATACATTCACATGAGTTTGAAAATGTGTTTCAATATCTACTAACTATTTACGTGATTCAGCTTTACTGCGACGCATGCCAAAAGTTCCTAGCTGATCGGCTTGTGGAAGGTTCCTGTCCTACTGAAGGGTGTAACTATGACTCTGCACGGGGCGATCAGTGTGAGAAATGTGGAAAACTTTTGAACCCAACCGAGTTAAAAGATCCCAAGTGCAAGGTACAAGATACTCTGCTTTTATCTAAGTTTTTCTTTTTGTTTCTGTTATGAATTGTATAAAGTCATTTACTTTCTTATAGTTTTTAGCTGGATGATCGAATAATTTCATCCACAGTTGACATGATTTGATCTGAAACATGTGGTGCAACTTGCATAAACTAGATATCTTAAAACACAGTTTATTCAATTCCTTCTACTTTTTGTTCTTATCTATGGGTCGTAGGAAGTTTTGGTAGAAGGGCAAGTTACTACGGTTTGATACTTTGATATATGGCTCACATGGGAATTCTTGGGAATCTATATGGAAGTCTGAAAAATTTTGGTGGAAGTACTAGTCTGATGCGTCTTTCGCTTGAAATTTGCTGTTTCAATACTACTTGATTTTTTGGTATTAAGATTTAGTTACTAAGCTTCAGATAGTACATTGTATCTAATAAAAAAGAACTAGTTTTATTATCTACTCTAGCAAATAGGTCATGATATATGAACTTTTCTGTTACATGTAGCAACAATATTATGAAACATCATAGTGTATCCTGTGTTTCTCATTCTCATGATATTGAACAGGTCTGTCATTCCACGCCACGCATTCGTGACACAGATCACTTGTTTCTAGAGCTTCCTCTCTTGAAGGATAAATTGGTAAATTATATTGAAAACATGTCTGTTGCTGGATCTTGGAGTCAAAATGCAATTCAAGCAACAAATGCGTGGCTCAAAGAAGGGCTCAAGCAAAGATGCATTACCAGGGATCTGAAGTGGGGGGTTCCAGTTCCACTTGAAAAGTACAAGGACAAGGTTAGGAATAGCATGCAATCTCCTTTATGCATAAAAGCCCAATTTCTGACGTTATGTGATTTTCCCAACCATGCTGAATCTTTTTTTCATTCTGGATGCTTCTTTATGTGTTCATGAACTCATATTTGTTGCGAGGGCTAGTCATATTTTCTTGAGCATTTGGATTGATGCTCATTGTTCTTGATCTGGTCTAGAGGGGGTTGCAAATGAAAATTTTTCTTTTTGTGCAGTTCTTTTATCTTTTTGTCTTTTGACCTTACTATGAATTCATTCTCTATATACTTGTTATGTACTTGTGCCACCCATATACTGTTGCTTTTTTGAAATTTTATCGTTTTCCCTTTTAGATGCTGTACTGATTGTCACTTCCAAGTATGTCTTTGGTAGGTTTTCTATGTTTGGTTTGATGCGCCTATCGGATATGTCTCAATAACTAAGTGCTACACAGAAGACTGGGAGAAATGGTGGAAGAATCCTGAAAATGTTGAACTGTATCAGTTTATGGGAAAGGACAATGTACCTTTCCACACAGTAAGTGTGCTATTCCGAATATTTTATTGATGTTCTGCACATTGGAGATAAAAAAATGAGTACATAATGGATTTTATTCTTAAATATTTCATAGAGCTTCATCTATTTTAATTCTTTATTTTTGTTACGGTTTGATCATTTTTACATGACTACTGCTGTCTGTGTTTAACTGATAATTATAGAAGGGATAAATCCGAATTAGCTTCATTATCCAGTTGAATGAAGCTTGGAAAGTCTGGAAGCAGCTATCAATCATGCTGAATCTTGTTTGTTGCCTTTTTTTTTTCATGACACATCTTGTTCCAAGATTGTGTGATATAAGGTCTGATGTGCAATTAGCTCGACGAGTGGCATCCAAGCTGCCTTAATTTCTCAAAGTGTGGGTCTTTCTCTTGGTTTTGGGTAGTTTCCTTGAAATTAGATATCCTGTGTGGAGATAAATCCTATGTTTAGTTTTCTCTGGGCATAAAATTTGTGGCACGTTGGAAGAAGTACATTCTCATTATAATTCATTTATGCCAAAAACTTTTGTGCGTACTAAGATTTTGCTGTTGTGCTTAAAATTTCTGGCTATGACATTAACGCATCTCCTTGAAATTGTTATACTTGTCCCGTGTCATTCTGTTAATTTTCAACAGTGGACTTTTCTTTCATTCATTGAACTAAGATACTATCTTTTGTTTCAGAAAACAAATGTATTTAATCGAATATTGCTATAGCTTCTCATTTTTGTCATTGATGTGTTACCTCTCTGATGCATGCCTTCTTTTTCTAGGTTATGTTTCCATCGACACTTCTTGGAACTGGTGAAAATTGGACCTTGATGAAAACTATAAGCGTTACCGAATACTTAAATTACGAAGCAGGTTAGTCAATAATGTGTACATTGTATGCATCAAGGTAAAAGTTGCGACAGAAGTCTAACATTTTTGTGCTGGCATTGTTTCTGTTTATGACCATTTAATTTGATGACTTATCAGGGAAGTTTTCCAAGAGTAAAGGAATAGGAGTTTTTGGTAATGATGCAAAAGATACAAATATCCCTGTAGAAGTGTGGAGATACTATTTGCTAACTAATCGCCCAGAGGTAATCTTGCTTTTGCTGATACTATTTCTGCTCTTGGGTTCAATACTTTGGCCTATAACAAACCAAATGTTAATTCTTTTCACTTTGTGAATTAGGTGTCTGACACATTGTTTACATGGTCTGATTTGCAAGCAAAACTCAACAGCGAGCTGCTTAATAATTTGGGCAACTTTATAAATCGTGTTTTGAGCTTCATTGCTAAACCTTCAGGTAGAGCAGGTTTTTTGACATTCAATCCTGTTAGCTATCTTTAGAACCCACTTGTTACATCACAAACTTTTCACAGGATCGAACTGGTTTATGGTGCCAGTATTTCAGTTTAGTCTCTCAAGTTATTTGGGACTGGCACTTATGGGAGAGAAATTGTGGAAAATTTCCCCTGATATGGAATTTTACCACCGAAATTGATGCTAATGGTATAACCGGCTCATGATTGAAGTACTATAAATTCTCAAAGCCCTGTGAACTATATTTGCAGGTGCTGGATATGGTTCTGTTATTCCTGATGCTCCAGGTGCAGGTTCGCATCCTCTGACCGAGAAATTGGCTGAAGAAGTCAGAAAACTCGTGGAACAATATGTTGAAGCCATGGAGAAGGTATTTGTGATTTGCTGTGTAACCTTGGACACAACTTAGCATTTGCCTCACTTATTAATGATTGCCGCACATCAGGTTAAATTAAAGCAAGGACTGAAAACGGCAATGAGCATATCAAGTGAGGGAAATGCATATCTTCAGGTACGTCTTCTTCCATTTATTTGTTTAACTTGCTCTTTCCATTTTTGAGTTTTCTTGTTGGGGTGGTTGTTAAATGATATGTGTTCCTTGCTGTGTAGGAAAGTCAATTCTGGAAACTTTACAAGGAGGACCAACCATCTTGTTCCATAGTTATGAGGACTTCAGTTGGGCTAGTATATCTTCTTGGTTGTTTGTTGGAACCTTTCATGCCATCTTTCTCTGTTGAGGTAATTTAGATCCCTTGCACATATATGCATAGCACTTTTGTTCTCTTCTCAACTCTTTATCTGATTTTTCCATTCTGGGAAACTTTGTTACAATGGTGCTTAAGGTTTTCAAGCAGCTTGATTTACCTCTTGAACAAGCTTCTCTTTGTGATGAGAAAGGGGATATTGATAGGGCAAGAAGACCTTGGGAAATCATACCTTCTGGTCATAAAATTGGAAAACCAGAGCCATTATTCAAGGAACTGGTAATGTCCTTGGGCCATTTGTTTTACATTCCTCATCAGTGTATGTGGTTTGCATGTGCATGCTAGAGCCTTTGATATGTTGGAGGAGGAGATTACCCCACTCCTATTATGTCTCGTTTGGTTTGTTTGTGGTTAATTGAAGAATATTTATTCATGTACAGAAAGATGAAGAAGTAGAATTCTTCAGGAACAAATTTGCTGGAAGTCAGGCTGATAGGAGAGAGAGGGCAGAAGCTGAAACAGCAAAGATTGCTGAGCAACTGAAGAAGACCAAAATTTTAGGTTACAAGTCTTTTGACGTGGATTGAGCTTTAATAAAACTTTGCAATGTTGGTTATAAACATCCAGAAAAATGTCTAAGTAATGTTAATTTGCATAAATATCTGCTAGTTTTAATTCCATCCCTAATTGAAAATCAAAGGCTCTCTTGAAAATTCAATCTATTTCTTAATTTCATCTATATGTATGTAGACCTTTTATGTTTCTTACCACTAAACAGCCTAACCTCTCTGTCAGTCCAAATAACATCATTTGAGAGACCTTATTGTGGCTCGGCTGTTGCAATAAATATGTTCACATGATCTTCACTGTTCCTAGTTGTCCAAAATCGAGCTTGTAATGGTAGTCTTTTTTTATCTTGAATGTTTTTAAAGAGGAACTCTTGATAACAATCCTTGTGTTACAATTGGATTCATCATTCAATGTTCTTTTTGTGTCTATTTGGAGCTCACTTAATACCTGGAAGTTTGAAGCAGCTGATTGGGGGAAATTTCCAGTCTCTATTAATATTTCCACTTTCAAGCTTTGGTTGTTTTAAATTTTGTTTTAAATAGCGGACTTCCCTGCCAATCTTGTTCTTCACAAAGAATTTTGCTATGTGGTGTGAAATCACATTCTCGATAGCTGGCTAAAAATGATGGCTCTTTTTCTACAGATGGTGCTGGGAAGAAGCAGCAGACAAAAAAACCTGCTAATGAAGCCAAGTCCAAAAAGGGGACAGCTGAAGAAGAAATTTCCATAACAAGACTTGATATTCGTGTTGGCTTGATAAAGAAAGCTCAAAAGCATCCTGATGCTGATTCACTATATGTGGAAGAAATTGATCTGGGTGAAGCACAGCCTAGAACGGTTGTTAGTGGACTTGTCAAGTATATACCTCTGGAGGAGATGCAGGTAATTATGCGGAGCATAAATTATGTGCTTTTGGAAGAAACAAATATCAATTTGCCATGACATTGATGATATGTTATTGCACAGAACCGTAAGGTCTGCGTTCTCTGCAACCTAAAGCCAGCAAACATGAGGGGCATTAAGTCACAAGCCATGGTTCTTGCTGCCTCTAACAGTGACCATACCAAGGTAAGCATAACCTGGCTACCAAATTTGATTTGTATCTTTTTATACATTTCCTGTGGCTTTGTTTTTAAATATGAAATCATTCTAAACCCCTTCACTGATTGATATGGGTACACTTCTGAATTTTAACCATTGAACCCAGAACAATAAAGGAAACATATTACTTTCCAACTTAACTTACATAATACTTGGATACTTTGTTCTTTTAGGTCTCTTGGCAACTCTTGTTGCTACGATTATATTAAGCAACGTTGAATATTGATATGTCGTGTGGTTTGGACTTGCGGTGGACAGTTTGACCAGTAAAACATATGTTGCGTGAACTTGTATTATGGGGACGACCTTTTTGTTGGAGTTATTGATACTGCGAAAATATGGTTACTCTCTTCAATGCATTTATGGAACTGAGTTTTGTGATCATTCTTTTTTTGCCCTTATCATAGTTGATATATGCGGAAAGATGTACATTGATGAAATGAACCTTTGCTGATTTATTTCATCAATATTGACAAAATTTTCAGGTTGAATTGGTTGATCCACCCCATTCTGCTGCAGTTGGGGAGAGGATTACATTTCCGGGGTTTGAAGGCCACGCGGACGATGTCTTAAACCCAAAGAAGAAGGTTTGGGAGACACTGCAAGTGGATTTGCAAACTAACCAAGATCTAGTGGCTTGCTACAAAGATATCCCACTTACAACTTCTACGGGTGTATGCAAAGTGGCATCCATAGGTGGTGGCTCAATAAGGTAGAGAGATGGTTGCTTCTTGCTGGTGGAAGTTAGAAACTGAAAACAAAAAGGTTTGAACTGTTTGTCTTCCTTAATAACAATTATTGGATGTAAAAGAACAGTACATTTTTGTACAAGTGGGAAGATGTGGATAATACAGATCCGGTTTTAGCTTTGGAAGCCACGCCCATGTTTAGATTTAAAATCATCATCACACTCAGTCTGAAATTTCGCAATAAAGCAAGATCGGATGAAAGTAAGATGTGGGCCATAGTACCTTTAGTTACTTTTTGCAACTACGAAGAGAAATCACAACAATTTTATTATGAGCAAACTTGAAACTTCACACAACTGTACAACCACTAACATAAATAAGTTTATCACATTCAATTAGATTTTAAGCAATTATAAGACATGATTGAATCACAACCAAACATCAAGGTTGTCAACTTAAAGGCCTTACTAAGGAAGGGGTTATGAGTAGATGTGAGTTCCAACTATTGTTAAAGAGCAAATGTGGATTGTCTTCAAGATGATGCATGACTGTCATATGGAATAATTTGCTAGACTGTTAGGTATTGTGAGAAAGTGAAGAACAAGTACTCAGGTACAATAAGAGTAATCAAAACAAGTATTAATGATAAAAAGTTGTTCGCAAGATGCTATGGTTGTTTCAATATTCGTAAAAGAGGTTGTTATAAATGGTTAAGATGTGTAATTAAATATTGTTAAAGTTAAAATTTAGAGGAAACATTGACAATGTATTATACAGGACAAAATATCGTGAGGGAAAAGAGGAAAAGATATATCAAGTCAATATTTAAATTGGATTAATAAAAGTAGAAAGGAAAAGCTGATAATCCAAACAAAAGTTAAATTTTTCATAATATTTTAATAAAGAATATAACATCTGCAAAATTTGATATGAATTAAAGTAAATCAATAAAAATTTAAAAAGAAAATTCTGATCAAGATAGAAAACAACCAATAGATATGTGAATTAAAAAGAAATTAATGACTGAGCAAATAGAACGAAAACAAGAAATCAATAATACAAGATAGAATATAGGAGAAATACAGTTCAACTCAATAAGTAGCAAAAAAGACGACAAAACAACAACAAATACAGTTTATATGTGCGTTAGGATCACAGTCATCCAAGTAGGATCAATAAATAGCAAAAAAGATAGAGTAACAGTAACAAAAGGAGTTTGAAAGTACAGTAAGATTACAAGCATCTGAGATGTAATAAATTTTGGGTATTATATTGTCAATCGATAATCAGCAAGGTTATGGAATAAATTATCGTCAACTCAATGAAGTATTTAGTAATGATGGTGAAAGTAGCTCAAGTTTGACCAATGAAATATTGAATGAAGTTCCATTTGTTCTTGTTAATATATAGATCAACTATGGGCTGAAGAATACGCTCATAGTCATAGATCAACTATGGGCTGAAGAATACGCTTGAACCTGTTAAGACATACATATATAGTATTTAAATTATTTTGGACACCAAAAAAAAGTCCTGCAATTTGAACTAATACAAGAGCTGGACTGATTTACCTCGGCCTTACTTTCTGAGGTCAGTAAGGAAGCGTAGCCGCATCGAGTTTGATCGTCTCAAGGAGGAGATTAGGAACTCGAAGCCACTGGAAATACCCAGAGGTTTGTCTTTGAATCAGGAAGTATAAGAACATATGCCCAAAAGCTCTCACTAGGTGGGAAATATTGAAACTGTTCTTTCCAGTAGTATCACACTGTGTAGTTAGGTAGAGGCAATACAATCTTTCCATAGTGATGGAAATCTAGGAAGGCAAATTGTAAAATGTCAAATTCTAAAAGTCACCACAGACCGGGAAGCCCTTCTTCCTATATGGACATAATCTGTCATTTTTTGTCGTTTCATCTCTACTTAAAGATAGCCAAAACTAAGGGCGTTAAGCATTGACATTAACTTCTATGCTGGAAAGCAACTCGGGCACCTAAAAACTATGTCCAGAAACGAACCAAGGAAAAACCACGTATTAAGTAAATATAAAAATCACCACCTCGAGTAGTAAAACAAAGTCGTTATGCTAGCCGGCAGGTCTTCGACTCTTAGAAAGAAGTGAAAGAAAGCCGCCTGTTTTGAAAGCATGAGAGCATCAACAAAGGTGCTGGCTTCTATCCCTAAGCTCGATTGGCTTCTTAAAGTAGTAGCATTCTATAGGATTCCAAAGTTTCCATCTTTCAACTATGGAATATGGAACTATGGCATGGTTGGATTGTTTTTAGGTAAGTATAAGCATTCCACTCTTTGGGTTATACCTTCCTTAGGTGTTAAATGTGATGCTGTTAAAAAACTGCGTGAATTGACTTGAATTACAGGTGTAGTTCTTGTTGTATTGAGTGCATCTTGTGACGGTAATGTCAGTTCCACTTTCATCGTGGCAAGAGTGGAAATTAGCTCCATTTTTGGTCGTGAAGAATAAAAAATAAAAGCTTTTCCTTGCTTAATTTTACTGAGCATTTTATTTATTCCCCTTTTGGGGCTTCGACTCTCACATAAAGTTCTTGTGATGAGTGAAAAAATTCAAAGGAAAGAACTTATACTTGGCCTTTGAAACATTCTTAAGCATGACTATTGATGTTCCTTGTTCTTTGACCATGCGCTCATCATTTGGCAAATTAAAAGCAAAGGTATGAGGGCCCTTTAGATCCTGACACAAAATTAAATTGATTAACCAAAAGTTTTTATGATGTAGAGAAATATGTAACTGAGGTGATTTCAAATGTTGATTTATATAGATTTAGATCCAAACTTCTTAAATATTACAACTTCTTTTACATATGTAATTAATATATTGAGTGGGTGCCATTTGGTGCAATAGTAAAGGTCGATTGCACCTTTAGGGGTGCAACAACCAAATTATATGTTGGCCAGACATGTTTATGGATCTTTCATTTACATAACAAATTTTGATTAAGACTAATTTATTCTCTCTCTTCATATCCATAATGACAATATCAATTGAGCCACTAATAACAAAGATAAAAAACAAATACGGGTCTTTAAATATGCAAGATAATTTGCAGAGCAATTGTCATTTTAATGAAACATAGATTAAGGTACTATTAAGAAACATTCTAATGCAAAAGGTTAATTGTTAAGTTTGAGGCGTATAATAAATCATGTATTTAACTTTAACTCACGCTTTAAATCTATACAAAAAGCATGTGCATACATGTAGAAAAGGTAGAAACAAAAAGAGGATCGACATCTATCTAAATTTCAAGAAAAGCTAATCTTGGAACTTGAAAGTTAGATGCCAATCTCATTCTTGGCAAGCTATGAATGCACTTCCAAAATTGAGGAAAAGAAATTGTATATGCACATATCAAAGTGTCTCATATGCCCAGAAGACTCACCCTTGCATTATATAGTAGTTGGATGACACAGATAAGAGCATCATTAACATCTTTTGATTTATATGCATTGTCCACGGGAAGGTTCTGTTTCAAAAGTTGCATATACATAATCCTTAATAAGGAAGTAGGACACATACATGAGTAATGTTGGAACTATGTTTAAAAGTGGCCTAAATAACATAAAAAAATTTGAGCATATGGTCACACTTAAAAGAACAACTAATTTAGCCACGTGTATATAAGCGCAAAGTAATTGCATACAGGAGTTAGCAGACCGAATACAACTAATGGCTTCAATATTTGCCACATGGAAAGGCCTTAAAAAATATACTTTCTAGAGGCATTACCTTATATCCAAAAAATGTATCTTCATATGTCTCATATCGACCTATGGTAACATCTAATTGAGAGTCCTGTATTAGAAAAGGGAAAACCCCATTTTTTTAATTTGGATTAATATCATAAAACTTAAAGAATCCAGGAAATTATATCTCAGGCTTATAATTTACTTTGTTAAAAATTATATTGAATGTTTCAATCCTCCCCTTCACTTTATTTTAGCAACTTATATTAATCTTAAGGTCTCCAACTGAAATATGCTAAAAAAACTGCTCAGGCCATAACTTTATAAAAAGTCAATCTATAGTTGCAAGCTCAATATTTAGTCAAAGTTGATATCTTATATTCGCACATAAGGTACATTATAAACTAATAGTATAAGAACAAATTCAGCTAATATCCACAAGTATTATGAAAATCATTTTCAACGAGCAATAAAGAGGCAAGAATGACACAAATTGAGCAAAAACCCATACCTTGGTGAGGAGAACAAGTCTCCAACTTTATATAGAAATTTAGAAGCTTTTGTGAGCAAAGAATTGTACTCTTTAGCGTATAAGACACTATACAAGTCATGACTACCCACCAAATTCTTACTTCCATCAATAATGTGATCAGATAAGGAAGAGTCCAAATCATCCTCATGGTGCCTTTTGATAACAGTGAAAAAACCAGCTACATCTTGTTGTTGATTTTTTGTTAGATTGTCTTTTCACATTTCAAATTCCTATGACATTACCAAACCAGTTGTATAGTCACCAAAATAAAAGTTGGATGTTATTCGAATAGGATGACAACAAAAATGGCCTTAAAATTTGCTTTGAAAATGGTGCATCTTCAGCAATAAACCTTGTGGCAGATTGTAGGGTAAGGATGATTGATATGGCATTTTGCTGGAATGTTTATGACATGGCGATCCATTGGCATAAAAAAGGGAAATATACACTAAGGAAAGAGCATGTATATATGCTCAAAAATAGAGAGATAGAGAGGGAAAATAGGAAAGGAAGATCATACACATCTAAGATTAACATTATAAGGGTGCAAAATATCACATATGATGTGGCATTTACTCAACATATGCAGCTTAATAATGTTTTATTCACGATTTCTTTTTTCTTAGTAAATCCTTATCAATAGTTGAATACCGTCATAAGGACAAACTAAGCACCAATATAATGGACATCTGAAATTTGAACTATTAAATTGAAAAATGAAATAGGGTAATACCCGAATTCGGAAAAAAGGAAAAGAATTTAAGGAAAATGGTTGTAATTAATTTCATAGCATCATTTTCATTTTACCGCCAAGATTCCCATCCTTTACCATCTTGTTTATATCTAGAGGATAAAAATTTGCACTAGGTCGTTTGATTATAGGGAATGTTGCTCTATATTCTTGACCACTCCATCCACTAACTGGCTTTGTGGCTTCAGGTAGCAACTTTATTGCTGAATCTACAGTTGATAAGAATGCCTTATTTTCATCAAGATAGGACTTGTTCACTCAGTGAATATGATTGGCAAATGTTCTCTTTCAAAAGTACAACTATCAATATATATATAAAGCCAGATAAAGATTTCTTGTTATGAAAAATTAACACCTAAGCTTTTGTTCCTTTGGGGCTCAAATAAACGTATCTTGATTAAGGTCATTTATAATTGAAAAGTCGAAGGGGATAATAGTTTTGCAAACTTTCCAATTTTACCGTGGATGTCATACCTCGCAGAAATTTGGTAACACAGTTCAGCACACCTCGCCTATGTTTGCGGGGCTCTCACCCAGCTTAATACTTTCATAAAAGTACAATAAATTTACACAAGGCTTTACTGAGCCGACACCACTCAACCTTTGACACTATCTCTCAACTTCACTTCCCGTGAAAGGATTTTACACCCAATAGTATGACCACCCCGTACTAATCTCAACAGAGGATTTTTTCAATCAATGTTTAATGATAACGAAACAAAATAAACAACCCAAATGATTAACAAAATTCAATATAAACAGAAACACTTGTGAAAAAACAGAGAAACAACTCACCTATAGATTCAGTTCCACCGAAACAAGTCTGAAAGTTGTCATCACAAACTATGGGCTGATCTACGCAAACACCAGTATTAATTCATAACTGCAGGATGAAGATGTCAGGTATAACAGCCCACGTAAATAACCCAACTTTCCTTTAGCCTACAACAGCACCTTCCAAAATGATGGTTAGGCATATAGCAACACACCTTCAGCTTGTCAAATTCTCTTCACACACCCAGCAACTTCACACACAATCCTCTATTAGAAGTTAGTCTGACACTCACGTTCTACGGCAGAGAATCTCATATCACTCACATATCTACCTTAATTAGAAGTTGTTCTCACACTTACGTTTTACGGCAATTTCCAAAAGAAGATTAGTAGGGCACCAATGTAGACACATCCCACAACCAATCAACCAATGCCAAGACTCCAATAAAAAATCACTCATGCAAGCCTTCCTATGCAAGCCTTCATTGCTACACATCTGAAATTCCAGCAGTACCCCACATGTAATACCCAAACTTCACACACACATGATGTATTACACCCCCTCTCAAGATAGACTTCAATTCAAGATGTGATTCTTTTTCAACTAGAAGAGTATCCATATAGCTTTTGAATCCAAGTCATTATCCAATTAATATCTTATATGTCCAATTAATAAATAATGTCAAAACTAATTACTTAGATATATAACATATATCCTAACACCCTGACAAACTCATTTATTTACATATATTTTCATATCAATTGGATGTGTTTTTGTCACTATAATTGGGCTTTAGGGAATTATTTGATTATTAGTTGAATTATTGTGCCTTACATTGAATTTGTGTTTAACTATGATAAATTGACTTTGGACAATTGATGTTACTTTAGTTGTAATTTTTATTGTAGGGTACTAGGAAAAATTAGAACTAAAAAAGATTAAGAAGTAGTGATCCAAGGCATTAAAACATTGAAGAGGAGACTAAAAACGACAACTTGGAGGTGGGCTGGTGATAGTGGCGTGCGTGGCTGGGAAAAGGACAAAAACGACAACAGTCTGGAGAAAGAATAAAGAAAAACGACACAGTAGTATGGACAAAGGAGAAACGACAGCGTAAGAAGGGTGGAGACTTGCGAGGGTTTTGATGAACAGAAAGTGGACCAAGAACAAAGCAATTAAGTCGTCACATCATCTACAGAAGGAGGCGTGGGTTATGGTTCTGTATGGAGACCAGGAGGTGTGGGCTACGTGGTCTATGAAGAGAGAAAAATGCTAGGTGCTTGTTGGCTAGAAAAATAATGAATTAATTAGTCACATTGCGCTACAATAGCTGGCGGCAAAAGCTGGGTATGTGAAGGTCTGGGTGGTGTGTGACGTCTAGGCAAAAGTGAGGTGCGTGCATGACCAGGGAGCATGAGGTGAAGTGGTGTGGTCTGGTTTGGGTAACGCAAGGAAAAATCTGAACCCTCATCTCCCACAAAATCCAAAACCATCATTTTCCACCTTCCATAGTTGACCACCGGAGCTCACTGTTGACAATGTCTTCAATGGTTTCGTGGCTAGTTCATCTTAATCCTCTGATTCAATAGCAATGACAGGAGCTTGGATTTTCATAGGGGAGCTTAATGCTGGATTTATTTTCTACCCATTTAATTCTTTAGTGATTCCTAGGTCTTAGGATAATTATTTAATTAGTTGAAGTTATGTATGGATTATATCTTTGAATTGGAAGATTTATGTGGCTGGATTACTATTTGGCAACTAATATTATGCTAACTTGGGTTTAATTTCATTACTTTTTTTGGGGTTAAAACTTGGTATTGAGATTTTAGTGAATTTGGTGATTATGCAAGGTGGCTTGAATTATTGGATCATTATATCTGTTGCTGGCATTAATTTTGTTTTCTCAATTATTGAGTGAAAATTGAGCATTGGTTTTAGTATACTTAGTTCTATTTTACTATTCTAGTGGCAGTTAGTAAATTGAAATTTTGGAAAATATTTTTGTAACAATTCGAGGTGGCTCAGTTGTTGGATTAAAAGCTCGATTGTAACTCTTGGTTCATTTGTTTTAACTCCAATATCTGTTTTAGTGATGAATGTCTGCTCTATTGAATTGGAGGGTGGCGATCAATACCTAATTGGGTTGCCAAATCATGTGTTTATCATTGTTAATTTCTTATTAATTTCTTCTTTTTACATTCACTCACTACCATTTCATATCACTCAATTTAAATTTTAAATACCAAAAACAAGTCTTTTACGTTTATTCTAATTCATTAAAATTTTAGTGGTAATTGATCAAATCACACCCCATTCTATAGTTTAGGTTGCATTGCATTTAATTTCTTAAGAATTTAATTTCATATTTTGGGTTCCTCAGAGAGAACAACCCGAGGTTGCACTATATGCAATCCTTGGTTAAATTTTGAAGTAACGCCAAGGTGACATTGAAATTCAGGTTATTTCAAGTGGCGTCGTTGCCAGGGAACCAAGAAATTGGTTCCTAGTAACTAAGTGTCAAGTAACGTTTGACTAGGATTTTTGTGTTGAGCCTCACATTTGCGTTGGTATTGCATAGTCCATTTCCATTTGCATTTTGCATTTTCTTGGCTAGAAAAAAGTTTTGGGTTGCTCTTTTGTGCATTTTGGTGGAGTTTTGTACATTCTCTGATTAATTGTGCATATTACAGGTTTTCACACTCTTTCATACACTATAAATATCATCATCCATACTCATACATTCATACACACACACATTTTCACTCATCATATTCTTCCATTTTTTTACTTAAATCTTGTTGTGTAAGTTAGTTTTGCACCTCGTTCTTATTGTTACTGTTTATGCCTAGGAGTGATAAGGCTTTACCTTTGAATCCTTTAAATTTTGAACTTGAGAGGTTAGTGAAAAAGATTAGAAGAGAGAGGAGAATAGAGGGGGTAAGTCAAGTTCTTGTTGGGAAGGAGCATATTTCATAAGACTCAAGTTTGTCATCTAATGAACAGGAACCTAGTGAGAGAGCTACCTTTAGTGAACACTTGTCTGCTAGTAATTTTGAACTAGTGCAAGATACCATGGATGGTGATAATGGTAATAATAGACATGTTGGGCCTAATGAGAACAACGGACATGGTGAGAACAACATAGCGAATAATGGTGAGGATAATAGAAGCATGAGGGAGATTAATAATTCCATTGTTGATTATGAGCCTTATGGCTTTTATACTGATGATGTGAACTTTGAAATTAAAGGAGCATTAATTTCTTCCTTACCTAGATTTCATGGCTTTGCAGGTTACGATCCATATAGGCATTTGAATAATATGCATATGGTGTGTTCTTCCATGAAACCACCCACGATAAATCTTGAAGATGTATTAAGGAGAGTATTCCTTCACTTTAGAAGGAAAAGCCAAAGAGTGGCTTTACACATTACCTTAACATTTCACCACATTGACCTGGGATCAATTGAAAGGAGCATTCTTAGATGAATATTTTCCCACCTCTAAGACTTCAAGGCTCAAAAAGGAGATAACTAGTATGGTGCAATGAGATAATGAATCCATACATAAATATTGGACAAGGTTCATCACACTTCTGGCCCAGTGTCCACACCATAATATTTCAAAAAATGATCTGGTCAACTCTTTTTATGAAGGGCTCCTTCTACATCATAAGCCCTCAATTCATGCCGAAGCAAATGGTTCACTCAGAGAATTGAGTCTTAATGTTGCATGGGGCCTACTTTAAAAATTGGCTACTAATGACCCTCAATCTGGAGACACAAGGAGGGTGTATAATACCTCTTCAGCTTCTTCTCAAGATATCCTTGCTAAAATTGCTACTTAGGGAAACCGAGTGGAGAAACAACTTAATCTTTTGGAGACTAATGTGAAGGCCAAGCAACTTAATTCAGTAAGTCATTCTTAAGCTATAGTAGCCGGTTGTGAGTATTGTAGGTCCATGCTGCATGCCTCCAATAATTGTGCTAGATATGAAGAAGTTTCTGTCCTCTACCAAAATAGGAATGGCCAATATCAAAAGAGGGATCCTTATTCCAACACCTTTAATCCTGGTTAGAGAGATCACCCTAACTTTAGATAGGGTGGAGATCAAGGCAATATTCAAGGAAATTCCTCCAATCAAATGGTGTCTAATCAAGGGAGATCATCTTCTTTTTCTAAGGGTGATGAATTTGTTATGATTATGAAGGGCATTACCAGGGTTAATTCAAGATTAGATCAAGAGAAGGCACAAACTAATGCTAAGTTGAAGCTATGGGGACTAAGATGGACTCGTGCCTACAAAAAGTGTTATTTAAGATGGAGCAAATAAAGACTAAACATGAGAATTTGAACACTTTTGTTACTCAAATCTCCAACAACTTGAGTGAACAATAAATAAAGAGTAGTGGTTTTATACCCTCCAACACAGTGATAAATCCAAAATCTTTGAATGCAATCACACTAAGAAGTGGTAAGAAAATTGATGCTAAGAAAGTGAGTTTCAAAGAGAATGAAAAGGATGAAGAATCAGTTGATGAGGAAATGGAAGTTGAGTCTCCTTCTACTAACTCTACTCAAGAAACCTCCCAAGCTAAGAAGAAAACTTCTATTCAATCTGAAAGCCTACAAGAAAAGAAGGTCATGGAGAAATCTTGAAAGCAACTAGTGGTGTAAAATGACAAAAAGGCAGCAACTATCATGAAGAGACCAATAGAGGAAGGATCACCATCCGACTCCAAAGGTGATGAGGTAAACATTCGTGACTTGCCTTTTCCAAATTCTTACTTGGTTAGTAAAAAGATTGTTTACAAGAAAGATAATGATGAATTGTTTGAAATGTTTAGCAAACTTGAGGTGAATGTGCCATTGCTTGAATTGATTAAAAAGATGCCTACTTGTGCTAAATTCTTGAAAGACCTATGTACAAATAAGAGAAAGTATAGGCATAGTGAGAGAATTCAACTGGGGTTGAGTGTTAGTGCCTTATTTAAGCCACAGTTACCCATTAAATACAAAGACCTGGGTTCTTACACTATCCCCTGTATCACAGGTAGAACTACTATTTCTCATGCCCTACTTGACTTAGGTGCAGCAATTAATATCATGCCGACCACTGTATATAAGACCTTGGGTATTGAAGCTTTGAAAGACACTAGTGTAGTGCTTGGTCTAGTTGATAGGACAGTTAGATACCCTAAAAGTATTCTAGAGGATATCCTTGTGTAAGTCAAAGGTCTTGTTTTCCCAGCTGACTTTTATGTCCTGGATATGACTAATGAGCTTCTTTCTAAGAGTGCCTTGATTCTAGGTAGGTCATTTCTTTTTACTGCTGAGACCATAATTAACATGAAGAAGGTCCTTATCATTATGGGAATTGGGGATCAAGAAGTGCAATTTAATCTTTCAGAAGCTATGAGCCATGGTTATGAAGATTGTTCTTACTTGGGTATTAGTTTGATTGAATGTCATAATAATGATGTGGAAGATTTGCATGAGACTGATTGACATGAGCCCGATTGGTATAGTATGGGTGGGAATCATCATGCTTGCACTAATGCTTCTCTTCTTCAGCTGTTTTTAACGCTTTGGATCACTACTACTTATTATTTTTGAAATATAATTTCTCCAAGTACCCTACAATAAAAATTTCAAATAAAGTAGCATTAATTGTCCAAAATCAATTTATCACAGTTAAACCAAAATATTTAAACACAAATTAAATGTAAGGCACAATAATTCAAATAATTCCCTAAAGACCAATTATAGTGACAAAAACCTATCCAATTGATATGAAAATATATATAAATAAATGAATTTGTCAATACTATAATTTTTATATGTTGCACGATCACCATAAGATCTTAGTCTTGCGATCTTTATTTGTTGTAGAGGTGGAGTGCTTGGTTTTGCCATGGCCTGCTCAAATACTTTTGGACTTTTAATTGGTGTATTTCTTCTTGGTTTTGGCTTGAGTGAAATTCTGAAGAGCCTTTGGCAGAATTCAGATTGGACAACTCGCCAAAAAGTTCTATCTCACAAGATTGCCAAAATGGATGTGAAACTTGATGAGGCCATCAAGAACTCTCGAATGCTATTGTTGTAAGTTTCTGAACTTTATTAGTACATTAGATCTATCATTTATGCTGTGTAACTCTTGTAGAGTCCAATTCATATTGGTCATCCTACTTGATGAGTTTATACGTCTTTCAGATTTTATAGATGTCGTCCATTTTGTTGAGGTATAGCTTGCTTTTGAAATATATCTTATGGATCCTATTTCTCCGGTTCTTTTCATTCTTGACACAAAAATGAAATGTTTTCTCTTTTTCTAACAATTATTTGTGTTATGCTTGCCATATCATTTATTGACGTGCAATTTTCCTTTTTCCTTTTGCCAAAGAAACTACAATTTTTTCGGTCATGTTCCTTATGTCTTCTGGGTAACTATGAAGACATAGTTTTGTTAAAAGGAATTATTAATTCCTACATCTTCTTAGTAATAAATTATATCACATTGTAGCTTTTGGGAAGGAATTATTGGATGTTCCATCTCATTATGAAATTTTGTGAGGCATTGACTCGCATGGTCTACTGTCAAGTTTGATATCAAGGGTGCCCTAGGATCCCAAAGCCCAAATTTCCAAATTTTGAGTCCTATACTTGAATGTACTTTGCAATTGTCACTAGTTCCATTATAGTTAGGCTATGTCTTGCTTAAAACAAGTAAGTTGAATTATTGACATTCATATTTTGCTACATGGATCCTAGTTTAATTACTGGATAAGTGATCACCAATATGTTTATTTTTTAAAAATTTGACGCTCATCTTCAGTCACAGATGTTTGAAATGCCTATTATTGCTGTATGCAATGTTATTGTATCAGTAGCAATTGCTTACTTACATGTGACTGGATGTTTGTTTACTTCAACAGATTGCTCAAGCAACATCAAATCAGATGTCCAAGCGTGATCCCTTAAGGCATTACATGGATGTTATTGACAATATGCTGACTGAAATGGTATCGACCACGCTCCTACTTCTTCTCCTTGCCTTTATCTCTTTCTTTCTATATGGGACTTGTACCGGTGAGATGCTCTTTTTAATTCCTTTTAAACTCACAGTTGAGGCAAGATCCCTCATTTAACCCACAAGGTGGCCAATTGGGAGAAAATGATATGGACCATGATGCAGATGAAAAGTCAATGGCATCTTTAAGACGTAATCTTCGATGTTCTAGAGAGCAGTATTATCGTTATAAAAGGTATGCCAAATGCTAGCTTCCGAGGTTTATAATTTGTTCTTAACATATGTATTATCCTATCAGCAAATGTTAAATATTTTGCACTGGTCATTGTATACTGGCTGTCTCCACATTAGCCATAACGGTTTTCAATCCATAATGGCAGCATGCATCTTTTTCAACATTAAGTTATTCTATGCCTATGTTGTTATGCTGTCAATGGGATAATACTTCTTAAATCATGAACTCTGAAGAGATTCATCAATTTGGATGTCTATGATAGGTTTTTACTACTGTATTTGTAGATGTGGAAGCAGGTTTTCATGTATCTCTTTCACTTGAGAAAAGGAAGAAGTACATGGACTTGTATGTGCATTTGCTTTACAGAGATGTGAGCTACTACGGCAGATGAAGTCGTAGTTTCAAGTGTCTGCATATGTAATTTATTGATGCAATGTTTATCATATGCTTCTTTAGTTTGAGTTTAATGATCAATACAGAACATTTTGTTTTCTTTGTTCTTGTGGCAATTTATCTGTTACTTTTTGTTCCTTGCCAAGTAATATCCTCCATTGTGCTTAACACTTGCCACTGGTTCTCCTTTCTGACACATTTGTGTGTTTATCCCTTTCAAATTTTGTTGTTTGCAAGTCCGTATTGCACTTTTCTTTACCTTATTCATTGAAGTGTCACATGACCTGCATTTAACTTTTGGTTAATTGTGGTATGTCACATGGTCAATTCATTAGTAAATGATATTTCAACCAACCCTCAATAGTTTCCCTTTTCTTTTCTTCGCATGATAGCCACATTTCTGGAGATTACCACACGGTTTTCGATTTTGTTCATTACAGGGTTCACAATTTGATTCATTTATCTGCTGCACTTTCTGTTTTGCAGTGACTATATATCTGTCTCTGAAGCCCTTGAACTGGAAGATACAATTAAAAATTATGAACATGGAAGTTCAACTGGATGGTTTGCTCGTAATTATGTTGTAGGTTTTTTCTTATATGTTGGAAGTTTTTCTCTCAACCTTACCATGCACCCTACAACTATGTCAGGAAATATATTTCAAGCTTCAGGCCTGCTTGGAATGGAAAATTTGGATCTCTTTTGGACACAACTGGTAATCACCAGATCTTGGAAACACATTTGTCTCCTTTAAATCTTTGTTTTAGAAAAAGATTTGCGCGTTAGTTGCTTTCAATTTCTTTCTGTTGTCTTCAACTTTTTAATCTCGTAGTTCTCGCTCGTCTGTTTAAATTACAAAATAACTTGCCTTTTGTACTTATGAAACAAAAGATGATATACTTGTCCTGATTGGTTGGTTGAATCTTAAGCCAGGTCATGACACATGATGGCATTGTTACTCTGATTATCTTCCTAACTGTTGTTTGTTGGTTTTTAGGTTACTATGAAATGGTTAAAGAATTGTCTGGTCTATTCTGATAGTTATAATGGTGATCGCTTTTTGCAGAATTTTCTGGCGATGCAATCTAAGAAAGCAGCTCATGCTTATTCTAAAAGTTGTCTGGCCTATTTTAATGGCTGTAATGGTGATTCCTTTTTGCAGAATTTTTCTGGCGATGCATTCTAAGAAAGCAACTTGAAAAGCTCTTGGCTATCTTACTAGCTACCATGTCTGCTGCAATTCTTCTTGCAGAGGCAACGTTACTACCAAGTGGAGTCGATCTGTCTCTCTTCTCAATACTTATAAATTCTGCAGGAAGACATGAGGTGTTACTGCAGGTAAATTTTCTTTTTGCAGGTTTTAGTTGTTATTTGAGATTTCTGCATTATTTCTTGTGAATATTATTTTTAATGGCATGCTATTACGTACTACATTTATTTAACATGGCCTGCAGGTGTTAGCTTTTGTTCCTTTGATATATATGTGCATTTGCACCTACTACTCCTTATTCAAAGTTGGGATGCTGATGTTTTACTCATTAACACCAAGGCAGACAAGCTCAGTTAGCTTGCTTATGATATGCTCGTAAGTATTTTTCCCCACAACTTCTACCAATCCTGTTACAGAACTGAAACGATAGTTATGTCAAATTTTATTTCATTCAGGATGGTTGCTCGATATGCTTCGACAATTTCCTACAATTTTCTCAACCTTATTAATCTCGGGTCTAAGAGAACTATTTTTGAAAAGGTAATTCTCCTGTCAGTTTGCTTATTTCTGTGCATTAATTAAAAGAGAAAGTGATTGAATAATTTTGAATTTGTTACTTGAAATTGTTGGCATTCCATTGCAGGTGTCATAAATAGCATTCCTTGATCTTGGCATTCCATTGCAGGTGTCATAAATAGCATAAACTTGTGGAAATGCTTTGATTGTATTTCAGTGGCTTGAATAATTTATCCGTCTTTTTCATTCAAACCCAGCTACCTTGACACGTATGAATATGTATTTGCTTTTATAGGTTTAAAAAATGCAATACATGACCACATAATGTTCATTTTTTCATTCGAAGAAATCATTGCCTTTGAAAAGATAAATTACTTGTCTTGAGTTTAGGACCAATTCTTGTCTTGCTTGGTAATCTCAGAAGCTGTTATGTTCTGTGTAATCTAAAAGTGTTTGTGTAGAATATTAGGTGTAAGGCTGGAAAGGATACCATTGTCCTTCTGGATGGTTTTCCTTTCTTTCCTTTTCTTACTCTCTTTTAGCACCTCATTTTGTGATCAACTTTTCTCTTTGGTTATGTACACCTAATCCTATTCATCATCTGTTAATTGAGCTTCATTTTTCTTTCTTTCTATCGCTCTTCACTCCTGAAGAGTTCACTAATTTCTGTCAGTAAAAGTTATCTGTTTACTCTTTTCCCCTATGAAAAGTTAGTCTCCAGTTTTCATTTTCTTTTGGATTCATTACTACACTGCTTGCAGCACATGGGGGAAAATCGATGATGCTGTCTCTTTCTTTGGAGACGGGTTCAACAGAATCTATCCACTTATCATGGTTGTGTATACCCTATTGGTAGCAAGCAATTTCTTTGACCGTGTAATTGGTTTCTTTGGGAGCTGGAAGAGATTTAAGTTCCCAACGGAATCTGATGATACTGATGGTTTTGATTCTTCGGGAATAATTATTCTACAAAAAGGTAGTGTCTTAGGACTATGTTCCTCCTTTCACTGCCTAGTAGACATTATGCTGTCAAAACACTATTTTCGGAGTACACCTGAAATTTATTTTATCATCAACGTTGTTCTTGATATGATTTTCTTGTGTACATTGTTCTAGAACGATCATGGCTAGAACAAGGGAAAAAAGTTGGTGAGCGTGTCATTCCACTGACGAGAAACTTTAACACAGTGGATATCGAGTCTGGCACCGATAGCAGAGTACGTATACATAATTTTAGATAATAATGTCATTAAGTTATTGTCATGATTATATTTTGCTTGACATTTTATTGAATTATGGGTTCCATTAATGTTGCAATAAGTGCCCCTCTTACCTTTCTTAGTCCTTGCTTTCTAACTCTGAGGTGCAACTCTCAGGATAAAACTGCCCTTGAAATGAAAGCTACAAGCAGGTTAGTCACCATTGATGGAAGTCCATCACAGCCTGTCAAGGAGGAAATTGATCGAAGATATGGCTCGAGCAGAGAAGCTATGAGCAATAAGTATGCTGCCATAAGAGAACAGAGTAGACAAGCCAATAGCAGACTGGCAGCGAAAAACATTGTCTCTGCAAAGGAGTCCTTGCTTCATGCAGGTGACTCAATTCTAATATTTTATAGGAGGTTCATCCACTGGTTTGGCCTCAAAGTGGGAATCAATGAAGAACGGCTTCCCGAATTGTAAAGCAAATATAGGTGCTAAAAAGTTTCTTCCTCTTCGACAAGCTCCAGAAACTAAACTTGCTTTCTATAATCCATCTTCTGAATCGCATGATGAGATATTCCAGAGGTTGAAACAACCCCCTATCGATCATGGAAACCCTAATGACGAGGACGAAGATAGAACAGAGACGGGAATTCATGTTCCGAGACCAGCCAGATAATGTAGATTTTGTTAAGCCTAGCTGTTGTAGAAACTGATACATACATGTACAGATATGGGACGAATACCCAGCTCATAACACCAGACCATTTTTAGCTGAAGCCTGGGGGATGTTCTGCGATATAGAGGCAGCGTAGAAGGTGCATCAGCAATCCAAAAAACCGAGATGATGCATAGAGAAGACAAAAAGAGCCAGCTTCATATTTACAATGTGAAGATTAGCAATCTGTAAACTTGAGTTTAGTGACTTCAGTTGTAACATTGCAAGTTCTTTGGACTTGACTTGCTGAACTTGTATGATGGTGATAGTTGAAATACATTTTTCCTAGCACTTGATTGGTTTTGTCAAAAAAACTGGTGCATGTCTCTTTCAATGTGAATTTACGATCACGAAATTGCTGCCGGACTTCTGGAAAAGATCAAGTTACTACCAAGTAATTTACTAGGTTGACTTTTTATTTTGGTACATCCATTGTTCATCTTCCAAATCAAGTTCAATCTCAGCTCTTTATTTCTATGTGATTTGAGTGACCCATCATGGTGTAATATGCTAAGAAATTGGTAAGAAGTATAGGATTGTAATTAGAACTTGTGATGCTAAGCTGGGAAGTTTGATTGCAAAATATGGTTGAAAAGTACACGAACTCTTGCCTGTTCTGTTCTTCCAATATGGTGTATGGAAGGAGGAATAAAACTTAACATTAACCAAATCCAAAATCTACACGAGCAACGATCAAAACAACCTAATTGAGGTAAGGATTCACATCCTCGTACGAAACAAATTGAATCCCTTTCAACTGGTAAACTTATAGCTATACTATACACAACTTATTGTCTTTTCCAAATCTATAGAAACCATTTCTTGTTTTCTAGTTCTACATCTGTTTGGCACTCTCCTTGTTCCCCTTCAAATGAAGCAACCTTGACCAAAACCCTTTTCTCTTCTTCTCACCCTTCACCTCTCCCTCTGCGCTTCTCGACACGACAACAGCTATCGATCTGCTCTTCTTCAACCCCTCTCCGACGACCTTAAAACTTCCGCATCTCACCGTCTGGGACGCGTTCCGCGGATGCCAGCGGCGCCTCGACGGCGGAGGCGAAGATCCCTGCTGATTAGGAGATGAAGAGGAGGAGAAAGAAGTCAACGACGAGCATGACGGCGCGACCATTGCAGGTTTGTTGAGGGGTGGAATCAAGTACAGCTGCGACAGCTTCTCCCTTAAACACGACGGACATATCCCTTGTCCTTGGTCATCGTTTGGGTGCTTCCGACAAGCTGGCTCCGTCTCCGACCACCCCATCTAATCTGATCTCTTCTACGATTTTATCAAACTAATCCAAAAACACTTTTAGTCCCTAGCACACTTTCTCGTCTCGTTTATATACATATAAAAAAGCACAAACACGTTACTTCCAAGAAGTTCCCCTGAAAAATAGGAAGCAAAGCTATTCCCACAGCGTGGGTGACGCAAGGACTGCGAATCACGGCCGAACACGGTCTTTCGTTATTTGAAACGTGGACGTGAAGTGTTGAAAGTCGGCAGCGTAGTGCTGTGACACTAACGAGTCTTCCGAGTTTTCATTGATTGCGTGCGTGGACAGTTAAAATACTTGGAAGACATTGGGCCCGCCATAACATGGGAACTAGTTTACGCGTCAAGAGTGCACGTGGGGGTTGCAAAAAACGAATAAATGCTGTTTATTTATTATTATCAACCTTTTTATCTCGAGCCACACGTGGGGATATGAATACTGCAAAGTCAGCCGCACGAGGGTTTCTTTTTGGACCCATAGAATGCATACTAGCTAGATTTTTCTATTTTTTTAAATTTTAAAGTTAACATTTTTAAATATATATTAAATAAGTTGCCGTAAACAAATTATTCATAATTAATTCAATTCTAATTATACTTTTACATATTAATGTTTCCACTTTTAGTTAACATTTCTATCTACGCTCTCTCGATCGAGCCTGTCGTACAGAACTTACTTAGTACAGAATACTCGATTGGCGTGATTTGTAGACTATTGATCCGAAAACTTACCTAGTGCGCATCCAAAAGAGTAAAGACTGCAAATTTCTCCGTTTTTAAAAGAAAAAAAGTTATAATTCTCGTCGAGATTGAATATTTAATATCTTAGTTTAGAAATTTTAAAATTTTCTTAGAAGGACCAAATTTGTTAGAAAAAGTTAATTTGTTTATTTAATTTATAAGACTAATTAATTTATAAAAGTTATTCAGTTAATTAAAAAATTGATTAATTTTTTATATCAAAAAAGTTATTAAAGTAAATTGAACTAAAAAGTTAGAAATTAATTTCATTATTAATTATCCACGTTAATTCATAATTTATTTAGAGAATTTATAAATTACGTATTTTTAAAAGATATTTAATTCGTCAAAAAAGATATTTAATAAATTAATTGAAAATAAACAGCAAAAGTATAATTAGTAAATTCTTAATAATCATAAAATTTAAATCCAAAACCTAATCAATACTATCAATTTTGTACTACCCCGAGAGGTATGGATTCTTACACAATTATTAGTGTTCTATCTTGGTGTTATGAAATTGAATAGGTGAAACAATTAATGTGGTATGGGACAATTGCGGTCAAGAGGGGATGTTCGCTGAACAGACGACCAAGATCAGCGAAATGGTGGGAGTGGGACTCAGTCATCACCTTCCATTCATCTTGATCCAGAACAGTCGATCTGTGAGAGACGACGAATTTGTCTGTGCTTTCAAGATTAGAATAAAGGTTGCATGTTTGGTACGTTAATTTGTCTTTAATGTTAAAGAATTTGTCTGTTTTCGGACGACGATTTGGTCCGTTACTTACTTTTAGATTTGTGCACTCTTCTCATGCAACAAGCAAGCCAGGGAGGATGATAATTGACTCGGCCTGAAATTAACAAACTTGAATTAAGTTCGGGATATGTTAGAAATTCTACATCGGACAATTATGAAGGTATTAAAAAATTTATAATAATGTGCAAACCTTCTCCTCTTGAGCTAGCTTTTGGGGTGAGTTAGGCACTTCTAACATGATATCAGAACCAATTTGTCTCGATAGTTTGGGATGGTGCCCGATTATGTCCATTTGCCCAATATATCCATCAGATGTCCAGTCCTGCTCTGAACTGAGAAGGGTATGTCAGGAATCCCACATCAGACAACTATGAGGGCATTCAAGTATTTATAATAGTGTATAAACCTCTCCCTCTTGAGCTAGCTTTTGAGAGGTGAGTTAAGCCCTTCTAATAAGATATTCAGTTCGACCTAATTTAAAATTTAAAAATTTTAAATAAAATGACGTTAAATAAAGATATTTTTTATTCACTTCTTAAACTACTCAATTTTTTTTAATCTATTTTATGAAAATTTAATATCGATTTAATCCGTTTAACTTTTTATTTTATCTGTTTAATTTTTAAAAATCGGAAAAATATTGGAGTATATGTATGGTGCTTACCATTGACGAAAACTTGACGTATACTTCACCTATCTCCGCTAAACAAGCAAAAGTGATCAAGAGAAGGTTGAATATTGTAGAAAGAAGTTTTACTCCATCACAGCAAAGTGTACCTGATTCTTCATCCATCCATTACTGCCACGGAGTTGAGTACTTTGTTCATCCAGCTAAAAAACCTATTTTTGAGACGAAAGAAGACAAAGAAGAAAGAACCACGGTTGAGAAGTGAGAAAGGTGGTTGAGAAGTAGGGTCACTTGTTGAATTTTATTACATATAAGTCCAAATTCCCATCACGTCTTACGTATGTGGATGAAAAAAGGTGAAGTATTAACGAATCGGTTTAATCGCAAAAATTTTAATATATTTAATATATTTAATTTAGTTTAGTTTAATAATTTTTATTATTAAAAAATTGATCAATTTATTAATTAATTGACAAGTTAATGTAAATTAAAACAATTTAATTATTTTTTATTTAATAATATTTATATTTGAATTTTAAATTTTTTTATAAATATAGGTAATTTATTTCAATTATATTTTAAAATTTTTTAATCATTGATTAATTCTATTAACTTCAAATCGGATTGGATTTAAAATATATCCTTATCTGTAGATATTATTACAACTTACAAGTGTTTCGATTTTTTTTAGTTGATGAATGATTTAAAAAAACAAGATCAGATCTCTAACCGACACGAGACATGAGTAGGTATATCCACTCCAAAGGCTTCGGAGCTAATCCACATATGGTGGGATCTAAGGTTTAGTCTTAACGTTAATGTAGATGAAGTTGGATCTTATGAGACATGACTTGGGCTTCCTTGTGTATCAGTCGGTCCAACTAAGTTTGAATGACAACTTACCACTAATTATTTAATTTGAGTAGTAAAAAGTTTTTAAGTTTCGATTGAGCCAAATGAATTTTAGTTGGCATGATTTAAAATATTGGGATAACAATGACTAATTTTTTAAGTTTTTTTTAAAATTTAATAACGATACATTTTTATTTCTTCATATCATAACTCGGCATTTAAAACTCCAAAATATTTTTTAATAATATTTTTTAATGAATAATACCTGTAATTAAACAATTCCTGTGCCTCTATAATCTCGCAAATCATATATTTCACCTCGGTATGGTGAAAGAAATACAGGCATATTAGTGTAGCCTGAATCAATCAAATAGTATTTGCCTAACATATAAAGAACATAATATTAATAAAAAATATTTAAAATGAATCATAATTATTATGTTTATTTAAAATAATACATTACCTTGTGGAGGCATAGGAAATTTATTTGTTGGATTTGTCATTATTTCTAAAAGAACTCGAGAGTCAATTGCAGTACCTTCCCATCCAGCCATTACATATATAAAACGCATGTCAAATGAGCAACAACGCATAATATTTTGGATTGGATTAATTCTTTTGCCCTTGTACAATATTTGTTCATTGGTTGGAACATGTGCATCAATATGTGTACTATCTATTGCTCCTACACAATCCTAAAAATTAAAATTATTATTAAAATTATTATTAATCATAAGAACATAATTAAAAAAGTGATTAAATATATGAATGTACCTAAAAATATAGAAATAATTTTGAATTATGTTGAATCTCAGGAGGTGTATCAATAAAAGATGGTGGAGTAATTAATCTTTTTGCAAGATGATTAACTGCATATAAGACTTTACGAAAGTACTTCGAAATTGTCTAGGTCAATTGTTGAAAGCGTTCTGCATTGACTCTAGTTGTAACGCCCCAAATTAGGGGTTAGATGATTACGGACATTTAGTACGTATATACGTGCTATATACAGATTTTGGCATGTCTACATGACATTCCCGGTTTTTGTGCCTAAGGCAATTTTATTGGGATTAACGTGGTTTTTGGGTTTGAAAAATTATTCTGAGTGCGCCATAAATTGTTTTCTATTTTAAGGGATTTTTTAAGAATTTTTCTGGATTTTTCCGGAGAAAATTCCCGGACCGGGATAATCGCCAATTGGTGAACCGGTCGATTTTCGGTCGCAAAAATTGCTACCCAATGGCACTGTATTATTGGGTATATTATTTTGGGATTGAAATTAGAGTCAATTGAGTTGATTGGGTTAGTTTTGATCTGGATTAAAGAAGTAATAGTTTGACTTTTCTTTAAAACCATAAACCAATCACAATTTGCCAACCAAAACCTTCATTTAATGCCCTTCCCTTGTTCCTATCGGTTTGCATTATTGACAATAAGAAAAGAACAAGTTGATATGTGTAGATAACCCATCTGAAGGCATCCTTTCCTATTTTTGCTTCTCACCATCGATTTCCATTTTCTTCATCTTTCTCCCAAATTCAAAGCTTTCTCTTCTATACAATTAAGTTCTTGCCTTGCCTTGATGATGAT
>JANKOE010000005.1:13535363-13564164 GCA_026284465.1 Erythroxylum citrifolium
CTGATTTGTTTTGTTCTGTTAATGATAAAATCTGTTCTGAAGTGCATTTTGCCTGATTATTAATCTCTGAATGCATGATGCTACTGTTATTGTGAAAAGAAATCGGCTAATTTAGATAAATGATTACTCACTAAGCTATAAGCTTAGCACGGTGGATTTGCCCCGTGTAGGTTCAGAGCGATATCCTAACAATAATATAACAATAATTTGCACAGTTTGTAACAAGCTGGAAGATTATAATTCCTATACTCAGACAAACCAATTAGTAGTTGAGGGAGTTGGATTTTCCCCAAATCAAGCAAATATGTTGTATAATCAATAATCCATTACCCACTTCAGCTACATTCATATCTTGATTGTGCTTTATTTTCAAATCAGAAGCGAATTCCATACACTACTCATTTAGGTG
Source organism: Erythroxylum citrifolium (assembly GCA_026284465.1). Lineage (NCBI taxonomy): Eukaryota > Viridiplantae > Streptophyta > Magnoliopsida > Malpighiales > Erythroxylaceae > Erythroxylum > Erythroxylum citrifolium. The sequence continues at coordinate 13,535,773 of JANKOE010000005.1, forward strand.
CCGCGCTTTCCATCGCTTGATTGCCTTGATCATCTCCTCTATGACAGAGCTTTGTAGCCCCAGCAATTCTTCCTCAGCCCTCAGTTTCTCTATTTGAGCTCGCTAATAGTCACGGATGGCTCTCACACGGAGCTCTTTATCCAGCTTGGCTGTAGTGTTGGCTTTGAGGACTTGTTCCCTCAGGTCCTCACATTCTTTCGTCACCCTGTTCTTCTCCTCCTCCCCCGAGGCGAGCTGGACAATTAGCATGCTTTTCTCCTCCCCCCAAGCACTCTTTTCCTCCTCCAAAGAAGAAAGTTGAGCTCGCACAAAGTCTCTCTCTTCCTTCGCCTCTAAGAGTTCGGCCCTCAAAACACGGACCTGCTCGAGACGATCCCTGGCTTCCCGGTCCAGCGATTGGTTGATCCCATCGAGCTGATCGAAGCGCTCATATGCGGCGAAGGAGAGAACCAGACTCTGGGAAGAAGAACCCTGTTACTAAAAAAAAAAGAGGAATTATCCTTGTGTAGCTGCGTACGAGACAACCCAACAGCTCCTTGCGTCTCAGAGTATCCATAACCTCCTTATCCCGGGGAGGAACAACCTTTTGGGCAATCTGGAGGGACACATCGATGTCCCTAATCGATGTAGTCTTATCCAGACTGATCGTGGATACCTACTTCCCAGAGTCGGTCACCCACTCCTTCCTTTTGCCTTTCTCTCTCTCTTTCTCCTTCCCCTTCTCCTTGCCTTTATCTGATGGGCAGGGCGGTCGGTCGAGAACCCGAACGGTCTTTTTCCTCTTAAGGGGTGGTTCCACCTCCTCCTCTTCTCCCTCCACGACTGCGCGATCCTCACCAGCCGACCGGGTCATCGCTATGGACTGATCGGGGGCAACCGCCAGAACGGGCTGATCAGGGGCAACCGCCAAAACGAGCGCTGCGGACGACCCAGGAGCAATCGACTGAGCGACATCCGCGCTGGTCTCCCCTCGCCTGCCTTGCTCTTTTGTCTTTAAGGAAGGCCTAGCCACTTTGCGCTGGCTGGAGGACCCGGTGAAATCCCTGACCTTCACCATCGCTGCGAAAGTATAAAAGCAAGTTAGAAACCGAAAACAATATTTGTGAAGATAGCAAGAAAGTAACCGAGAGATCAACCAGGAGGGGCAGTTTCTTCTTCTAGCCCATTAATTCGAGGTGGGGGGTCAAGTAAAAACGCATCGACCGACGCCCCTCCGCGATACCCCATAATAAACCGATCGAAGTCATACCAACCGAGCGCCTTTATTCTATCAATCACCCCCCACTCCTCCCTAGTAAGGGACACACTTGAAATATCGTTTCACCGCTCGGCCAGAGGATATCTCCATGGAGTGGATTCAAAGGAAGATCCCAGAGGCCTCATAAAAAAGTATTTTGTCCTCCAAGCTTGGACTTTGGAAGCTGTTCCGGTCGGGCGATAGCGCGCATCTCTATACTAAAAAAGAGGGATCCCAGCCCCAGCACTCAAACTCTGGTTCATCCTCAAGAAATGGCGCAGGACGCCGACCGAAGGGGGACACCCGAAATAATGACATAGCAGGGCCAGACCGTTGATAAATCTCCAGCCGTTTGGAGGAAGTTGGCTCGGTCTCAGCTGGTAGGTACTGCACACCTCATCGATGATCGGGGCGTAGGGAAGCTTTAGACCACCGACTGAGAAAAAGCTGTTGGAGACAGCAAAATACCTTCCCGGATTGTTATGAATCCGCTCGTTCTCAGAGGCCAGCCTGGGTCCCCAGGATGCAGGGATATTGTTTTTAATGACCAAACGGTTCAACTCCGCCACGGTCATCGTCGATTTGTCTTTCGGCGGCTCTTCAATAACTAACCCGTCCTTTCGGTCACTCGCTGCGGTTTCCTCAAGCCCCCTCACCTCCGGCACCGCCATTATCTCTGCCGCCATTTCAAGCGGCCTGATTATTCGCGAAGCCCTCTTGGCGGTTTCATCCCTAGGACTAACGCTACCTCTAGGGCTGGCTGACGACATGGTTGCAGAAAGGAAATGTATAGGATGAAGATAAGAAAAAGGACGTACCTAGCTTAGTGATTGAAGTTGGAAATTTGGGCGACGGTGGAAAGAGAACTCCGGTGGCTGCAGGCAAAAAGACGAAAAGGAAAGGAGAATAAGAGGCTGGAGAATGAAATACATGTGAAGAAAATCAGTGGTATGTCGATTCTAAGCATTTATAGAAGATCGACTGAACGGACGCTCCAACTGACGATGGACGCGTGGAGGAAATCCAAGCCGAACTCATACACGTGGCAGGATCTGAGCTGAGGTGAGTTAGGGTTAAAATCCGGAGCAGCGCAACAACTGAAAGGACGCACCTGACAGCTACACACCCTTTCAAACGACGCACATGACAGTCTGCCAGAGGATGCAAACCGTCAGTAATGATTACACCTAGTGTTTTGTTTGAGCTTCGACGCTTAATCGATCGGCCCTACCATTACACTCGCCCGATCGATCCTCCATACCGCTATGGCCAATCTATCATCGCTCTCGATCGACCCTACCACTATGCTCACCCGATCGACCTGCCCCATCGATATAGCCGATCGATCGGTTCCGTGCTTACTTTCGATTGATCTGCTGTGTCATTACACTTGATCGGTCGATCCAGACGCGATAATTAATCGATCGGGCCTAGCACGAGCTGCCTTGAAGATATGCTATACGATCCTTATATACTCCTTTGACCCTTCTCTTGGATCAGACTCGAGGAGTAGGGGGTTTATGGTTAGGTTGGTCATGCTAGGCCCGGTCTAAGGCCCATGCATCGACAGCCCATTCGCAACTGGTAACCTCCCATGCATACGTAAACACCTACGAAAAGACCTAAACCTAGCGGCTATTTCATATATATAAGGTACTATTTGGCCATGATACAGGTACGAGATTACAAGTTTACAACCCTAATCTTCTCTTATTCTTAGCGACCAAAACCCTCTCAAAAAGACTAATTTGAACGTCGGAGGGGCCTGCTGGTAGTCAACCCCCGGCGTGCCTTACATTGTTTTGCAGGTATTTAACAGCAAGATCTGTCAAAATTATGGATCCAAATAGCAACGTCTAGCTCCAACAAATTCAAGCAGAACCATAATTAAATATCACTATTTGCAATCTTCTTGCATATTTTAGCAACACTTTTGCTTTTGCCAATTCACAGTGGGCTGTCCGCTTACGCGGAATGTTCCTGCCTCTCTGGGGGTGGGGTGGGGGTACGAGGATGCTCGTATTTTAATTAGGGAATGGACTATGGACTTATGGAGACCTTCTTGAAAAATAATACGAAATTAAGAAAAACTTTATTATTTCTTTTTACCGCCCTAAAAATATAAACAAAACAGGAAAAGCAAAACAAACTCGAGGTGAGGACCCTCCCGACAACGCAGTGGACACAGATTCGATTCCGCGTAAGTTGCCCTCTTTTTCTTTCTTTCTTTCTTTCTCTTATTTCTTTTCCAAGGCACACAGCGACCAACGAAGACGAAGAATTCTACAGAAGCTTCCATTCATACAAACGCGCTTAGCACTCGCATTTATTTATATATATATATAGAGAGAGAGAAAAGGGGAGAGGGAAAAGTCGAATGTGTCAGAATTCCACCGTATAGATCTGGTTGTTTAAAGTAAGTGGCCATTTATCGTTTCGATCTTTTTTGGATTTTCTTGAATTTTTTGTGTTTCGATGAAGTTGAAGTAGCTATAATTGGTGCACGACAATGCTTGGTTTTCTTTGACTGATAATTTTAGGAATTCATAAAGGATGATGTTGATTAGGGCTCTTCTGTTTCGCGCTGTTCTTCAGTTAACGTTTCTGCCATTATAACGTTCGAGATAATACAGGCATGTAATCTTCACTTGTGAGCACGATTATTTATCATTTGCTTTGAATGGTGAGGATTGGAGATGGCAAATCTGATTTACTGGTACATCTCACAAGTTGAGCTACCAGATTGAATAGTAAACAGGCAGGTTCAGTTATCTTCAGTCTCTCTCTCTCTTGCTCTGTCTTTGGAAACCGGATAATAAACTGCGACTTTATACTTTATTGGACAAAGCACATATATTGATGATCAATAGAATTGACTGAACCTGCATACTCAATGGAATTTCCATCAACCCTTATCCAGTTGCTGAATGCTATTTAACTTGTTTCCTATACCCAGTTTTTGTATTTTGAATTATGTTAAAAGTGTGAAAACTAATCATTCACACCATTAATTTCATTCTATTATAATTATTCTGTTTCATAGTCTGAATTTTGAAACAGAAAAAGGAAATTGACCCTCCTCTCCAATCTTACTTCCCTTTTCCTTTCTTTAGGAAAAGAAGTTAGTTGATGCAAGCTGTCATTACTATTTTCCTTACTTGGAATCTTTATCATAAATATACCAGCTGTAATTGCATTTTCCTAGCTGTTTTCCTCGTTTCTTACTGAAAATATACAAAGACATATTCCTATTAAAGAAGTAATATACTTGATGGGAATATATTCTAAAGACGATAGTTGAAAAGGGAAGCTTTTACATGTTTTGTTGTCCAATTTGAGTGGTAACTTCTTCTTAGAGATGCTTAATAGAATAACTGAGGTATTTGTCATGGTATGCATTTGTTTAGGCAGTCGATAGAATGGAGAGTTTTGGAGAACAATTCATCTTGGGCATTGCATTGTTCTGACTGAGAATTAATGATTAATGTCTGCCCTCAAATACAAGTCACAGGCCTTTTTCTATTACCATGTTTTCTGTATAATGGCAAAAAAGGAAAAGAACTGGAATACTAAAATTGGCCAAATTGTTCCCTTTGATTTGCCGCAAACAACAATTTACTTCAGTAAATTCTTATCTAAACAGTTACAATTTTGTAGGAGGTAAGAGGTAGTTTAAGGCCCCTGGCACATTCTTTTCATACGAGAATCACATTTATACTTTCTGATTCGTTTTTATCATGTTTGTCTTTTTCTGATGAGTGGTTAGCCAAATTTTAAGCTTTTAATCTTGGAAATTATTGAACACATTACCAAAGGCATTTGGTAGTGTTAACAGTATTAAGATTGTGAAGGTGTTACGCACACTATTTAGTTACATGTGACAGACACTGTTTGAGAATTTTTGTCAGTTTTCCAATCGTTCTTTTTTATGATGAGACGAGGACCTGCTAAGTGATAGACTGTAGAAGTAAATCTATATCTTCACTTTGATATGAATTCTCTTATAGCCTGTCTCTTATTAGTTGATTGCTTAAGATGCCTAATCTATCATGGTTGTCATACGACAAGTTCTTCATTCCTCAGTCTATTGCTGTTTTAGAAGATGTTCGCTTGCTTGTAATGATGACTTGCTTGTACTTAAAAACTCAAAGTTCACGAGACTGCTAATTTTATTTTGTTATTTAAGGAATCAAAGTGAGTATCGAGGGAAGGTAAATAGCTTACTTCGTAATAGGAGTTTCTGGAGTTGTCTTTGTTCTTTGTTAGATTGTTTCTTGATATATTTACTGTAATAAAAAATTCTTGCAGTATGTTTTATGGTGTTAATGGATCGTTGAATGGACAAAACAATTCAACTAATTCAGATTCTTAGATTTCAATATCTTGCAGGTTATGGCTTCTACGGCATCTAAGCAGAAGTAGCAGTAATTAGATTATCATATACTTTTGGCATACACTGGAAAACATGGCTGAAGAAATTTCAAGTTTTTGGGGTCCCGTGACAGCTACCGACTGGTGTGAGAAAAATTATGCTTATTCTTCACATGTTGCAGAATTCTTCAATACCATATCAAACATCCCAACCATTGTTTTGGCACTTATTGGCCTTGTAAATGCTTTGAGACAACGCTTCGAGAAGAGGTTTACAGTACTTCACATATCCAACATCATACTCGCTGTTGGAAGTATGCTATACCATGCCTCATTGCAGCACGCGTAAGTGATCTTCTGTTTTCTTTATGTTGATTCACATTCATGACCTCAGCTTGCTACTAACTGTAATTTGTATATTTCAAAATGCACTATAGTGAAGCTGTGCTAAAAATGTGGCTGATGATTATTTTTTCCTGTATGCTTGCAATGCTTACATAAATGTCTTGTCAGTCCTGAATCCTGATACATTTAAATCTGCTTTACAGGCAACAGCAAGCCGATGAAACACCAATGGTGTGGGAAATGCTTTTATATTTCTACATTCTCTATTCACCAGATTGGCATTATCGAAGTACAATGCCAACCTTCTTGTTTCTATATGGAGTTGCTTTTGCAGTCATGCATGCATTAGTTCGATTTGGGATTGGTTTCAAGGTACATTATTTGATACTCTGTCTTCTCGGCATTCCCCGGGCGTACAAATATTACATTCACACGAAGGATAAGTCTGCTAAGTGGATGGCGAGACTGTATTTGGTTTCCATATTCATGGCAAGTCTCTGTTGGCTTTGGGATCGAGTGTACTGTGATACCATTTCTGAGTGGACTTTTAACCCCGAGGGACATGCTTTATGGCATATTTTGATGGGGCTCAGTTCATATTTTGCAAACATATTCCTGATGTTTTGCCGTGCCCAACAGTTGGGATGGAATCCGAAAGTTAACAATTTCTGGGGTGTTTTCCCATATGTGAAGATTGACAGGCCGAAGTCCCAGTGAGAATTGCTCCATATAAAAGATTGTCATCATTTTTCGTTTTAGATAGATTTGTTTTGATATGGATGCATGGTTTTGGCAGAATGACAAACAATAGTAGTAATCACAATTCTTTCCTTCCCTCTCCGAAGAGCTGAATGTTGAGATATTCAGTTGGATTTTGGTTAAATTAATTTGTATAATCCATAGTTTTGCTCCGACATATAATTTATAATTAACGCTCAGAGTCGGATATATTCCAAATATTTTTGTGGTTAGATCACACTGTTATCTAAACCAGAATTCAACAAAGACAACTCTCACATAAAGTTGGCAACAAACACTTAAAACTTGTATGGAAATTGTAACTTTATCTATCAAGCAGAATTGAACTACGATTGTAAGACAAACTGTAGAGCTATGACCAATCATAGAACCATTATCTTGGAACACCTATGAGAGAATTGGTAGTGTTTGACATGGAATTCAATAAGATGAGTTATTTTAACTGTGAACCGAAGAGGCCTTATAGCGGAGAAGATGCAACTGTTCTCTCCATTATCGTTTTTTCCAATTCACTTTCATTAATCCACACGGAACTTTGTCGGCGCAAGAGTTCTTTCTTCTCTCTCTTCTTTTCTTCCCTCTTTCTTTCTCCCATTCTCCAATGTTCAAGCTTCTCAGCTCTCTCTTTCACCTGCATTTGCAAGGTTGAAGAAGTGATCAGAAAGATGACTAAAGACAGCTTGTCAATGGGAATAGATCAAGAAAAACAAATATAAATTAATCCAAAGTACGATAGCATACATGTCTTAACTCCCGATAAGCACAAAGGGGAGTAAGAGACACATGTAATCCATACCATGCAGCAACTACGATGAATAGAACAACAATCCACAGCAAAACAAAGCAGCACTTTATTCACTTTCCTAAAATTCCTCATGCCATCATAATCAGACCAAGTTCAGCTTCATTACCATACGACTTTGAGAATTTCCAATAAAAATCACACTGACTGAGCTTCATCAGAAAATGAAAATTTAACTTCTATACCAGCATGGCAACAGCAGTCCCTAATGATACCACTGCACAAATTCATCCCATCCTGCTCTTGTAGAATCTGAGATTAACTTATCAATCAAAAAAATATGCATGTGAATGACAAAATTACAAAAACATCTCAGCCTCTTGTCCTAAAGTAGAACAAGTAACAAAAGTCAGTTATAGACTAATTTACTAACTTATTTTTCATCTATTATTTTGATTAAAAACTCATTATCCAATTTATTACTATTTCCCAATAGTGTGCACCCTTTTTCGCCAACCAAAATATCATTCACATTTTCCTCCTCAGCCAAAATGCATATGGAGCTTAAGACTTGATTAATATATTTGATTCACGCCAACAGAGATTCGCGAGCAATGCTGCCTAGTTTACAACCATCAGATCAATTTCCAGTAGTTAATCGCTAGCATATTTGTACATAATAGTTGTTTACAGTCCTATTGTTGACTAGATTAGGAAACCAAATGAACTTCACAATCTATAGTTTCGTAGAGATAATCACTCTTGTTGTGCTATGTTTCAATGTACCAAAATAAACCAATTACATGATGAAGCTCACACCTTAATAGGTATAAACAACTAAGGTCTTCGATATCAGAAAATAGATCAGTAAGCACAAGCAGTATGCCTACCCAAAGTTAGGGTGGTAGAATCGAGAGTAATTTCCACTTCACGACATATCACAAAAGAGAATTCTGAGAACTTGAAAAGGGCGAAACATAGGGAGCTGGCAGGGACGTAATTGTTTCCTTAGGTTAAAATCAATAAGATGCGAACTCAATTAACGTGCTGCAGTTACCACAGTCCAACAAGCAAAAGGTATCTTAGTCTCTCAAGCTGGAACAACTCCTTAAGATTTCAATCATTGAATAAACATAGAATTACGATATAACATCCCGTTAGATCATCATTACACCCCATTTAGTCTCATAGCATGTACAGGAAGAGGCCTAACCGCAATTAAGTAAGAGATAAAGGTATCTCCTTTTTGCAACAAAATACACAAAGCCTGACACTCCAAACCAAAAAATTTCTCTTATGTAGCAGAATGCTTGAGACAAAAAAAGGAAACCAATTTAATCAGTTCATCTGACACCCAAAAACTAAAACTTCAAACTTTCATAAGATGCCACATGTTCTCTTCCGCAATACTAAACCATACTTGTATAAGCACATAGAAAGAGGTATACAAACCAGAGTTTGTTGAAACTCCTCACGAGCAATCTTGCGCTCCTCAGCTTTAACTTTGGCAGCCTCAGCCTTGAGTTTCTTACGTTCCTCATTCGCAATCCTCGTAGCTTCAAGTCTAGCCTCCTCCTTTCTCTGCTTTTCAAGGCGGATCAACTCAGTATCCTTCATATACTCCCTCCTCAAATCCTTGATCTGCTTGGCGTAATCTCTTCTAAGTCCGGCGAGCTTTGCTTCGGCCTCCTTGGGGGTTCTGGGTCTATCCCAGCTACCAATGAATGAGTTTGGTTCCAAGAATTGGTGGGTCTTTTGATGGTTGTTTTTAGGGATGTTGTTAGTGGTTGAAGAGAGAGAGCGCACGGCTGAGCGCACGACGAAACGAGTGGCTGTGGGCATTTTTACGTGGTTGTAGATGGTCGAGACGAGAGAGGGTTTGGGTTTAAAGCTTCCAAACTATGGTTTAAAGACAGTGAGTCTTTATAATGATATATTTACTTAAATATGCTTTTAATAAGAATTCGTAAGAAAAAAATGATGGGTTGCACGTGGCAGACCTTCGCCCCTCCTTCACTTCACAGTTCACATTATACAATCATTCCTCTCTCTATCTAGCGAGAAGCAGAAGAGGAAACAATACTCACCGCCATCTCTTGTAAGTGATCACAGCCACCGGCTTCTCTTCTAAGTATCCACCACCACCATAGCTCGCTCTTTTCTTGTTCTCTCTCTGTATTTCGCTTGGATTCTTTTCTATCGCTTAGTATACGTAGTCTTATACGTATACGAGGACAATTTGGCGATGGTCAAGAAGAAAGTACCTGATTGGCTCAACAGCTCACTCTGGTCCACCACCGCCCCATCCGCTAACGATCCCCCTCTCTCCCGATCCTCTGAAGACCTCTCAACTCCCATCGCTGCACCTGTTCCCGTCACGCCTCCCAAACCCCAAGTCAAAGATCATAAAGAATCACGCACCAGCAGTATTATCACTACCGGCAATAGAAGCAACAACAACAATAATGGAAACAATTGCAACAGTAACGTCGCACCAACTGACGATAATGGTGGCTCCTCAGCCGGACCTTCACCGGAGGATATTTCGAGACAGGCTCAGCTGTTGACTGAGGTTTGATGAAATGGCGTTGGTTTTGGTTTTTATGTTTAATTGTTTTGAAGTTTTTAGAGAGATATTTAATAACGGAAATTGGAAATGTGAAATTTTGCAGTTGTCAAGGAAAGTGGTAAACATGAGGGAATTGAGGAGGATTGCTTCGCAGGGGATTCCTGATGGTGCTGGCATTCGTTCCACGGTCTGGAAGGTACTATTTTTCTGTGGAATTTCAGTGTCTTTTAATATTTTCGAGTGATGAAGGTTTCAAGTCTCATTTGCCTTGTTAATTTTTAAGGTTTCCAAGACAACGGCATATTAAATGTAGTTGTGTATGCGTTCTGATTTGATCATTTTGGTAAATAGTAGAGTAAATATGTTTATTCTGCAATCAAAACTGTCTTGTCTTGTGCCTATCTGAAACTTAGTTTACTGGATTGGCAGCTCTTGCTTGGATATTTACCACCAGATCGTTCAATTTGGTCAACTGAATTGGCTAAGAAGAGATCTCAGTACAAGAATTTCAAGGATGAGCTTTTGATGAATCCTGTATGTACTTTTGGTACTTTGAGGCCTATTATGATTCTAAGAATTGAGTATTTTGACATAAGGAACTCAGGTGATTTTGAAGGACTAGATCTTTAACTTGTTATGCAATTTGTTGACATTGGTTTAGTACATAAAGGTGACATATATATTATGTTGCACTGCATCAATGTATATTTTGGATCCTGCTTCCATGAACACATATGCTTTGAGTTTATTCTAAAAGCTAAATTCCCTGTGACATTTGAAGTTCTAATTGTTTTTGTGGTTGGTTAGTCAGAAATCACGAGGAGGTTGGAGAAATCGACAGGTTGTGACAATGATGAGCCAAAATCTGAAAGTGTTGGGATGCTCTCAAGATCGGAGATAACTCATGGAGAGCATCCATTGAGCCTTGGGAAGACCAGCATCTGGAATCAGTTTTTCCAGGTATTTAATCAAGTGTTCTACAGATGCAGAATTCTAAACCTAGGCAGATTCTCTCAAAATGCTGATTATCATATCTATTGGGCTTAAAACACACCATGGTTTCTTGTTTGCTACTGATCCTTTTATTCTCTTGAGAGGAAGCATTTGCATTCATTTGATATGTTATGATATCAAAATCATAACTTCGTCTACTTAATTATTCGTTCATGTAAGCAACGTAATTGTGAAGCATAATCCCCTGGACTTCTAAAACAGAACTAGTTCTGCCCGCACAGCTATGAATTTTTTATAAGTGCTACTGTTGGTTTAGATTGGTATACGTGCTACCGGTGCCCCAAACTTTATTTCCCCTTACTGGCATGTCGGCAGGATAGTACCATAGTAAATGTTAGCATAGTGCCCCTGTTGTTAAAGTTGATATTTGCAACATTATCTTAATGGTTTGGACTCACATTTACATATGTGTATCATGCTTCAATAGCTTTTGAACAAATATATGCCATGTCTATAATATTACTTTTCACCTTCAAAACTTCAGTTCCTATGCTGTATGATGATTCCTGTTAACCAAACTTTTTTCATTTGCATAATTTATGCTACTTAAACTTTGGAATTTGGTAGGACTCAGAAATCATAGAACAGATTGATCGAGATGTAAAACGCACTCATCCAGACATGCACTTCTTCTCTGGGGATTCACCTTTGGCAAAATCTAATCAGGTGTGCTGTTGTACATTCTGTTTGATATTTGGTTTAAGATAACTTGTGGCTTACTTAATTCTTTTCCCTAACATTTTCAGGATGCTTTGAGAAACATATTAATTGTATTTGCCAAGTTAAACCAGGGTATAAGATATGTTCAAGGGATGAATGAAATTTTAGCACCACTATTCTATGTGTTCAAAAATGATCCAGATGAGGAAATGACGGTGAGTGTCTATGCTTTTTTCTCCTTTAAATTGTGTTGTAATCAGTTTCATCATAACATTATTGTATCGTGAATTCTCTTCCTTGACGGTTTAAGTTTTGAAATTTATGTTATTATGCTTATAGAATCATTCCTAGAAGTTGCATTAGCATCCAAAGAATATGATAAAATGTTTGGATAATTTCTGGATGCAAAAATGAATGGTCGCCAAATTCACTAATCAGTAATGTTGGTTGCCAAATTCACTAATCAGTAATGTTGACAAGAATATTTCATAATATTGTTAGAAATGGTTTATGGCCAATTGTGATATGACTGTCAATTGTTTCATAATTATTTGGTTTCATTTTGTTTATCATTTTCTGTATTTAAGTTATGCAGGCCTGTGCTGAAGCAGACACATTCTTTTGTTTTGTTGAGTTATTAAGTGGATTTCGGGATCACTTCTGTCAACAACTTGACAACAGTGTTGTGGGAATTCGTTCAACAATCACAAAGTTGTCACTGCTTCTGAAGGAGAATGATGAAGAACTCTGGCGGCATCTTGAGATCACAACTAAAGTAAGATATGCTTCTATTTTCCCTCATTGATAAAAGTGGTTAGTTTTCCTGTGATAAGAGAATTATCCTCCAAACTTTGACATTAGGTTATTGTCCTTCAGATTTTACATTCGGCATCGGCTCCATACCTATACATAGATTCATGATTATGTGACAGGCTTATACTTTTGATACCTCTCAAGTCGGACTAGGTTGTCTAGAGGACTTGACTAGCTTTGACTTTACTCGTTAATCTGGCATATATGCTCTCTTAATAGCCATCAACTTGATGCAGTATGGCATCTCTAGGTCTTTGTGGTTCATCAATGCACTTAAGAGTGCAGTTTGACTTTATTTTTTCTGGCTACTAACCTTAAACATCTCTCTTATTGGTAACAGTTTCTGTTTATGAGATATATGTATTTTTCTAGTTCTGGCATAAGATGGGAATTACATTGAACGAATGTTAATATCTTTCATCATCTTACTTGAAAAATTCACTTAAAAGTCATTAGGCTGTGCATGGTTGCAAGAGTCATGAAAATGGCTAGTCCAATTCATAAATTAGGTTCAGGAATTCTGTTATTTGTGATTGCAGTACCTGTTAATTGATTGTCAAATATTACTCGGGGTATACTTTTTTAAGTCTTTTCATCTGACAGATTTAATGTTAAGTAACTTTTATGTTCAGTAAGGATCCATTGTCAAAATCTTTAACAGATGTATTATTTTGGCTAAATCATCATACTCAAAAGGACTTTCTGCTTTGTGTTTGAAAATAACAGGTCAACCCCCAATTTTATGCCTTTAGATGGATTACCCTCCTCCTGACGCAGGAATTCAATTTCGCTGATAGTCTGCATATCTGGGACACTCTTTTAAGTGATCCTGAAGGTCCTCAGGTGAGTTTCAAATTTGTAGTAGTCTGTTACTGAATCCAGAAGATGCTTTATGGTTTTTACATGCTTTCCAATATAGAATAAGAGATCTTTTGGATCAAGAAAAAAGAAAAAAGCAAACTTCCCTTAACAAGTCTTGAACCTTTATATGTTCGTACACTGTAAGCCCTGAACGGGTCATTGTAAGAGTCCTACTGCATTAGGACTGGTGATCTATAGATAGGCCTTTTGCAACACCGTCTGTCTCTCTCTCCACCTATGTATATATACTAATTATATACATAATTGATGTTTGGCATTGCTGAAGAGAAGAAGTTCATTTCCTTCCTGAGTTTTCAGATTTTTTTTATTGATTTCTACTCACAATTAGATGGTGGAGCACTTTTACATCACGGTGTTGACATTGATGTTCCTGATGTTAAGAGTGATGGAAATTAGAGTTTGGAAAACTAATAACTACTTACATTTGTAGGAGACTTTACTTCGGATATGCTGTGCAATGCTTATTCTCATACGGAGGCGCATATTAGCTGGGGATTTTACTTCAATTCTCAAACTACTGCAGAACTACCCCCCGACAAATATCAGCCATTTGCTTTATGTTGCAAACAAATTGCGATCTCAACCATCAGACTGATTTCTTGTGCCCTAATTGTACGTTTTAACGTTTTTCTTTTCTGCTTTATTTTTGTACTGGGTAGCTCATATTTGTACATTGCTGGATGTAGAGGTTGAGTAAATGTCGTGTGTCTATTTCTTCTCTTATTTTTGGTTATTGTCATCTTGGTAGAGTAAAACTTTCACTTCCGTCTTCTGTCTCTTCCTAAATTCAGAAGTTAGTTACCTAACATACATAGTTCTGTATTTGGATATCTGCTTGTTATAGTTGTTTTTTCTTCCCCCTTCTTCTTTGGCACAAACAAAAGTTATATATGTTAATGTCGTGCTATCTTAGTGTGAGCTTGCTATCTACAACTCACATTGTTCCAACGGACACTTCTGTGCAAGGCCAATTGAAGATTTCTTATATCTTGCAACAAGTATGGGATAGGATCTGCCTCTACTCGAAAGTTTTTGAACCGATTCTGATATTGGCCTTGGCTCGAATCAGTTTTAAGTTGTTAGTTGAAATTGTTTCTTCCAAATTGACTGGAAGGTTAGAAGAAATAAAGAACCTTTAGGCCAATCACACAAATGAAACTGATTTATATTCCTTCCATGCCTATGTGTTCGTTATCGTATACTATATAATTCTCCTATTATTCCTTCACTGTTTCTTCTTAGCCTAAATAAGTTTTTGCTCTGTGCAATTTCTTTCTTTTGTCTGTTTCCTAGCAACTAAAAGATGATTATAAGATTTTATTAAAAAGTTGGGAAAGATTTAGGGAAATTGACCTAAAATAATAAACAAAAGGGTTAATTATACAAAAAATATTAATAATAAAATGTTTTAATTTTTAATTTTTTAAATATTTTGTTTGTAAAGATAATTTGTCAGCTACATTTCCCATTAATCTATTAATGAGACTAATATATTTATTACGCAGTTAATATATTATTACTACGGATGATAACCGGGTGTCAGTCTAAATTGAAATCAATGGTCAGGTTTGAGTTGATCATTGCGAAATTGTCCTCGTATACGTATACTAAGCTATAGAAAAGAATCCAAGCGATATATAGAGAGAGAACAAGAGAAAAGCGAGCTATGGTGGTGTGCCGGTGGTGGGTACTTAGAAGAGAAGCCGGTGGTTGTGGTTACTTAGAAGAGATGGCGGTGAGTATTGTTTTCCTCTTCTGCTTCGCGGCAGATGGAGAGAGGAATGATTGTATCACGTGGAGTGCGAGGGTATGCCACGTGCAATCCATCATTTTTTTGTTATGAATTATAGGTTAATTAGAAAACTCCTAATTTTGCAAACTAAAAAAAGTAATAATTAAATGGTCGAATTTTTATTTTTTTTAATTCTTGTTTAACATTATTATCTCTTTTAATATTGCTGATGTGACTTACCACGTATACAAATACTTTTAACATTTATATATGTCATATTTAATTAAACTAAATAATTAAAATTTTCAATTCTAAAATTACATAATTTAGTTAAACAATTTAATAAAATTTAATTAATTAATTTAATTGATTTTGATGTCTATAAATGTTAAAAGTGTCTGTCTTATTTGACAAGCGGCATTAATTATGTTAATGGAGATAATAATATTGGGTTAATATTGAAAAATTAAAAATTTAAATATTTAATTACCACTTTTCTAAGTTCAAGTTATATTACAAAGTTAAGTAAAATTTAGGATTTTTTTAATTAAACCAAAGCAGATTTAAGTAAATATATAATTTTAAACTCACTCACTGCGTCGCCATTCTGTATCTACTCCACCAGAAGACATGGGCTGCGGTGGTGGTCGTAAGAGCTGATCCTGGCCCATGATAAAATCGGACCCTAACCCATAACAATGTCTGAATGTGGGCTATCAGTATTAGTGTTAACAATTCCGTTCAGTTCACTCCATCTACACACTCTCCCTCCACCTGTCAGTCTTCTTCAACGGAAAACAACAACAATTCCTCTCGTTTCCTTTCGTCTGGTTCCCCGATAAAAGACGCAAATTCTCCCCCACCAAGTCGCTGTCACCGTCGTTCGATGCTCTCCATTCCCTAGGCTGTTCTGGGGTCTCAGGACGATGAGGTCAGCCCATGACCGCTTCTTAAGTTCAGCTATTGAGTTTTCAACTTGGAGTGCTGATGGAACAAGACCGCTCACCGTCGTCGGACCTAGGGGAATCATCGGAGCCGGTTAAACTCATCGAGTGGGAAGACTACGAGCACGAGGTTGCCAGGTTGTGGAGCCTCTCATCTGCGTTCAAAGAGGCTAAAGATAAGAAGCTAACTCTTGAACAGAAGCTCCAGCCTCTCATTCAGGTAGGGTTTTGTTTATGCACAAATTTGTTGGGAATAATGTTCAATTGAGCCGGGAATTCCACAATTGATGAACGTTTTGTTGCTTATCAGAACTTTTATTATCTAGTCATGTCTAATTCTATTTTATAAGAAGAGAAGCATCTTTGTAATTTGTTCATCCAGGTTGCTCTTGAATATTAGATTATTATAAGCCACTAGTATTCGCATGGCATTTTCTCTGTTATGATTAAATACTATTGATATAATTATTTACTAGGATGCTTTGTTAAGTTGAATGGGATTTCTTTGTGCTGTGCAAAGTATGTTGAAGCAGCTAGTAATATGTGCTTTCCAAGGCTCTAGTTCCGCAATTTTCAGTGTCAAAAAGATGGAAAATTTGATCAATGGACTCTGTTTGCTTTTGCTTTTTATGTTGATTGTTCAAACTCTGAGTAATAGCATTAATTCGTTTTTGTCAGTTGACCTTAACGTAGTCATAAAAATAATTATTATGGTTTCTAAAAAAGAATTTTCATGCTTATGGATTTATTGTCCTCAAATCTTCCCTCTTGGATTCTTGGCCCTTAATTGATTAGCCCGCGGATTAGCGGGCGGCAATATGCTGAGCAGGTTCAAACTGAGTCATTAAGTCGATTAAATGAGCTCGAGGAGATGCGGCAGAAGATGGAGGCTAGAAAATTGATTATAGAAAACATGTCAACGCATACTAAGGTCTTGGTCGAGGATGCTAAAAGGGAAGATGAACAGCTTAGGTCTGAAGTCCGATCACTTTTGGTTGCTGGAACTGCACTCTCTATTGCCAGCAAGCAACTTCAGGTAAAAGAATAATGTAAAACATTTAACACTCAAATTCAAGGTGTTTTTTTTTTTTCCCTTTTCTGTGAGACTTTTTAGAAGTATTCACATGTATTTCATTGTTACAGTCCATCCATGGCATTTCCAATGATTGTGTTTTCTGTAAACTTAGACAACTAAAAAGAATTTTAGTTCATTGCTTTTACTTACTGATATATGTTGAATGGGTACAGTGAACAAATAGTATACTAACTAATATATGTTGGTGTTGGTATTGCTGCAAGAGAAGCTTTTCAAATTTGGTGGTAGAAAGCATAGAACTACCTACATATGATATTTGGTATTTGGTGGATCATGTCTTATTTGCATTCCTTTTTATTTTCCTACTATTAGAAATAAGTAGATCAACCCTTCCAGAAATTCATGAAATTAGAATGGTTCCCACGTAAGGGTGTAGTGGTTGGAAATGATTTCCAATGTACTCTTCATTATCTCATGACTGGAAGAAATCCTAGCTTAATTAGAAGTTAGCTCTGTTTTGTTGAATTTTGTGCTTATTTATTTGAATTATGCTACAGTAGAATTGGTGCTCAGCAACTTCTCATTTCATTCTGATATTAAACTGATAGTATTCCTATTGAATACTTTCTCGTGCCATAGGAATCTAGAAAACTGCATGCTGGAGAAAGGGGCTATACTCGTCTTAAGAATCTTGAGAAGATGCTGAGGAAAAGGCAGCAGTATATGATATCCCAAGTGTCATTGCTTTATCCTGTAAAGATAACAGCTGGTCCTTCTGAAGAGCAAGAACTTGAATCATTTCCAAACAGCGGTACATCAGGTAATGTGTTTGTGAGTTTAAAAAATGTTGCTTCGGTAACCTAAGATGACACAACAGCTTAAGATTCTTTTCCCTCGTTCGGGTAACCCCGAAACAAGGAAATACCTATTTCGATCATGATTTCCTCCACTATTACATAGATATTTTCAACTTAGTTATATGCTCATTGTAGTGACTTTCTAAGCCTTTTTGCCCCTTCTTTCAATTACTATCATTATAAACGCTTCATTTAGGAAGGTTTCTACTTCAGGCAAACTTCTCATATCTTTGGTTTTGGGTTGGCTTGTTGTGCTTATTAAATTTTTTTTGTCAGCAGAACTATCTGCAACTCCCTTTGTTTGAGTGCCTCCTAATCAACTTTTGATTAGCTGAACTTTAGTTGTATTGACTTCCCTGTGTGCGTACACTTGTCCTTGCTTGCGGGTGTTTGAAAAGCAAATGCTCTGTGGCCATATTATGTTTAGAATATTCTCTTTTTATTGATTCATTGTTCTAATTGAAGCATTACAATTTGGTGGTAGAGCCCGGTATATATCATCTGTTGCCCTGATGTATTATGCAAATTGCTGGAATTTTTGTCATACTTACCAAGTTTCCTTTCTTTTACAGGGAATTCCACTGGATCTAAACCTGTTAATCAAGGCTCCTTAACGATTTTAGGTCTGCATTTGAGCATGGCTCCTTTTACAAAGAAGAGCTTTTTCATCAATAAGAAGGAGGTCCAGATGTCTGCAAGTGCACTGGGATACGTTGCACATGTGTGCTCTTTCTCCTTTACTTATCATATTTTATCAGCTATTCTCTTCATGAATTGGATTTTGTTACTTCCATAAGGGATGACATACATCTAGATTTATGAGATCAGGATTTTATTCTCTAAAATTCCATGTCTAGGTCAAGATGGTTTGTTGATTGTTAATTCTGTCATTTTTTGTTATATGATGATTACACTTTCCTCACCGATAAATTGTTTTCCTTCATCTTTCTTTTGGTTGGATGGTGGATAATATGCTTTGGTTCATATTCAAACTTTTCTTTCTTGATAAATTATTTTATTGAAAAAAATTGTTACATTTCATGCAGAAAGAAATATCTATGCTGTTTTGTTGGATGCGACATTCAAAGCTATAATTTGATCTACTTTTGATAATTTAAACTTGCTTCATTTGTTGATGCCTTTTGCAGGCTGTTTCACTCATAGCTTCCTACTTACAAGTTCCTTTGCGCTACCCTTTGCGCCTTGGAGGTTCTCATTCTTATGTTTGTGATTTTGCTCCTTCAATGGAGCCCGCATCATCTGATTTGTCGTCAAGTACATCATCTATGGTGAATACTAAATTTGTTGAATTTCCCCTCTGTTTAGAAGGTCAAGATGCAACACGAGCAGCTTATGCTGTATTCCTGTTGAACAAGGTAGTGAGTTGTCTCTGCCTGGCCCCATTTCTTTTAGGTTTTATCCTGACTGTTGCACTTCCATGTTGCCTGTGATAACACTTTTACTCTGGTGTTGCTTTTCCCCTTCAATATTTTGTAGGTTGCATTCTTACCAAAACCTTTAATCATTATAATTTCCAAAATTGTATTTACTCTTAGGAAAGTTCATACAAGGAAATAATTCGCTTCAGCCGCCATTTCGTTGTGTAATGTGTATGTACGGCTTAAATCCTTTATGCATTGATGATATTGCCACTTCAAAGCCCTCCAAATACATGTAGGGATATCCAATTTCTCTTTTTGGTTATCTTTGAGATTGCTGATTGATTTTACTTTATCTTATTGGATTCTTTTTTTTTAATTAGAATGTATATTAGAAGGGTAATAATCACCCAACAAACTCCTGGGGTTATGTCTGTATCTTTTGTTTTCTTCCATCAAACGTTATCTTGCCTTTTCTTGCATTCTATACAGCTTCTCAATTAACCTTAATTTTCTCCAATGGGTATAGGATTTGGAGCAGCTTTTGAATTACATTGGTGCCAAAAGTTTGGGACCACGTCAAATACTGGCCAATTTGAAAGAACTTATACGGACAATACAGTCTACTGACTTTCTAGATTCATGATGATCGTCGATCTCTAAAGTAACTTTCCACCTTTGTAAACGGATCATTTGTATTCTTATACAGGTGCTAATTTTTGAAGCAGCGCCATTTGCAGATTTTCCTCAATTACGGCTTGATCCATAGAAGCTGATGTTTTAAGTCGAAGTTGTCGTGTCTCAAAATTCTAATAAACTCATTCAATGTTTTGAATAGTCAATGGTATCACTTACTAGCGATTTAATTTTTCAAACATAAATATTTCGGACTTTTTAGGTTACAAATACATTGACTATGAAATCTTTCATTCTGATGTTAGAACTAAATTGACCAACTTGGATTTCCTATTGTTCGAAAGGGCTTGGTGTAGCTTCCTCTTGCTTTGGTTCTCTGTAATGGTTACACAAGCCACAAATTCCTACTAGGACTTGTAGTCTTGTTTCTGTTTTTCATTTTTTAATTAATATATTGTTTATATTTGACGATAAAAATCAATAATGAATTCAAACATTTGTAAAAATGGGAAAGAGTTTGATGGTAAAATAATAAGTTATCAATTCTACCAGTAGCAATCACTTGAAGGGGGTAAAATGCATGCTCTTATGTTAATAGGCATATATGAACATGTTAAAATAGAAACAATGATTAATTAAAAAAATATAATTTCACATTCATTAATAAAAATGAATATATTTTTTGTAAAAATTTAGAAGAGTATATATATTTTTTTCCATTCATGTTTAATTCACATAGAAAATATTTATTCGCTATTTTAGAAATAAAAAGCACAACGATAATTATATAAGAAAATAATGAGATATTGTCTTGATATTTATTCCTCATTATTTTAGTGAATATTGCAATTAAATTAATAGATATATAATATATTTAAATTAAGAATTAAATTATGTTTTAACTCAATTTAGGTTTAAAATCCTTTTAAATGTTAAAATTTGTCATATTTTATTGTTTAAAAATAATTTCAATATTTTGTTATCTTTACATATTTAACCTTAAACTCAAGTAAAACCATTTCATTTTTTTTTGTCAAGGTCAATATTTAAATGTTCCTTTCAACAAAAACTAATTTGAGCGGTTCCATGTCAATTATTCAATTTTTTTAAAATTTTGGTTATATTTATTTTAATAATTTTAAGAACTGATTAATTTAATAATTAATTTTCATAAATTAAGAAATTTTTATAAATCAAAATAAGTCAATTAATTTTTATTTAATAATCTTTTTTAATTAAACTTCAAATTATTCAAATAAGTAACGAGAGTATCTTTCAATCATATTTTAAATTTTTTAGTTTTATTCAATCTTTAGTCGATTTTACGACGGTTTAATATTTGTTGACCTTTTTAAACCTTAAACCTTTTGTTTTTAATTTCTAGTCCGTTTTTAAAACTTGTTATACTATTTATTTTACATTATAATCTTCAATACTTAGTTTAGGTTCATAGCCCTTTGTATAACTTTGTTACACATCCTTTTAGACAATGTTACTCCGAAAATGGAAGAGAAGTAAAGCAATTTAGAACATTGTACATATATTCACTACTGTCTCTGACCTCTAATTTCAGATGTGGCATATTTCAATGCAGTTGGATGTTTCTCATGAATATGGCAAACATACTAATGAAGGGTGCCAATTTTCTGATGATGATGCATTACTATGCACCAGATGTCATTCTGCTCTTGATCTTGATATTTTTTTTAATGATTAAAAAACTTGAGTAATTATATCTTAAGTTGAAAGACTTATGGTGGAACTCAAAGTTAGGCTTTTGACATGAAACATATCTCTTTAAATCGTGGGGATTTGATACTGACTTTACTTTTATATTTGGACATATAATGCTTCAAGAAATGACACGAAAAGTGTTCCTTTTGCAAATATTTTCCTTCTTTCATTAGAATGTTAAAATCCTTCAAATAGCATATCAGAGCTTCTCTGATCTTTATGGGATTGTATATGAGTGAAAAAAAGTTAGGAAACCCTCATAAAAAACGTTAAAACACCTGAGAAACTAAGGTTATTCTCTGTGATGAGCACAAGCAGTAGTATTTTTGCTCCTCCTCCATTTTTCGCAAGAGAAAATTATCATATGTGGTCAGTAAAGATGGAAGCTTATTTGTGAGGGCTGTTGCTATCAGAAGCAATTGAATCAGACACAGAGGTTGAGTTACCAAAAGATCCATGCTTGAATTAGATCATGTTATATCCAATCCCTATTAGATGCTATCCACAAAAGACTAGAGAATTTGAACAATAAACATTTTAGTTTTACAAGGAGATGGCATTTAACTATAATGAGTAGCTTGTATATATATTGGTCTTTTCACCTTTACCTCTCCTTAAAATTGACTAAAGCCATTGAGAGATTTTTTTTAATGAATAAAGAATGGCAATGACTCTTCATAAATCAATATTAAATAGGTTCATCTATATGTACCAAAAGAAAATGGAGGAGTGGGTTTAAAATCTCGTAATAATGAACAAGATGTTGCTTGTCAAAAGGATATGAAAGTTATTCACAAATAAAAGAATCATTTAAGGTGCAATAGGAGTGATACAAATTGAAAGCTTAAAAAGAAGAACCTTTTGGAAACTAAAGAATAGAGATCATAATTTTTGGTCCTTGACGTACATTTTAAAACTAAGGGATATCATACACCCTACATCAAGTGTATCATTATAAATAGGAAAAGTTATTGATTTTAGTTCAAAATTTGACATCCATAAGACCCTTTATTTAAGCTTCCCAATTCAACAACACTCATAGCTAGTCTTTCCAAGCAACCAAAAGTAGAAAGAGTGGTTAGAGAAAACAATTGGAATCCTATCAGTACCAAAGGTCTCACAATTACAATGTGCAACTTTCCAGGGTATTTCCCTAACTTAGCAGTTGAGGATGAGATCATATAGCAAAAACATAGATCACGTGCATTCAACAACAAAACTTACCTAGAAATTCTCAGAAACAACACCTCAACAATTCCATGGAAAAAACTGACTTGCTTTACTTCAATTCACCCCAAGGCTAAACTTCTTCTATTGCTAGTAATAAAGTAGAGACTAAGAAGCAAGGATAGAATTGCATTTACCCCACAATCAACTCGATATGTGTGCTATGCAATTCAAAACTAGAGACTAACAAACATTTGTTTTTTAACTACACCTTCAACTCATAGTTTTGATAACTGATGTTGGTCCTTTATAACTCACATTACAATGAAACACAATGGACGAACATAGAGAATGGATACAAAAGGTACATCATCAATCAAAAGGAGATAAAATCATGTTCAGGATAGAACTTAGTTGCTTTACTTATGGCATTTGATTCGAAAGAAATTCCATGATCTCAAAAAATGAGCATAGATGCATCAACATTGCAAGCCAAAAACTAATACAATAGATCAGAAAAATTGTGCTAGCAAATGGAGTAGCAAATTCACTAAGCACCGATATAACAGCAATGTGAAATCTTGGGTAAGCCAACTATTTCAGAGGATTCGTCCTTTTTGTACTTAACTTAGAACTTGAAGCTGAATTTTCGCTATTAGCTAACTTCATTGTTCTTCACTGCTTGTAAGCTTAGTTTGAGCTTGTATCCATCTCATGGTGACTTTATTTTATTAATCCATTTTTAACCTCCGAAAAAGAAAAAGAAACAAGAAATTAGCAAGCAAAGCATGACTTCTTTTGCTATGCTATGATTTTGTTCTCCAGCTTAAACGCCTTCTTAAGTGAGTGAGCTTATGGTAGCACTGAATCTTGCAGCTTGGATCCTTCCTTGCAGTAGTGGTGAGAATATATATATAATATTGATTCTTGAGTAGTTAAAAATAGGGTAATTTTAGATATTGTTCTGATAACATTAATCAGCTTAACAAAGAGAAGAATCAGCACCTCCAGCTAGTTGGTACATCGACTTGAGAATAAAACATTTAATTAATTATCCATTACTATTTGCATCAACTCCTTTTGATTTGCTTATTCGTAATAGTTACCTAAACAACAAAATTCCTAATCCAAATAGGATTGTCTTCTTCTTCTTCTTCTTTTTTCCCTTCGTTTCTTATTTCTGATTATTTTAATGGTATTAACTATTAAGTTCTACAAGATAGAATACAGAGCCCAGATTGGCTTACCTCTCGTTATCTTCTCAACAAAACCAAAACTAAAACCAAAATCAACCAATATCTGCCTCTTTCCAGTGCTCTTCAATTGCACAAACCAACAATGAAGCTATCCTGTGAAGACATGAGCATTGTCATGAAGGCGATGATACACTTCAAGGACAACAAAGACATGAGCAAGGCTTTCTTCAGTTACTGGAACTTGTTCAAGAAATCACAAATTAGCAAGCACGACTTCTTCTGCAATGTTGCTCATCTTTCCGGTCACCACCATGATTTTCTTCTCCATCTTAAACACATTTTAATGTTGTGAGTGAGCGCATGGAGGCACTGAATCTAAGAAGACATAGAAGGTTCATCTTTTTCATTTCTTTTATGTTTTGTTCTGTAGTAGCAATAGTTAAGAGAAAATTATGATCGTTAAGTAGTCAAAGACAAAACCCTTTTTCTATAGAAGTTTTTGATTAAAAACGTTCTCTTTTTTGTTTATTTTTTAATATTCTCTGTTACGTTTCTTAATGAAGGAACCTCCAGCTAGAGAAACAGAGGACGATGATGCCAGTTTGTGTACAAAAAGAGCTTCTATGATGTATTAAACTATTAACGTTAAGATAGAGGAAAGGATACAAAATTGATCCCTAGTAGAAGCTTAACAATGGGGTTTAAGAATCAATCTATACACTGGTTAAGTTTAGAACTCAATGCATAAATCTGTGATAGCAATAATGACTATTGATTCATGTGAAGAAGTTAGTACGGGTTGAAAATAGAAATAGATAGATTATGCAACTTTACAGAACATCATCCTGAAGCAGAAACTGCTGTTGTGGAAATAAATACGATGAGGCAAGCAAGTATATTACCTTAACTTTGAAGTATATAATACGGCATCATCTGAAATTGTCCACCATGCGGAGCATTCATGAGATGTAGGACTAATGGTTAATTAATTAAAGCCATCAATGCTGGCATTGCTGATTTTTTGTTGTTCCACAATAGGACACCTGGTGATGGCCAATTCCTCTGGAGGCATTAATACGAGGTCTTGTGGTACTGCTATTAGCTTGGGACAATCGTAAAGTGATAGGCTCCGGAGATAAGGCATTGCATTTCTCATTGTCACAGAGACGTTACTACTGCTAGAACTTGCGCAGCTAGCAGCACGAGCAGATGTTGTTAGATCCCACTTTTCCCACTCCACCATAAACCGAAAAGTTAGTTCCTTCAACTTTGGGAAAGCGATGAACGGTTCTGTACTATCTTTCCTTTCCGCAACAGGATCAAGTCCAAGGAACTCTAGACCTACATATTTCACACTATTGAAATGGCCAATTAGGAGCTTTTCCAAAGATGGCAATCTCCCCAAAGAAGGTAACCTTTCACAGTTTACACAACTCAGGAGCTTCAAATCTTTCAAATTGGTTAGCAATGCTAGCCAATTGGGAAAGGAAGATCCACCATAATCATAAACCTGTAAAACTTCTAGGTTTGGAGGTGGTTCAAGAGCTTCAATCACTTTCTCCATCACCTCTTTTACTCCCAGAGCAAATACTAAGTCCAAACTTAGAAGATGCTCCTTATATTTCAAATCTGCCTCTGACGCTTTATCTACATCCATGACATTCTCTAACCCACTAATCTCAAGATCACCTCTCAGATCATTTAGATATTTCAGTTCTGAAATGCTACATCCTTCCCCCTTCCCTTTTACAATAAACTTGCACAAGGTGCGGAGACTGTATAACTGGCCAATTCCTTGCGGCAAAATGCTGAGGCGGTCAGTTTCTTTAATATTAAGATGTCTCAGGTTAATCAATTTTCTAAGGCCTGAAGGTAGTCTTTCAAGAAGTCTACAACAATAAAGGTCCAATGTTTGTAAATTGTATAACATGCAAACTATATCTGGCAACTGCACCAGATTCAGTGAAGATAGGTTGAGCTTTCTTATATGCAAAAGCCTACCAACCTCACTTGGAAGCTCTTCTATATTAGTGTGACTCAAGTCCAACTGCCGAAGAGACGTCATGCAGTGAAATAAATCACGAGGAATTGTACTTGTACTCTCTTGTAAGACCTGCAGTGTACGAAGATTTTTCAACCTATAAACGGCAGGGTGGAATTGTCCCATTTGACCCAACAAGGTAAGATGGTGGGTTTCTTTATGGAGATGATCCCATCTGGACATGTTTTTTCCATCAACATTCATGATAAAGCATTCATTCTTTGCAAGGAACTGTACAAAGTCATGCACAATATCATGCATCTTGCAAGTAACTACTCGTGGGTCTTCTCTGTCCACTGCTAAATCCTGAAAAAATGACCGCATTGCTAAGTTATCGAAGTACTCTTCACCTATTTGTTCCATTTCTACACTTCTCGATGATGTTAGGAAACCCTGTGCCATCCATTGCCGTATTAATGCATTTTTCTCTATATTATAATCTTTAGGGATAATAGCGCAATAGGTAAGACAACGTTTTAGTGGGGATGATAAGTCGTAATAACTCAACAACAGAGAAGGGAAAATCTCCTTCTCAACCTCTTCTAGCTCCCACAATTCACTATCAAGGACGCTCTTCCAGGCTTGTTTCGTTTCCTTGCAGCGCAATAGACTACCTATAGTCTTTATAGCTAGGGGTAGGCCTTTGCACCTGTCTGCTATTCTCCGACCAATTACTTCCAAATCATCACGATCCTCTCTGCTCTTCCCATAAAATGCAAGTCTGCCAAACAATGTCCAAGAATCTTCAGGAGATAAATTCCCTAGAGGAAGCACAAAGGTGGCTTCCATCATTTTTGAAACTCTCTCATTCCTAGTAGTCACTAAGATTCTACTCCCTACAGCTCCAGATTTTAAGGGAATCTTTATTGGTTCCCACTGCCTGAAGTCATCGGTCCGCACATCGTCCAGCACAAGGAAAAATTTCTTTCCCTCAACACATATCTGAAGTTCCTTTTGCAAATCCGACCAAAGGAATTCTTTCCAATCAACACTTCTTTGAAGTCCCTTTTGCGAATCTGACCAAAGTACTTTCCCCCCAACACTTCTTTGAAGTTGCTTTTGCAAATTCGACCAACCAGACCACATTATAGTTTCAATTATCATTTTTGCCATGTGGGTCTTATCAAAAGGCTCAGAAACACAAATCCAGATCTTGTAATCAAAATGTTCATCAACTCCCTCATCATTGAAAGCCAATTGAGCAAGAGTTGTCTTCCCCATCCCTCCCATCCCAAGTACAGAGACAACAACCGGGCAACTTTCATCCTCAATATCGTCACACAGCATACTTATCAAAGAAGTTTTAACCGAATCCCTTCCACAAACCTCAGAAACATCAATTAATGGCGTGGTCTCCAGTCTCTCCGGTTCTTCACGACTCTTCCCTTCAAGTGCAAAATGGAATTTGTCTTTCTCAATGGCAACCCTACTCAACCTCTCCTTAATACGTTCCATCTTAACACCAATATCCCTATAAGCAACAATTCTGTTAAAACAAAAACATAAAGAAATGAGGCGTACCGACTTTGTTCGCGGGAAATGTTTGAGCTTTCTCTCAATTTTGGGTCCACTGATTCTGGTATTCCACTCATCTAACACATCTTCAAGATGGTATGCTATGGACTTGAGCTCTTCCAACCAAACTCGTACCGAACTCTCCTTTACTTGCTTCTTCTCCGCATCGTTGAGCACTGATCTGATTGCGGTGAGTGTAGTGGCAAGATTCTCAGCCTCGTTTTGCCCTCCAAAAAGCAAGCTTAATTCTCTTTGAATACCAGTTTCAACGGCCAATGTCAACTGCTTCAACACTACCGACAAAAGGGCATCAGCCATTGTCAGATGACGAGAAACAAGCTTGTTGATTAGCAGCTTGGATTGTTGTTGTCTGGAAGATGCCAAAATCAACTGGGAGAGTGTAATAAACTAGTACTTTGGACGTCTGAACCAGAAAAGTGTTGTTGAGCTGAGTGCTTTGCTAGGAACCAACGTTTTAAAACCTGGACAGACGTGGAATCGGAGGTTTCTGATCACCAGTTTGATTGGTTCGATCGATTTGACCATAAGTTGAACCAGTGTAACGGCATAATTACGTAATAATTATATTTAATTATATATAATATTAGTAATATTAAAAAAATAGAAAAATATATTAAATAATATAAATAAATATAAATAAGTTTTTCAACCATCAATCATATAACTGTTCTCAAATAATAACTAAAATATCATGACTAGATATCAAAATAATTACATCAACCAACGCAAAATCAAAAAATCC
>JANKOE010000005.1:13612393-13627675 GCA_026284465.1 Erythroxylum citrifolium
TGCCTTTCTTTATTTATTTATAAAGATTGTACACAACTTTGTACAAGGGATTGCCTTTAGGGCACTACTCTAACAATCTCACAATACATCATAAGTCGAGTTATGTCATACACACCTCGAGGTATGAGTATCGTGACTGCATACCTCGAGTTATGACATTCATACCTCGAGGTATGACGTGCATACCTCGAGTTATGACTTGCATACCTCGACTTACACTAGCATTAATTTACTAAAGTTAGATCACATTTTATTAGGCCTATAACTGAGATAGAAATCTACGTACATATATTTATACACATGGCCTATAACATTCTAACACTATCATCTACAAAAGTCGATTCCTCAAAAACCTAATTCACTAAAAGATCGATATGATTAAGGCAAATTAGATCTACAAAACTATTTGTTATATTAAGATTCCCAGTAAATAAATGAAATTAAGTTATTAAGAAAACATAAGAAATTATATTCAACTTAACAATGATAAATGATAATAACATACCTTTCTCGAAGCTTTAAAATGTATCGAACAAAGACCAAGTCGTTCAATCTTTTGTGTTTCAATTTATTTATTTTCTTGGAATGGATAAATTTAGATGTGCTTCAATGCCTTTCCTACCCTCCTGCACTCACACATTGACTCATAATTCGGAGTACAAACCTTTACAATTCTAGAACACCACTTTCGAATTGGTATCGCCAAACAACTATAAGAGAACAAAAATAACATTATAAACAAAATAACATGATGATTAATTTCTAATAAGTAACAAAAGTAAAATATATATATTTGGATTAAGTTTGTCTCTTTAACAAATATCAATCAAAATCACAAAATCACTAGAAGCATCCTTATAAATCTCCATTTGTGAGCTTAAGAGATCTTGTATTATCTCATAGGTAACAATTTTAATCGTTAATAACATTCTCTTATTAACTTCAATTTTCTTTGTAAAACTTGGTCTAGATAGACAATATCGATAGCTGCAAACAACGAAGAATAAAGTTGCATCTCTCATCTCTCATTGATGACTGCAAGATAAGGTGTTTACAAAGAAGACATACTCTTTAATTGCTTCCTTCGCTGTCTCTTTCGTGTCATAAAAGTAACTCATTATTGCCTTGTCATCCCTATCAGCCAAACTAAGTACCCTCATTAATGAGTCACAAACTTGGATGAAAAATTGATATTGAGACCAAAATTTATAATCTTCAATTATAATTCTAAAAACCTCCAATACAACATTAAACGTAGCACGTTGAGATACAACATATTTATCACTTGTAAATATTTTCCTTAGCCCCTTCTTCATCAGAACAAAACATTGAAGTGATAAGAAATTAGTTGCAAATATTGTAATAGTAGGATACAACAAATTCCTACCATTATTAAAATCCTTGCTCTTTAAATTTAGGACCCATGCAGGATTATAAATGAACTTGGTCACTTTTTTTTACTTTCTTCCTAGTCTCATCAATGATAGGAAAATATCTAACCTCTCCTATATTTTTCAACATTAGATCAATACAATGTACAACACAAGGAATTCCAATAAAAAGAATTATACCTACTTTACAATCTTCTTCCAACTGCTTTATAAGTAGAATTATTGTTAGTAATAAACTGAACAATATTTTCTGGTGCATTTCATTAACAATTTTATCAAATATCTAAAATAGAGAATTAACATTTCTAACAAGGTTAGATGTAACAATAGACTTTAAAAATATTGTCCCCTTTTTAGAATAAACCAAAAAATGATAATAGGCTTTTGTCTTTTATTTGTCCAACCATTACATATGGTTGAATAACCATAAGTAGTCCAAGTAAATCTTCTTTCATCTAAATAACTGCTTATTTGATAAACAGAGCTACTTAGAAGTTTATCTCTATAGTCATCAATTGAAGGAGTTTTGTATCCTAGATCATAAGAGGCAATAGCATCCATCATAGGCTGATAATAATAAGATTGAGCAACATTAAATGATATACCTCAATTATATCACCATCTAGCCATTGACATGTACACATTATAAGCACTTCTCTAGATTGTAAGGCACTACAAATTGAAGGCTAAGCTTCAAGAGTTGTTCATGGTGCAAAAGAATTAGACACGTCTTTTTCTTTTCCTAACATTAGGTGCAATGTTCCCTTCTTATTGGGTAGGAATACTACCACATTTCAACATCGCCACTTTCATCTTAACCACTGCCAAAGGAACTTCCATTACCAATTTCATAGTTCAAGTTTTGCCTTCTGTCTTTCTCACATTGATACTCTTCATTCATTTTCCATTTCACGTCATGGATCACTTTCTTACAAGACTCTAAATCACCTTTTATCGTAGCTAAATGCTTTTTTAATCTTGTGATTTCCACCTTTTAAATGTTTGTTACAATATAAACAAATGGTATGATTATTCTAGGAAACAATCTAGCATAAGCCTAAGTTGGATCATTGAATTTTCCCGAAGCAATTGAATTATCAAGAGTACATGAATATAAAAATAAATAAACTTAATAACTGCATATCAAAATAAATTTTTGTAAAATAACAGGTAGAAATAGAGGAACACCAGTTTCTCAACAATCACATGATATACATATGTAAGTGAATAATGAACTTATATAAACGATTTCTTAATATAATTTAACTTATAGTGGTTCGACCATATAAACTTTAAATTACATTCATTCTCTTAATTCTACTTACAAACTTCATATCTTCTTCTTTTCATAGGTGAAGAAAAATCTTCCACATAATATTTTTGTTATGATTAAATGGAAACCTTTCAATAGTATCACTTTGTCATGGTCAAGAGAAATTCTTTATAATTCTTATTTAAGATTAACAAAATTCATTACAATGAATATTTCATCAATTTCTATAATTTTAAAATTTGCACAATCATATTGGACTCAAAAAATCTTTTTCTTGCTTAACCAATGTATTAAGGTTCAGTATATATTATACAATACATACATGCACTCTTTATCTTCTTAAAACTCTTAACAACTCGTATACCAATCTTTTTTTTACATAACTCAATTTTTGTGTATGATTGATTGATTTTAAGTGTTGTTATAAAGATTTATAAGTTTTAACCGCAAGTGCATGGTGTAGTTGTAGCTAGTACTAGCAAGTATGGGTCGATCCCACAAGGACTATAAGTACTACTATTTACCCTTTTTCTATTATCTATCCACTAAATCATGTTGTGAATTTAATTGAAAATTTAAACTAAACAAACTAAACTAAAGTTAACACAATAATGAACTAGGATAAGGAAAATACTACAATTAGTCAATGTTAAATAAATAGTAATTAGGTGATGAATCCCCCTAAGATATCTTAAACACGAATCCTTTATCATGCAATTAAATTATTGATTATTAGATCGTGAAAATTCCTATCTTATGATAATATTTTTCTCAAAACTATTAACAACTAACCATCAGTTGATTAACGAGAATCTTTTTCTAGTTAAAACCCCTAAGATTGCTTTATTGATTTGTGAATTTTCACTATTACGTTTGACCATAATCCAAAAGATTTATGTCGGCCTATGTCTAGGTTTGCATGCAACTTTGTCCAATTATAGTAGATCCATTCACACAAAAGGATTTCTCAGTCATAGTCATATGAAATCAAATATTGGAATAATATTCCAAATATATTAGTTCAAGAATATAACGCATAATTGAATCATAATAAACTAATAAATAAAACTGCATTGAATAAAAGATTATCATATTATCATCCAAACTTAAGGTTCATCACAACTGAGAACTAAACAATTTAGTTCCTAAACATAGAAAACAAATCCAATATCAAATATTCAAAAGAATAAATAAAAACAAAGGATTCATATTTTATATCCCCTTTTGTCTCCAATAAATCTTCTCACAATTTGGATTAAATGATGCACTCTATTGGATCTTGTGATGTAGTCTTTGTGTTTTCTTTGTCCTTTATTCAGAACTTCCTTTTCTTTCATATTTCTTAAGACAAAAAGTGCCTTCTCATTTTTGTAGTCTTCAATAATATCCTTTTATAATAATAACTAGGGTTTGTGGGATATACACGGTCACTTACGGGTCATATAGGTAACTGTGTATCTTTAAAAACACTTTGCGACTTTACACAGGTACAGTGAGTTAAGATACATAGGTGTCTATCTTCACATGGGCATAAAGAATATCTTCAAGGTTCCACACATTTATAGTGACTTAACATACACATTTTTTTTATCTACATATAGGCAAATACAATGTCTTTGAAGTTCTACACATTTATAGTGACTTACACGGTCACTTTGCACGGTAATATAACTCCAAGGTTGCTTCAAATCTTTGTTTTATGCCTCAATTTTGTCTGAATTCTTCTCCTTTTGGTTTATAAAGGTAATTATAACCTACAAACACAGTTAAACTGAAATAATTACCACAAATACTATAAAACTATTAAATAACAAGCAAAACACACTAAATATGGGTATATAAATATAGTTAAATAATCGTTTATCAAATATCCCCATAATTAAGCTTTTGCTTGTCCTCAAGCAAATCATAATCTAAACATTAATCCATAATTAACCTTAAATTGTCCATCAACACCCTAAATCTTCGTGTCATATCAATCAAATTAATATACAATTAGATTTAAGTCATCCTAGAACCAACCTCCATAAGTCTATATCAATAGTAATCACATAAATAATCTTTTTGAAATCAAAAGCACAAATTTTCACAACCTCCCCAAGAATTCACTCAAAAGTATTTAAGGTGGAAAGTATAGGAACTCTCAAATCAATACATAGGAGGAGTCTTAACCATAAGCTTGCAATAAAATCATATTCCACCACTTATGTAAACTAGAAACACAATTCAAAAGATCTTGTTACTAAATTTTAATGAGACTTACGTAAGGGTATGATAGAGATAATAAAAAGGATGATAATCTTAAAGGAAATTATAAAAACAAAATTACATGCAACTTAGTTCTTCACAATATAGGTCCTTCACACCATAGTTCTATTGGTACAATAACTTTAACACTTTTTTTAATTATATTTACAACTTTTTTTTACAATAAACCATGTCCCAACAATAAAAAATATTGGACTTGTTAAAATTCTTCAACGTAATCTAAGTTCAAGCAATCAAGAAAATGTAAATCCTTCAAGGTTCAAAATAACAAAAAGGCTTTCAAGAAAATAAGGTAAAGGTTATTAATTTAGTTATAATCAATGAAAGGCCTAAGTCTCAAAAGTGGTTACTCCTAAAGGATAAAATATAGTAGGATAATAATAAAGAAAATAGACTAAAACAATGGTTGAGTCTAAATCCCTTTATCATTTTAATGTTTCTAATTTACCAAATGTGGTCTCAATATAAATAATAAAAGCAAGTTTTAGAATTATCCAACTATGTATGATAACACACATGAAAAAAATAAAAAAGCTAAAATAGCGAATTATTTGCTCTTAGGCACAAAAGCTCACAAAAGGACCTTATGAGTGTAAATAATATGCATTTTTTGTTTAAATTAATTATCTCAATGATTACTAAATATGACTTATAAAAGCAAGTTTATTCTAACTTGCATCCTTTTACATACTAATTCAATTCAATAATCAATAAAATTTAAAGTAGTTTGGACAAACTTTAACTAAATCGAGATATCGGTTAATAAGAATTAATAAATAATTATAATAAGCTTAAGAAATCCCTTCCTCACACTAAAAAATTATATATTGTCCCCGGTGTATACAATTGAAGCACATCAAAATAAAATAACAATAAGACATACAAAAAGAGAGAAGAGTTGTGATTTATGCTTTCCTAAATATTAAGAATTATAGAGTTTTAAATTTGATGAATGGTCCATTTGATATAGTACATTCATCCTTGCAAAAATATAAACAAAAAGGGATGAAAGATAAAAGAAAATAAAAAATAATAATAAAGAATATAGAAATAACATAACATAAAATAACATTACATTAGTGTTCAAACAAAATAAAATAATAAGGAAAATAAACAAATAATAATAGAAAGAAAAGAAAAATCAAAATAAAGCATCCAGGCTGTCTACGTGTTAATCATCTCCCCTTGAGTCTAGTTTGTTTGTCGTTGTCGAATCTTCAAGTTTTAGAGCCTCAGATTGCTGCAGAGCTGAAGATGATGCAGTTGCTCCAAAAGTTAGAGGTGGGATGAATACTCCAAGTATGTCCCTACATCTGCACTAATACCTCCTCCATCCATCTATCGTAGGCTTCTTATCTCTCGATCTGCTCTGTCAGCTTAGCTTACATGTGAACTTAAATGGTCTTATGTACATAGCCGTGTGACCTAGTATATAAGTGTACACAGTAGTGTATAATGACCGTATAGGTCAATATGAACTTGCGTGACAAATTTCTACAAATTTCACATGTACACAGCCACGTCTAGAGATTGTGTAGGTCTCTGGGGCAATGTGTATACCAAAAAATAGTTTTAAAAACTTAAAAATTGGTCACTTAAAATTACGCAATTTTAACATGTATACTATAAACACAAAAATATGCAAAATCAACTCGAGATGCTTTATGTATGTAAAACACATCAAAAGTTAACAAAATCCTATACTAAAACTAAAATGGAAACAAATAAAATGAAATAAAGCAATCAAATGGAATGAAAAATATCCTAATTCATACGTTACCTCTAGTGTAGTGCTTGTTTAACATCATTAGCTTAACGTACCTTATATATTTACCATCAACCTAAGTCTATAATTAGTGACTTGCTTCCAACCATTTCTCCACATAGCGGTTTAGTAGCTTGTAAATAAGCCATATGTTGTAAGATAACCAAAAGGATATAATGTTTTAAATCAATAAATCCAATCATTAATGCCCTTTTTAATAACAAATTATTAATAAAATAAGGAATAATAAAACTCCCTAAATCTTTAGTTGA
Source organism: Erythroxylum citrifolium (assembly GCA_026284465.1). Taxonomy (NCBI): domain Eukaryota; kingdom Viridiplantae; phylum Streptophyta; class Magnoliopsida; order Malpighiales; family Erythroxylaceae; genus Erythroxylum; species Erythroxylum citrifolium. The sequence goes on from JANKOE010000005.1 coordinate 13,619,363, forward strand.
CTTAAACAATTAGTCTTGTGGGAAGTGAGAATTATCTGTACTCAAGGTGACTACCAATAGCTCATCAATATTTTCCTTATTTGGCTCCTCCTCTTATTTTTCCTCAATCATATTTGTCCACTCTTCTACTTTATCTTCCTGGATAGAAGCTTCCTCCTCTTCTTCTTCCTTAATTGTCTTTTACGACTCTTCTAATTCCTCTTATTGGATAAGGGTTCCCTCCTCTTCTTCTTCCTCAATCATCCTTGTCATTTGTTCTTCTTTTCTTCTTTATCTTCTAAAGTTGTAGTTACCTCCTTGTTTTCTTAAAATGCAACTTTGTTAATAAAGTCAACCTTTATCTCCTCTTCACTTTGAGGATAAGTTTAAATAATATATTGCATTTAGCTCAATGTATTTGGGCGAAGAAAATCTCTCTTTGAATTCATGGTGGCTAGCTTCAATTTTGGCAAGGCATTCCATTATTATATCTATAAGACATCCTTCTTACTACTATTGTTGTAAAGATTCTATTGTAGCGTAATCATTCCATCCATTAGCATAAGAGTTACTCCACTATGACTTATAAGTATTCTCATATGCTGTACTTTGAGGCCAATTTCGCATGCAATATGGATACTCCCTCATATAATTTGGTGCCCAACATTCATGATTGCAATAGTTACCCTTACAAATGTCACAACACAACATGGATATCAGTTCAGCTTCTTAATAATACATGTCACCATTCCTTTTGTTCCAAGTTTGTGACGTTGTTATATGCTATGGCATATTATAACTCCTATGAGAATGATGTCATCTTCATCGTTCCATTGTGGTTAGTAGCTATGACAGTGAATCTTAACTCCTAATAATAAGCCACAAACATAAAGTCAAAATAGAAAGGATGAAAAGATAAATAAAGAGGTAAGTAAATGAATAAGTAAATAAAAAATAGAAAAATAAAATAAAAATAGAATAATGGTTAGATTAATAAAAGTTAGGCTTTACTAATATTACAGTCCCCAACATTGGTGCCAAAAACTTGATTGATTTGATTTTAAGTGCTTTTATAAAGGTTTATAAGTTTTAACCGCAAATGTATGATGTAGCTGTAGCTAGCACTAGCAGGTATGAGTGTTGGACCCTGAATGTTTTCTTAGAAGTTAGAACTATTGAATGAGGAATGTGGATAGATTCTTGTTTTGTTTTGGTGTTTTTGGTGGATAAGAGATATTGAGATGGGAATAATCAAGGTAAAAGTTAGAAGTGAAGTGGAAGCAAATCGGTAGTTGATCTGGAAAATTTTCACCGAGTATGCTTCAATCTTTTAGCCACAACGTTTTCTCTAGTTATCCAAATGAGATGATTCTTGATTTGGATTAAAATAGAAACATATGGCTACATTTCTTATGAAGACATTGTATTCCCATTCTGTCTCTAAGAGTCTCAAAATTTCATGAAGTTAAGAATTGGGTGCAGTATGTTAGTGTATGAATGGAAAATTTGTCTTCGGAATTTAGGGGCAAATTTGGAATTGATATAAATAGATTTTTATCAAAGTTGCCTTCTGGAAAGTTATATATCTTTCTTTTATCTTTCCAACAGTATATGGTACGAAATTTTTAGAAATCGGAGTCAAAAGTTATGATCTTTATAAGTGGAGATGTTCTGGAGAGAGAGCAAAAGTAAGACGAAAAACTAAGACGAAGTGAAAGTAAGACAATACAAAAGTAAGATGAAGTGAAAGTAAGACGATACAAAAGTAAGACGAAGTAAAAGTAAGACGATAAAAAAGTGAGATGATATAAAAGCCAGAAGATGGAATTGATTTTTAAGGTCTTCACGAAAGTTGTAGATCTCGAAGTCCTCTTTCCAATGGTCTAAAAATGAAATCAATCCAACAACTGTAGAAAAAGTTATGGCAATCGCGACAAGACATATACAATGTGAGTAAAAACATAAATATGCTGGATTCTTTTGGCCATAACTTCTTCATCTGACCTCCAAATGAAGTGATTCTTGAAGCGTTGGACTCCTAACACATTTTGCTACCTCTCCATAAACATTGGTAACATTTGGTTTTGAATTTGAAAAGATTGATTCAAAGCAAGTGAGGGTTAGTCAAAATAACCCTACAAGGAAACCCACTCACGCTTTTTGACTCTGGATCGATTGTTGGGCTTCGAGAATGGGGCCCTACAATGAGTCGATCCCACAAGGACTATAAGTACTAGTATGAACCCTTTTTCTATTATTACCACCAAATCAAGTTGTGGATTTAATTGAAAATTTAAACTTAACAAAATTTAAACTAAACAAACTAAACTAAAGTTAACATAATAATGAACTAGGATAAGGAACATCTATGATTAGTCAATATCAAATAAATAGTGCTAGGTGATAAATCCACCTAAGATATCTTAAACACTAATTCTTTATCAGACAATTAAATTATTGATTATTGGACTGAAAAGGTTCCTATTTTATATTAATATATTTCTCAAGACTATTAACAATTAATCTTGGGTTGATTAACTGATATCTCTTTCTAGTTACAACCCCTAAGATTGCATTATTGATTCATAAATTTCATAATTAGTTTTGACCCTCCCCTGAGGAGTCATATCGACCTATCTCTAGGTCTGTATACAACGCCTTCTAATTATAATAGGTCCATTCACACGAAAGAATTTCTTAATCACAATCATATGGAATGAATCACAATAAACCAATCAATAAAATTGAATTGAATAAAAGATTATATCATATTATCATCCAAACTTAGGATTCATCATACCTAGGTACTAAACATTTTAGTTCTTAAACATAGAAAACAAATCCAATATCAAAGACTTAGAATAACAAATAGAAACAAAGGAATTCATATTTTATATACCCTTTGTATCTATAATGAAATATGCTTACAATTTGGATTGAAGAATCTTTATTGGATCTTGTGACGTAGTATTTTCCTCGTCCCTATTTGGAACTGCCTTTTCTCTTATGTTTCTTAAGATAAAAAATTGCCTCCTCTTTTATGTAGCCTTTAATAATATCCTTTTATAGTAAAAACTAGGATTTTTGGGATACACACAGTTGTATAGGAAATCATGTATCTCTAAAAACACCATAATTTGTGACTTTACATAGGCACAGTCAATTACATAGGCAACATCCATAACTATTTATGTTAACATACATAGGTGTGTACCTTTATACGGGTAGAAACAATGACTTCGAAGTTCCACACTGTGACTTACACAATCACTGTACACGGTCGTATAACTCTAAGGTTGCTTCAAATCTTTGTTTTATGCTCCGATATCATCTGAATTCTTTCCCTCTTGGTTTGTGAAGGTAATTATCTCCAATGGACACACTTGAATTGAAATAAATACCACAAATATTGTAAAACTATTAAATAACAAGCAAAACACACTAAATATGGGTATATACATATATTAATTAATTGTTTATCAGTGTATTTATACATAAACTAACTCAAATGATTATTAAACACATAAACTAGTTATTACAACAACTAGTTTCTAGCCCTAGTTAATTAGCAAATCTCCTGTTAGATACCCAAAATCAAATTTGTAATTTTTGAAATGCCTCATTGGTTAGTCAACTTAAGCCCTTTGACTAGCCAATGATCCGGTTGGTAGTACACTACCCATTCTATTTCTTTTTTAATTCTAGGCTAAACTAGCCGAATCAAACTTTTAATCCAACTGAATTCTTATATAAACTAATCTTCAATTTTTTTTAAAATATCAATTCTTAATACTTCATGTTTTAAAAAATGTCAAAGCAAGAAAATTAATTTAAAACCATTTCAAAAGTTTCCTCAAATTTTGTTTAGCAGATTAAGACATTTTCTTTAAAATTCAAAAGAAAAAATTGTCTTTATGAAAGGCTTTATACAGTATTATACATTGTTGCCTTCATGTGAATGATCATATAATAATTGAGCTTGAAATCAAAATAAAATTATAAGAAGAATTACAATGATTAGTTACACATGTAATGACTTCATTTAATTTTGTTTTTAGTATATTTGTAACACCCCAGATCACCCGCTTACAAATATTGTCCGCTTTGAGCCTTGGCTCAGCCAAGCCCTTACAGTTTTGCTTTTTCTGAGGCCTTCCCAGGAGGTCACCCATCCTATAAAGGTACAGATACCTCTCCCTTATAGGCGCGTTTTTCATGGCCCAATGCACCATATCCCATCGAAACTCTGAGGTTAAATGTACTTAGGTGAGAGTAGTTCTAGGATGGGTGACCTCCTGGGAAGGCGTCGGGAAAAGTAAAAAGTTCTAGGATGGGTGACCTCCTAGGAAGGCCTCGGGAAAAGCAAAACCGTGAGGGCTTGGCTGGGCTAAGGCCCAAAGAGGACAATATCTGTAAGCGGGTGATCTGGGATGTTACAATATTTAACTTGAATTTTCTTGAAACTTACTTGAATTATATTCATTCTTTATTTTGCTTATTTTATTTATCTTTTCATTGCTCAATGATTCGATTACTTTTGATTATTTTGCTTTTCTATTGTACTTGATATTTCATATAGTATTTTAATTTTATTATAATTAAATTATTAACATCACTAAAAATAAGAATATTAGTAGCAATATATTTTATTATCAATGAAATTATGAGTGAAGAGTAATCTAACAAGTATATTATAAGTTGAATAAATATAAATGAAAATAAAGTTGTCTGTATAAAAGTTATATACATGATAACGCATCTTAATACTAGTCAAAATAAAAACTAGACTACTACTATAGCAGTGGTGAGTCTAGGTCGATCCCACAGAGAGTGTGTGTAAAATTGTTGAAATGAAATTAATCAGTGTTTAGATTTAAGGGGGTTTTGGTTTTAGAAATAAGAAAATAAAATAAAGCTAAAATAACTAATAAAAGCAATGTAAAGAAAACATGTAAAAAAATGATAAAAGTGGAAAATTCAGTAAGGACTCGGTTCTTTGGTTCAAACATCCTAATTAAACATATTTCATTGATTTGTTATTCTTAAATCTCTCCTAGCAACTATTAATTGTGGATTAATAATTAACCTGAGTTTTCCCTTAGGTAGTGTTTAATCAAGATATAATCCTTAATTAAACCTAACTACCGAATAACCAAAGATACTATTTCTAGATTCAATTAGGTAATAGCATTACGAATTAGGAAAACCGATTAATCAAGGAAATAACCACATACGAATTAGGAAAACCTAACATCGAATTGGGTACCGTAAGCAATGAAGAATGCAACATTTATATTTTACAACCTAATTCAGCTCTCACAAACAAACCACATGAAGCATGTACCAATCCGAAAGAATAACTCATACAATTCATGTCAATACATTGAAACCGCAAAAGAGTTAACCTTTTAATTCAATATCTACCTCATATTCAACATACTCCAATAACACATTCATTACCACTTTAGGAGGATGCATTAATCATAAACAACTTTTCAATACATATCCAATTCCTCTTTGATACAATTATTTAAACTTTTTTCTTGTTTTTCTTTTTCTTGTTTTTCTTTTTTCTTTCTTTCTTTTCCTTTCTTTTCTTTTCTCTTATAAAAATTAAAATAAACTACATCAACATGGGAATTTCCATGATAAGACCTAAAATAATCATCTCAACATTATAACCGACCCACATATATGCATACCCCCACATTTAGAATTTTGTACTTCCACAAACTCAAATTAGGAAGGACATTTGGTTAGGTCAAAGCATTTAATGTGACTAATACACAAAGAAAAGGCAATTAAGGCTCATGGGGGCTTATCAAAAAGGAAAATTATATAATGGGTAAGATATTTGGCTAATGTAATTCAGAAAAGCAAAGAATGTCTAATCATATCCATGTTAATGCATATGATAAAAATATGGTCTCAAGTAAAAATTTAAGGCAAAATCTTGATGTACATGTCATGAAGGTCACATATTATCAAAAGACAATGAGACTGATATGAATGTGTAAGTCTAATAAGGCTTAAAATCTCACTGGCATTGTCTACCACTAGTCACTACTCCTCTAAAGATAATGCACATTGACCAATCACAAGATTAAAAGTACATGCTAAAGTTGCTATCAAATTCTCTAGTCAACTCATTCTCTACTCATGACTATATAGTCCTAGCAGCAATAAAAAATGAGAATATGTTTGTTTTGTTTTTTTATTCTTTCTCTCATTTTGATTGAAAAATTAAAACAAGTAAAATAAACAAATTCAAAAGCACACAAGCATTAAGAAACCAATGCGAAAAAGTAAAGGAAAAGAAATTTACTTCCCTTGGCTTGTCTCCCAAGAAGTGCCTTTGTTTAGTGTCATTGACTCGACTCCTTTTTCTCCTCACATGATAAAATTATGATCTTCTGGTGGCACATCTGGTTCCTCCACGTGAGGTTATTCTAGATAATGCCTTGGTTAATCATCATTCCCATTCAACGTCCTCCCTATTCTTAGAAAATTAATTTTCATGCGCCCTTTTCTTCGTGTTTTCATTTTTCTTGTTTTTTCTTATCACCCCATGAAGACAAATGAAAATTAATTTTAAAAAAATGGCCTAAATATCGAGCTTTCAACTCATTTTAACGTCTTTGCTTTTAAATTGTGCCTAAAATCACATATGAGTTAAAGTGAGTATCTTAAGTAATTATATGTCAATAATCACTAAGTGTTATGGAATAATTTTATAATCAATTAAGCACCTATCAATACATATTTTGATTTTTAAGTTGAAAATGTTTATATTATTTCATTTTTCAGGTTTTTGGAGCATGGAATGGCAATTATTTTTTAATGTGATTAAAATAGGAAAAAAAGAGAATGACATGATTAAAATTTAAAAAATATGACAATAACAAAAATAATTATTTTGAAAGGTTAAAGACATAAGGAAACTTAAATATGGAGGTCAAACAAAATAAAGAACTAATTAAGGTGCAGTTGTTAATTAAAAACACAGCAATAAAAGAGAATGAATATATAAAATTATATATTTATTAAAATGGAATAGTTTAAAAATTAATTAGCTTATTCCTCGATTTATTTATTTTATATAAAATTTTATATATATTTTTCAATTATGTATAGTTCAACTATGGTTTAGGGAAAATAGAAACTAAATTATTACACAAAATTGAATTTCAAATTTCAAAAATAAAAATTTTATTTAAAATAATTGACACGTTACACACAAATAAATATTTTAAATAATATCATTATTGCATAAAACTGATAAAAATTATTTATAAGTTGTGCTAAAAATATTAAAAAATCTAAGTAACTTGTACAAATAAAAATATTAATGCAAGACAAAAAGCAAAATATTTCGTTAATAATTTGACTCATTATTTTAAAAGATTATATGAATTTCCAAAAAAAGATTTTATAATTTAATATTTGAAAAATCTCAATTTTATAGTTCCCTCGTGTCACTTTTTTCATCAAAACATTGGATAAGAAAATGATGGGGTAGTTAGGTCTATCCAAATTTTATAAAATAAAAAAAAACTAGAGGGTTTTTATGATTCATTCGAGGACGAATAGTAACCAGTATTATGGATACCGTACCGTTCCGGCCAGTCAGTGACAGAGTCAGGAATTTAAGATACGGGCCCAAATATTTAATTTTTTAAATTTTGAGGGGCCCATTGCACAACTAACCTCTAAATAACCTCGTCCTAATATATATATATATAATTATTTAATAATCTTGGGGGTGGGGGGCCCAGTGCACCACTGGCCCCCACCTACCTCCGTCCTAGCGGCCGGTGACCGGAATGGTACGTATAACCATCAGTTCCGGCCAAAAATACCGGCCGGTATCGGTGATTTTCGGCGGTACCGACCGATACCGTAAAAAATTAAAAAGTTAAAGATCTAAATGCAAAATTAAAAATTTTTACACCTAAAAATCCCTAAACCCCCTACTTTCATCGTCAACAAACTCACCAGTCACCACGCGACTCCTCCTCTCCCTCTTCTCTCATCTGTCGTCACTGTGCTGCGCTGCCTCCTCCTCCTTGTCGCCGGTAGCCTCTGCTCTTCTCACCGTCGGCATCGCTCGACTCCTTCTCAAACTCTTCTCACCGTCGCTATTAACTAGGGACTCTAGCAAAATACCAACTTTGAAAGAAAGAAATTATAAGAAATTAAAAGTTGGTGACAATGGAAGTGTCAAAGCAGGCAGGAGAATAAAAACTGAGTCATTTTCATAATTTACTTTTTATTTAAAATTTATACTTTGCTGACATAGAAAATAAAGTTACCTGATATGTCATATCAATAATA
>JANKOE010000005.1:13664198-13677178 GCA_026284465.1 Erythroxylum citrifolium
ACCCCCGGGATTGTCATGCATGCATTGTACATCTTTTATTTCATTCATGGGCATTCTTAAACATTGCTACTTGTGCAAATTGTGAATTATATGTGTTATTTAGTTATAGAGGAACAACTGGAACGTCAACCATTAGACGTTGCCGGATCGTCCAGACGCTAGCTTGGGCGCAGCTGTGAGTAACCTAGACAGTTCCTCTAAATTGTTTTGATTTGAATGAATGAAGGGATTAATGTGATTGGTTATATGGATGTCGGACGGGAGGTCCGATGATTGTGTACTGGTCTTTGTGTTATCGAAGTGCTGATTGATGTGAACATGGGACCTATGTGTTATGATGTGATGAATTGTGTTAAATGCATTCCATTGCATGAATGCATATTCAGATAATGGCAGTTGGACCTGAGTAGCCACCGTTAGAGCTTAAAGCTCACCAATTGAAAACGAGCTGCGAGCTTGAGAGCGATACAGAGCCAATGGCTCATCGATTAATGAGCCCGGTATCCAATGGATACGGGACAGTTCAGGCACTCGGTCTCAACAACGTAATAATTGGAAAAGAGTCTCATGAGCATTGTATGCATTGATAAGAGTGTTTATTTGGTTGATTGATAAAATTGTCAATGTGTAGATGAGAATGGGTTAATTGTTCATTGTGTAAAATTGTGAAATAATGGTTATGTGAAATTGTGAAATTATTGCTATATGAATCGCTGTGTATTTTGATTGAGGAAACCATCGATGATGGCTAACTCATTGAGTTCGCAAAACTCAGCAAAATTGCATCATTGTTTTTCAGGATCGATAGGCGACTTTAGTCGTTGAGTGGCTCCACTACCGTCTAGAGTGTGATTGAAGTGCAGCTATGGCGTAAAGGTCGGTCAGCTGGGAGGTTTAGGATGACATAAATAGATTGCACTCAGTTTCCTCAATTTTGTAATGCCTTTGTAGATGTGCAGATAGTAAGGATTGAAAGTTTCACTGTAAATTATGTGTTTTGAGTACGGAAATGAGGAAACAGTTGGTTTTAAATTATCGTGGATTTTTCTGTTGATGCTTGAACATAAATAATGATATGATGCCATGTGGAGTTAGCGTAGTTTTTAACTGTAGTGCGCCTTTATCGTAGGATATGTATCGGAATGACCTCCGGGCGTCCCGGTGCGTACTCTGCGATAAGGGGGCGCTACATGATCTCTATTAACAAGTAGGCAACATCTCTAAAATAGATTAGATGCCTTTATCTAACATTTTAGAAGTTAAAGTCTTTGACGTATGGGGCATCGACTTTATGGGGCCTTTTTCATCTTCTATAGGGAATAAGTACATTCTAGTGGGGGTGGATTATGTATCTCATTGGGCCAAAGCCATGGCATCTCCAGCTAATGATGGAAAAGTTGTCCAGAAGTTTATCAAAAGGTTATTTAATCGGTTTAGGGTGCCAAGAACTATAATAAGTGATAAAGGAGCACATTTTCGCAATATATCTTTTGATGCCCTCCTAAAAAGCTACAGAGTCAACCACCGAGTTGCTACTCCTTATCACTTGCAAATGAGTGGACAAGTGGAAGACGTTAACTGAGAGCGGAAATGAATTTTTGGAAAGATGGTGAATAACTCTAGGAAGGATTGGGCATTAAGGTTAGATGATGCTTTATGAGCTTATAATACAATGTTCAAAACACCTATCGGAATGACTTCCTTTGATCTTGTATATGGTAAGGCTTGTCATTTGCCTCTAGAGCTAAAGCATTGAGCACATTGGGAGATAAGAGCTTTAAACTTTGATTGCAAGCAAGTAGGTGAAAAACGACTGTTGCAACAAAATGAACTTGAAGATTTTCATTCCAATGCATACAAAAATGCTAAACTTTAGAAGAAGAAGGTGAAGAGATGGCACGAATCTTATAGTAAGCAGAAGGAATTCAAGGTAGGAGATGCAGTTTTGCTAAACAGTTTGAGGTTGAGACTGTTTCTAGGAAAGCTAAAATTGCAATGGAGTAGACCTTTTATGATCACCTAAGTTTTTAATTATGGAGCCCTAAAATTGAAAAATGTAAACAAAGAAACCTTTAAAGTGAATGGGCATCACTACAAATTGTATCTTTTTGGAGTGATTCTAAAGGAAAAAGAAGTCGTCTCTTTGCTTTCAAAAAATTTAACATGCTTCCAAGAACACGAGGTTAAGCTAATGACCATAACTTAACACATTTTGTAGTTAGATTTAAATTGTTGTGCAGTTAGATTTGTTTTAAATTTCTTAAATAAGTCTTAATGATTTGGAGTAGGTTAGCTTACTAATTCTCTTGACTAGGTTGGGTTACTAATTCTCTTACTCTTTGTTAATCAATTATAAGATAAGAAAGTAATCTCGGTGTCAAGTTAAGATTCCACCTCCAACACCATCATTACCTTAATCACCATGACAGGTTCTATACTCTAACCCTTGTCTTTTATTTTATTGTTATTTTCAATTGTTCTCATGTTTCTCTTGTTTTGTTAATTCTTATTCTCACTTTATGTATTACTTGTTCTTCTCACATCGAGGACAATGTGTTGTCCAAGCGTAGGGAGAGTTGTATGCAATATATGTTTTTTATTTGAATGTGAATTTTGCATACTGTATATTGGTTTGTTTAGGATTGCATGATGTGATTTATGTGAATGTGTCAATGACTAGGACTTAACGGAATTGATTTAACTTTGAACATAATCTTTTAGTTTATGAAGATTTATTAGCTTGTGAAATTAGTGCTCTAGGCTATTTTGATTAATGTGCATGTTAATTAGGATATGATATTGGTTCGTTCACCCTAGAAATTTACCACATTCATTTATAATTTTAGGTTAATCGAATTATGTTAATGTATAATTATGTATTGGCATAAATCATAGTCCAAGCAAATATTTACTAGGTCAACTCGAAAATTTTAGGATAAGAAATATTATAAAGCATAACCTTAGTTAATCAAATTGGTACCGTTCTTTCATAATGAACTATATTTTTTTAATTACAATATGCAAAATTTTTAGATAGTTAACAATAGGTATGCGTTTTGTATTACCTAAACCTATTTTAGAAAGGAACAATTATGACTAGTTAATTGATAGGGAAAGTATGAAAAATATCAATGTTTCAAATCATAAAGGAATTTTTTTCGTTATGAATTTAAGACTCATTAGTTATAAACAAGTAACTGTTATGAGTGATTTTGTTTAACATATTATCTGTTTCCTTTTTCTTCTATCTGTAATAACTTACTCTTTAACTATTATCATCATGTTTAATTTAGGTAGCATTTTAAAGACGACTACAATTATACTAGAACTTTGGATATGCATGCTCTTATTGATTTATTTAAACCATGGAAATTTTTATATGAACTTGTTTCCATTTATTGAGACATATTATCATTCAAATTTAATCTATAAAATTTTAGTGCATAAGCGCTTTGGAGTTTTTAGACTAAAAACATTTCTATATATTAGTTGTGGTTATACTTTTCAATGTTAGTTAACTACAGGGTAAAATGGGCAACCCTATTTTTTATTTTTCCATTACTTGTTTTTTCTATATTCATTCATGTTCTTTTAGACCTCAAAGCTAACAACATTTTTTTCTATTCAAGTGCTTATATATGATGTCATAAATTCTTTCTATATTCTATGAATTATGTCAATAGGTTACACTACTGATATGTGCTGAATTGATTATAAATTTATTCCATAACACTTAGTGATTATTGCTAAGAAAATGCTTAAGATACTCACTTTGATTCATATGTGGTTTTAGGTATAATTTAGAAGCAAAAAAACTAAAGTGAGTTGAAAGCACTATATTTGGGCCATTTTCTGAAGATTCATATCCTCTTATCTTTATGAAACAATAATGAGGAAGATTAGAGCAAATAAAGACAAGAAGAAGACGAGAAAATGAAAACACAAAGAAGAAGATTACATTATAACTCACGGCCATGCTGTAAAAAATGCATAGCTATAAGCATTACTCACGGCTATATATAAAATTGTCACAACCGTGAGCCTTACTCATGGCTGTGATAGCCACCTATATGGGCTTGAGGCAGCCCTCACGCCAATGCCATAATGTGTTATAGATGTGACACACTCTCACACTCGTGGCACACATCTTATAGGCGTGAGATATTGTCTAGGTTTCCATTTTGTTTTAACCTAGTTTCTAATATAAACCAAGGGACATGTGACGACAAAAGCATGAAATGTTTTGATGTTTTTGGTTGGGAAATGCCATAATGTGTTATAGGTGTGACACACTCTCACACTCGTGACACACATCTCATGGGCGTGAGATATTGTCTAGGTGTCCCTTTTGTTTTAACCTAGTTTTTAATATAAACCAAGGGATATGTGACAACAAAAGCATGAAATGTTTTGATGTTTTTGGTTGGGAAAACTGAGAGTGAATCTTGGGGAAGACAAGGAGAAGAGGGCGATGAAGCTCTCAACCGTGGGAGACCCATGGAATGCTAACTTCCCAATGCCGGTTAGAGGCAACATCGACATTGAAGACCCAGTTAAGCATTCCTTCCTTGTATTTGTTATTTCTTTGTCTCTTTAGGAATTGATTGTGTTATCGTATGTCTATTGTTTTGATATTGTGTAAAGATGATTTGAATGTGTTCATTGGATCGTTTATTATAAACCCATTGCTAGAATTTCAATATAATCTGTAATTGTTATATTGAAATTCATTTGTAGCAACTAATGGTTCGTAATCATTAAGGATAACATAACCTAGGTTTTGCCCTAATTATTTAGTTTTCCTAATTCGTAATGTGACTGCCCAATTGAATCTAGAGATCCTATCCTAGGTTATTCGGTAGCTAGGTATAATTAACGATCGTATCTTGATTAAACACAACCTAAGGGAAATAATAGGGTTAGTAGAGCTTATCATTAACCCATGATTAATAGTTGCTAAGAGAGGTAAAAGAACAAAAAGTCAATGAACTATATTTAATTAGGGATAAAGTCAAGATAGAACCAAAGAATCAGATTCCCAACGAATTCACCACTTTCATTATTTTTAATGTTTCTTTATGTTGTTTTCATTAGTTTAGTTTTATTTTTTATTTCAAAACCAAACAAAAACCCCCTTACCTAAACACTAATTAATTTCATTTCAAGAACTTTACACACACTCTTTATGGGATCGACCTAGAATCACCACTGTTATAATAGGAAGTCTAGTTTATTTTGGCATAGCGTTACGATGTGCTTACATCAATTTTAGCACAGTTGTTGGGGAGTGTGGCACTTTAGTTTTTGTTATTGATTTTAATTGGTTTTTCGTACATATTTGTTTACAATTTGTTTCTTTCATTTATTTCATGATCTTTTACTTATTTTTAGTGTTTGTGACTAAAAAATTTTAACATACATAGACAAAAGTAATTTTTTCTATAACTCATATTCTCAATCCTATAACAATGTTTTGACTGATCAAACTAACTTTAGTTATAGATGGGATAATCAACAGAATTACTTCCTTGATAATATGCAGGACACACAACAATTTACATATAGATCAGAAGTTTCTTATCATGATTCAGGTACATCTCTAGAAGATATGCTTAATAATATGACTCTTATCAATCTTCAATTTCAACAGAACATACAACAGTTTCAACAAAATGTACAACAATCCTAGCAGAATGAAAAACAATTTTAGTCTAGCTTCTAAGAATGCAAGATCCAATAAGGTAGATTGAAGGAACTAGCTATTTAAAAATAGGAATTAGTGTTTATAATAACTTCATCATGACTAAATCAGATGATGGAGTTGATAAGGAAAAATCCAAATATTTCCATAAGATTTTGGCTAGAGCAAATGGACTCTTGTAATAAGAAAAATATCGTATTAAAAGGTCAAAATTTTTTGAACCTTAGCCTATTGAAAGAAAAGAGTGAATTGACCGCCATGACTTGTGATTTTGATAAATCTAAATATTTGCTTATAAAAATAAAAATAGAGAATGAATATATACTCTGGATTGTCAATAATCAAGACTTCAATATGTTTGCTACCTTATTTCAACAAATTTTTAAGAAGCTAACTCGTAATACTATGAAGAAAGCATCTTCAAGATTTATAAAGAAAAATAAATTGAAATTGAAGAGATTGTCATGCAATTATTGATAAGTTGTTATTACCTTATAAATATAGTCAACTATCAATCAAAAGAAGGGTTATATGTTAGTAACAATGCAGTGCATTACATTGACAAGGATTAGACTCTATACAGCTGAATCCTAAAGTAAATAAGATTCTTTATTTTATTTATCATTTTTTAATTAAGTATGTTATAATTGATATTTTATGTTTTTAAATGTAGTTTTATTTATGATTTGGAGGCATTTTGGAGGCATATAAAGTGAGAGCTTGAAAACTGTATTATTCAATTACTTAATCGATTGGAACATTGACACCGATCACTCAACCATAACTTTGGATAATTATAGCACAAACGATGCTGCAGTCAAAAAAGTGAAGGACAAGTTGCGGGTTAGGAGCTTGTTTTATGGTGATTAAATTAAAGAACATATTGAAATTATTAAACACTTCTTACATAATTTTTTTAATGATTATCAATTAAAATGAATAAAGAGTTAGATCATAGTAGTCCAATATCAGCTTCATCTTTCTTTTATACATCATCATCAAGTACAATTGGAAGTATTTGTATTTGTTTTAAGAAATCCGTATTGGAAAAAAGGGCTAGAATTTATAATATTATGATAGATTTGGATAAATATTTTGAAGTAGATATTGTGACCACAATTGATTGGCATTTTGATATTAATTGATTGGCATTTTGATATATTATCATGATGAAATTTGAATAAATCTAAATATTCAACTATGTAAGTAGTTACATGAAACCTATTAACAATTCAAGTATCTAAATTTACTTTTGAGTTTGGTTTTAGTAATGGTGACTACACATTGTGTCCTCATCTTAGTTGACTTTATCTTAAAGTTGTGGACTTTATGTTTGCCTGAAGTTGTTTAGGAACTATAAATGTTTAAAGTTGTTTAGACATATAGGAGAGTTATTATCTGTTACAAAATTGACATGATTATAAGGGAGATCCTCTGTTCAACAGATCAACTAATGCACCTGAAAATATCCTTTCTAGATAAGAAAGTTGATATCATAATTTCTTTCATTTATGCTGGCAATTTTGGGCTCCAAAGATCACTCTTAAGGAATTATATAATCAATCTTCACTGAGGACTTAATTTACCATGGTTAATATATGGGGATTTCAACTCTACTCTCTATAAGTCAGAGGATCAAGGTAACTGCAACCTTTGTAGCTATCTAGAGGATTTCAAGTAATGCATTAACAACTTGGGAGTGACTGATTTTAGGTACACAAGCTATAAGTGTTGGACCCCGTTTTCGGAGTCCAACTCTTGCTTAGGTACACAAGCTATAAGTGTTGTTTTCGGAGTCCAACTCTTGCTCTGATACCACATCTGTTGGACCCCGATTTCGTAGCCCAACATTCGGAATCATAAAACATGTTTCTGGGGCCCAACATCTGGAATCATAATACGTGGGCCTATTACCCTATAGGGTCATTTCAATATACCCTCATTATCCATTATCCTACAGGGGTGGTGTGCCCACACCATTCAGTCACCATAATCAAACTTTCTCTTATTTCAGAACAAATTTTGGGAAAATTCAAACTAGAATTACAAATTGACTTCTTTAGAAAATTTGTATCTCTATGTCTCTAGTTTATTTAGAAATAAGAATCATCTTATTTGGAGTTCTATAGAGCAAGATATCATCAAAATACCGAAGTATGTTCAGTAAAATATCTAATTCATACTCTTCCAACCGATGCCCTTACTTTGATTCAATCAAACTTTTTTGGATCTATACCAAAAGCTATAATTTTATGGAGAGGTAGAGAAATGTGTTAGGAAACTATTGCTTCAAAAATCAGGTCATTTGGAGGTTGGATGACAAAGTTATGGCCAAAAGAGTCAAACATGTTCATAGCTGAAAAAACCCTTCGGGTGTGATCGCGAGAAATAAAGGTGCGATCGCGAGGAAGGTGTGATTGCAAGGAACAATGGTGTGATCGCAAGAGGGCCTGGTGCAAGCGCGACCGAAGCTGTCCTATATAAAACATCCTCTACGACATCCTAACTTGTAATGGTCATATCTCTCACCTCTGACATTTAAAATTTTCATACTATATACCGTTGGAAAGCTAAAAGAAATATCTACAACTTTCAAGAAGACAACTTTGTCTAATTCAGCCTAGATTAATCCAGATTTTCCCCTTGAAGTCAGAACACACATTTTTCCCCTATGAAAGACTATGATTATGTCCTCAACCATATTATGCCTGCTTTTGGGCAATTTTCATAACTTTCACTAAGGATGTCGGATTACAGTCATTCAAAGACGATTTTGAAGAGGACTTCTAGACCTCCAACTTTCATGAAGACTCTGAAAAGATATTTTGGCTTCAAAAGGGTCAAAATTTCAAATCACTGTAGTTGTCCCATATTCACTTCCTCTAATGCAATATCACTTCTTAGCCATTCAACTACCAAATTGATTTCATTAAACTCTCAAATCTCAACTCATTTGACTTATCATATTCAAATACATCTCCTCATTCATAATTTCTATCTTTCTTTTCCATAAAAATCTCACTTATTTATATATATATATATAACAACAATTCATGTTCAAAAATCCTCATCTCAAGTTGATAACTTCTTCAAATATACCTAATTCCAACTTAACATCATCCATACACAATTCATATTTCATTAACAGTAAAAGATAATAGTTTTATAAAGCTTTAATGGCATTCCAAGCCACATTACATCATCGGTATCAAAATCCAAGATACAAAAGATACAAAACCCAATAATTCCCGAAATGCGTCTAAAGCCTTGCTGTATAAGAATTAGCTTAAAATACAAAACATGCAGAATTCAGAGTGATACCTTGACTCTCTCACTCAGTCGGTCTCTGGCTCATCACCTGGAGACAGGGAGGAATGGGGGTAAGCTTGAAAGCTCATAGGTAACAAGTTTATAATGGAAAAATAAGCAAGCCTTTGAAATGTTCATTTGTCAATACAAAGTTTTAATTGAATTCATAAAACATATTGTTCTCAAATTCTTAATCAAAAATTCACAAACTATAAATCATGTATGCATCAAACTTTTTAATATATCATAAGCACATAAGCACGTCAGAATGGTTTGGGTAGATCCATAAACATGACGAACTACACATTTTCACATAATGGTCTTGTGTAGTCATAAACTCGACATACTATCGCAATCTCATATAGCGGTTTTGCGTAGACATAAACATAAGGGAGTTCAAGAAGGAGCTCCGTGCCACTAGTGGGTAGGCAGGAGAAGCCTTTAACTTGGTCAACGTGCACATGACATACTTGAATGGACTACACCAAACTCACATAACATGTAATTCATGAATTGAAAACAGTTTGGCCAAATGACACATTTTGGAAACTTGTTTTTCATGAACATGAGATATTTTGAAAACCATTTCCCAAAAACTTGATTTCATAAACATGTTATCTTTAAAAAAAATCGTTTTCAAAGTCTTTTAAAAAATCATCAACATAATTCATATATCAAACATATAACAATTTCTCAATTCATTCAAGAAGCAATTAATGCAACATTTATGATGTAATTGAAATCATTAAACTTCTTTGATTCAAAGAAAACATTTAGTGGCTTATTTACTCTATTATAAACATGTACCCACGTTGAATTCCTTGCTTAAAGACTTGCTTAAAATGCCTTTCCTCTTGTTCCTCATTCCTTTCTTGATTTCCTTCAACAATGGCAAAACCCTATTCAATAGGAATCCAGTTGAAAATACCACGATGCAAAATCACTAAAATTGACTCTATATTAATTAAACCTATATATTTCCTAAACTTTGGGGGCCATAACCCTTCCAAAAATCCAAAAGATCAAGTAAGACCTTACCTTGAATCGTCACTAAATGAAGAGTTTCTTGGCTCTAATGAAAGGCCTTCTCTTCCTCTACCTTTTTCTCTTCTTAAACAACCTTCTTGAAAACTAAGAAGGATGAAACCCTAGCTCAACTCTCTCTCAAACCACTGAAACTCTCCTCTCCTCTCTTCTATTTTCGTTTTTCTCTCTTCCCTCCCTCAATTCACGTTTTTGCTTCTTCCTTAAAAGCAAGACAACACATCTTCTACCAATTATGCCCTTAACGACTGTAAGAAGTCCATTTTGCGCTTCCTTATATGCCTTGCATCTTTTATCCTTAAGTGTTCTCCCAAAATTGCCCTTCATGCAATACACTCTTACTAATTTAGTTCAACTAAACCATATAATAAATTCCTACTAACATTTACATAATAATTAGCTCTAAAAATAATCCATCAAAACCTCATAATTAACTTAAATCATGCTTAATAAATAAAAAAAATTCGGGGGCCAACATGGAACCTAATCTTCAAGATGTTATTATCAACAATATAGTATATTGAGGTGTTTACCAAGCTGAGACAAAGAGATTCTCAGAATACTTGCTTGCCTACAAGAAAAGCAATAAGAGTTGGCTAGAGAAATTTGTGAGAAGTTGGGAATCAATTTATATTATGAGTCAGTTTTTCTTGGGAACAAAATATCCAACTTCGCATAATTGCTTTATCATTATGTTGAAATAAAGAAAGTTTGATATGATTAGATGTTTGATTGCAATGAGGTGATCTGGGTTATCGTAGAGCTGATGATAGAGAAACTATATTCTTATAGGTGTATGGTTGAACATACAGTTGCAGTCATATATGTGCTGGACTCAAGATTCAAGATGATGGAGGTTAATTTTATATAGAATGTGTTGTTTGATGATCAAACTTAAGAGCATGTTGATGTCATTAAACAACTATGAGGAATAGGATTGTAGAAGTTCAGGCTATTTAGCTCTGGCTTAAGTTTTAGGTTTGAACTCATTTTTTAAGAGCAGTTTGTTACTTTCTTTTACAAAATTTATGAAAGAGAAAAGGGCTAGGCCTTCGTATAATATGATAGTGTTAGATAAATATTTGATAAAATATTGTGTGGTCAATGTTGACGGTGTGCATTTCGATATATTATTATGGTGGAAAATTCTGGAAATATTTTTCCAATCGTGCAAGTTATTATATGAGACCTATTATTAATTCCATCATCTATTATTACGTTTAGAGTCTACTTTTAGCACTACTAGTTAAGTTATTATTCCTTATAATGCTCGACTTTATCCATGTATTGTAGAAGCCTTTAAGTATGCCCGAAGTTGGTTAGATGATGAAGACTTTGAGAATAAACTCTTTTCTTTATGAGTTTTATTTTATATATTATCTTACCTTATATTATTTTCAATTTGTATATCAACACAACCATAATTACTGAAGCAAAGGTCACTAGTCATACTTATACTCATTCAACTGAAAAATATTTTGATAAAATATTATAAAATGAAGGTATATTTAATTATTTATAAATTATTATCTTATGCTTAATATTCCTTTAATTTTTAATATTACAATACTAAATATAATGTTTCTATAGGTAGATGAAGTGACGCAAACTATCGATGATCATAACTACAACAATTAGCTACTATCCCATTTCTTACACTTCAAGTTTGTTATCTTTAATCTTTGTTCTTGGAATTACTTATTTTCATGTTATTGCATTAGTTTTTTTATAATTGAAGGTGTAATTATTTTAATTGTGTTTTTTTTTTCAAATTCTTAACTTCAATCAATATCTAATGTCCTGCTGCTCTTTACTCCCCAGTCTCCACTCCCCACTCTCCCAGTCCTAGAAAATTATTTCATTATTTCATCTTGAATTTTTATAAAATGTATCATTAATAGAATTTGGATAAGCTTTTTTTTAAATTATGTCATCAATTAAGGAATAATAACATGACTAGTAGCGCCTATCACCCGCAAAATGATAGACAAACCGAGGTTATTAATCGCTACTTGGAGGACTATTTACGGTGTTTTACGACTAATAGTTCTATTTCTTGGTTGAAATTTCTTCCTTGGGCTAAGTGGAGCTACAACACGACTAGCACTCGACAATCGGCATGACGCCTTTTGAAGTTGTCTATGGAAGACCCGCTCCCTCATTTGCATATTATGTGGACGGAACCACTCTTATTGTAGCTGTCGACGAAATGTTGAGTACCAGAACTCAAGTCCATGATCAGCTACGGACCAACTTACAAAGAGCTCAGTTACGGATGAAGAGCAAGGTCAACGCCCATCGAACTGAGCACCAATTAGAATCAGGCAAGCTATTATTGGTAAAACTGTAACCTTATCGACAGTCAACTGTCGCCCATCAACAGAACCAGAAGCTCATCAAGCAATTTTTCGAGCCATTCAAAGTGCTGGAGAAGATAGGCTCAGTCGCCTATAAAATTAAGCTACCCCCAGAGTCCAAAATACATAACATTTTTCACCTTGCACTCTTGAAAAAGTTCAGAGGCTTGCAAATAGGTAATTCTACCTAACTCCCTCTAAACTCCGTTAGGGCTAATCCGATCATTTAACTCGACCAAATTTTGGGATTTCACAAAGTATTACTGCATAGGAAGCTCACTCCTCAAGTTCCAGTTCAATGGTCCACACAAAGGCTTGAAGATGCCACCTGGGAGACGCTGACCAATTTTTAGAAAGACTTCCTTGATTACAACCTTGAGGGCAAGGTTTCATTCAAATCAGGGGGTAACGTTACGAAGTACACAACTGCTAACCAACACCTAAGGAAGAGCTGTGAGGAATTAATTCAAATTTTAAAGTTGTTTAAATTCCTTTAGAATAGGTCTTAGATTATCTTAGAATAAGTTGTAGATTGTCTTTAATATTATCTTTTAAAGTAGATTTGGTGG
>JANKOE010000005.1:13729506-13741956 GCA_026284465.1 Erythroxylum citrifolium
GTACATAAGCACTGTTTATACCAGTCGTCAGGACGAAACATACTTGGACCCATGAATCTGTCAAAACAAAAATCACCCATTTGACGAAATTGGTAGAGAAAGGTGAAGGTTTCGACCACATGTGGCCCCTGAATGATTCAAGACTATATGCATGATTTTGCTTTTTCCAAAGAATAAGTCAAAAGAACTCTAGAATTCTGCTTTCGCTGATGTTCCTCGGAGACTAAAAACATGTAACATACCGAATAACAGACAAAAACCAATAGTAAAACCCACCGAAACCAGTCTAAAACCTTCCATTTTCCACTATAAATTGAAAAGGTAAAGAACAGAGTAGAACAATAAGAAGAAGTAAATATCAAACCTTTGCTAATCTCATGGGCGGTCCTTGGAACTTCAGTGAACTGCTGGTCATGCAATGAAGTTGAAGCCGCAGAGTCCCCTACGTCGTCTTCACTCGTTGGTGGGTACTCTTCGTAATCCTGGTCTTCTCGTTTTTCATCAGCCAAACGAGTAACTTTCTGTATTTCATGGTCTAAATTTCCTGTGGCCTTCATTTCAGAATCCTGATACAATGCCCTGTTTTCGTGTCACCGACTTGTTCTTGTTCAACAGGTCGAGTAGTTATCATACACCCCTTTGAGTCGCCCGCCACTTCCTTTTCATTTCATTTTCTTGGCTCACAATTCCACTTTGGTGAGTACCTATTTATCTTTTCAGACTATGGATCAGTCAGCAATTAGCCGTGTATATTATTTGCAGCCATTGGTTTTCCTGTCGTGTTTTTATTTGTCGGAAAATTAAGGATAGGAACGTAAATTCATGTTGAGTCGGAAAATTAAGAATAGGGAACGTAAATTCATGTTGATAATTTTTTTTAACAAACGAAAAAGTGATATAATTATAGTTAAAAGTATAGGTACACTGCAAAGTTCAAGACATTATGCCTACTGTCATATTACAACATGACCAAAAATTCTCTAAATAAGGCCATTTAACGATACGTAAAATAGATAACAAGAAGAAACAGTTGTACGTAGCACTTCTGTTTCATTTTCATGAACAAGCTCATTCACCGTATTTTGTTTACCAGAGTCGTTTTACCTCTTAATGTTTATATGAAGACTACCTTATCTGGGAAAATCTCCAAGTATTTGGGATTTTTCTTTTTCTTTCTTACTAATTTCCTTTTTGCAGTTTTGGACTGCACACAAAAATTTCCTGAAATATTTGAGACTTGGATTGTAGTTAATGGAGAATCACAATCCTGTACGTGTTCTTGATTCTGAAAGATGATATCCTCAGTGCCTTGTGTTGCATGCATGCTTGGCCCCTCCAAAGTCAAGTATGGAGGCTATTGGCTGCATGTAAACAAATAATGGTGGCTATTGGCGTGGATTTGTTAGGCATTGTATTTTGTCATGTTAGGCTCATAATCCTCAGGCGTGGATTTGGAGAGTAGATTGCGCAGAGATTGAAGGTTTCATCAGCTATAAAAGGGATGTTAGGAATGTACAACATGAACAACGAAAAATCCTCCTATCCTCTCGACCTCTGCTATACTTATGTGTTTTTGACAGCCTTTTCTATTCTAGCCTTTTGTATTTGTATTCATTCTCCACGTATATTAGTAAAAGTGCTCACCCTCTGGCCGTGGACGTAGGTCACATTGACCGAACCACGTAAATCTTTGTGTCCTGTCCCATTTATTTTTGCTATCTTTATTTTCGTTATTATTTGTCGGGCTATTAAATTCTACCGGTATTCCGATCCGAGGGCATTTTATCTTAACACATAGGATAAATGACATTTTTGGAGGAAGTATCTTATTCCATACTAGCTTAAACCATGGAACCTTAGGCTATGTAGGTCTAAGTAAAAGCCTGAATGATTTAGAAGTGAAATATCTATAAGAGTTTAGCTGCCAAATGACTTTATCCTGAGTAGTGGGATCAGGCTGATAAGATGGAAATACAATCTGTGAATCTACTTGACCTTAACCATCTTTCTGAGCATATTAGCAACTTAACCTTGGAATCAGTTGGGAAAAAATTTTCTCAAAGCATTAGCGTTAGGAAGCAAATATAAAGGACCCCTTAGTCTCCAGTTGTCAAAACACGGTGAGATGGAGGAACCATCACCAATCTGAGTCTTGATATTAGGTTGAATAAAAGGTCTGAGAAGGAGAATTTGCTTCATACTCTAAGATGCATCAACCCTCACTTTAGCATTACGAATGTTCCCACTTCTCAAATAGTATCCAGGAACCCATCTAATCCAAAGTGATGTTTATTAATGGTAATTCTCCAGACATATTTTGAAGAAGGGTGGAGTTCAAATCCTTTAGTGGAATGAGGCCTAAGCCCTGTCTTCGTTGTCTTACTACATTATAGACCATTTGATTTTTGAGAATGACTTTCTAAACATGTCCTTAGTCTAACGATAATTCCTCGTCAACTTCTCTATTTTTTTAATGAGATTTTTTAAGAAGGACTAGATTAACAGCCCAAAAAGCGACTAGATTGGTGACAGCTAAATTTAACATTCGCAATCTATCACTACAAGAAAAATATCGTTAAGTGCCAGTTATTACCGATGAAAAACCTTTGAATTTCGTCGGTAATAGAAATTAGCGACGAAATTAACCGATGGACAAAGGTGTCGTAAAAATAGTCGTAGATAAATTTACCAATGGACATTTTATGTAACCGTTGGTGAATATACCAACGGTTGGCTGTGATTATTGGTAAATTTACCTACGACCGTTTTCTTTCCATCGGAATATTTGCAGATGGTATTGGTTATTCAGTTGGTAACATTACCGACGGTTATGATTGTTCTGTCGGTGAGTATACCGATAGTTTAGCAAATCCTGACAGTAAAGTTGGCGATGAGCTGTCAATATTACCAATGGTGATTCTTTTTTCTGTCGATAAGTATCATGCATTTTACCAACGGTTTGTTGTGTTCTGTCGGTAAATATAATGGATTTTACCGACATACTTATATTTTTCATTGGTAAATATTTTTTAAAATTTTTTAAAAAAATCCTGACATTAAGTTTTATTTCATGATCTTATGGTTAATGCATAATTTCAACAGTTCCGAAGCTTATCGACTTCATTGGTTATCGACCGTCTACTAGATGTTGTTGTACTGGACATGGAG
The DNA here is from genome assembly GCA_026284465.1 of Erythroxylum citrifolium. Taxonomy (NCBI): domain Eukaryota; kingdom Viridiplantae; phylum Streptophyta; class Magnoliopsida; order Malpighiales; family Erythroxylaceae; genus Erythroxylum; species Erythroxylum citrifolium. The sequence continues at coordinate 13,732,675 of JANKOE010000005.1, forward strand.
GATTGCGAATAATATGTGTTCGCAAATGAACCTAACCCGATGATCCATCTACGACGGTCCCTACCACCCACTGCATCAAGATATGTCTGACTCTCATTAACAACTTGTTCATATTGAGACTGTTGTTGAATGATTTCTTGTATTTGGCCCTATTAGGAGGCAATGTTTATATTAATAAGTGATAATTATTAAGAATTAATATTAAAGCATAAATTTCACGTACATTAAGTTCTTTACATCGAGCGTTGACGAATGTCACATCGTCATGCTTTTTAGTGTGAGTGTGCAAATAGAACTGACGGGTTGTAGGCCTCATGCCTATAGACTTTTCCTGAATAAGAATAAAATGTTATAAGTCAACTAAAATTTATAAAAATTTCGGCAGAATTTCTTCTATTTTTATGATATTTACCCCCTGTTGAATAAAGAAATTTACTTAACAACATAACCATATATGGCACTAGACATTTATAACATTATCATTCTCTATAATACACATTTTCATTCAAAAATTCGCACATCAATTTAAATTGATATACAATAAAGTAAAAATCAGAATATAAATGTAAAGTGTAAATACTTACAAGTCTCTCTACATGCTCGTGATGAGCAATAGATCCTCCCGTATGCACGGGAAGACTCTCTCCCCCCCGGTCCTCCATGTCTGTTGTTTGTAATCATATATGTTAGAAGAGAATTCAAAGACCCATTTAAGGACATGAAAGGGAAAATTCTTGGCCAGCTTGATTTGGTATAGGAACATAAAATGAATTACTTAATTTTATAAAGTTAGAATATTTAATTGAATGGTTTAGATATTGTTATTGAAATTTAAAATTAATGTTAGAAGTTTGATATTTAACTTAAATAAATTATGTACTAGTAACAAATATAATAAGTAAAGATAAAAATACAAATACTTTGATTAACACATTATTGTAACATATACAAATTATGTAATATTTTTAGAAGAATATTATTCAAGTACACAAAAAAGATGCGTGTAAAGATTCGCACATGAAAAATAAAGAGAACCTAATCGTTTCAGAGAGCATCAATGAAATACCCATTGGCATAATTCAGATATTTGGAACTATAAGTCAAACCTATCCTATATTAATTCAATGATAAACTGAAGTTCATATCACAAACAAGTTTTGGTTGGTGCAGGCCATTAACATAAAAATGCATGAAGTTTAAATGGGAAGTTCAAACCACAAACAAATACCTAAATTAAACCAAGCACACAAAAACCAAGTAAATAACAAAACTCACTTACCTCAACTGACACGCAGAAGAAGTCACTGAAGCAAGTGAAAGAAGAAAATGATAGAGCTAGAATGAGCTAATGACCGAAGATGATAACCAAAACAAAGTAAAGAAGACAATGAATATCAAAGTAGTACGCAAATTGATATAAATTCATGTTCAGAAGTCTTAGTTATAGAATTTGATTATCGCCATGTCATGAAACGAAATCTAGTCATTTGCCTTTTAAAACATAAAAAGGATGATAAAAGTTCTATTTTCAATGAAGTAAAAATATGCAAAATGATTATGCTGTAAAGTATAGAAACAAATACAAGTTCAATTAAAATGTATAGTGAATGTCAAAAATGAATACCTGCTGAAGCTTCTCTTCAATCTCCTTGAAAATAGAAATACTGCCAACAAATGAGTTCCTACAACCAAGCAATAATCAATAAAATCTTAGCCAAGAACCTTAAGTAATTGAAAGAGATCTTAAATTACTACCATGTTTGACTCAAGATGTATGAGTGAAGCAACATAACACATACCACATAATATTACATGCCATTCACATTTACTATTTACCAACAACATTAATTAAGGGTAATTTAGCTTTATGAAACAGTACCTAATAATAACTCTCCAAGCATAGATTCAGCTAACAAATTGGCCATGGCACTTAGGGCAGGATCACAAGAGATGGTATGTTATGAGGTCTGGTAATTGAAATTATAGTTTTGCATATGTTTGTCTATGAATGTCATTGTTTCACTCTTTCCACATAAGAAACATCTAATGTAAGTAATTTATAAGATATTGAATGACTAATTTCAGCGCAAGAAATTAAAATAAGCCAAAACTAAAACGAGAGTATACATCATAATACTATTCTGCAGTTTCAATAATGTGTAAGACAAGTTCAAGGAATTGTTACATAAAATGTTACTGTATGAAACGGAAAGGAAATGTTAACAAAGATGGGAGAAGCAAAGTTCAATGAATTGTTACATAAAAAGGTTGACATACGAATAAATAATCAAACAGTTATGATAGTGGTTAGTGTAACCGTTTTACGTTGTCTTTTTTATAGACCTCACCACACTTATTTGTTTGCATCCATACCTAACAACCATATTAAATCACAAACTCTACTAAATATGAATTAAGGTGTGATTACTTATTTTTATTTTAGGCATAAGGTTATTTAGGAATGGTTAATAAAACAAAAGGCTAAGTGCCTTTGTTATTTACTTGTACATATCTTATTTGTAATCTTGAAAAGAATAAATGTAAGTTTTAGAAATTCAAAATTGAAATAAAACATGGCATATTTGAAACAAAGAATTGTATATGAAGGCCTAGTTCTTGTAGGATCACTTTGGTCAAATCAAAATATTGTCACTTAACATAATTGTCTTCCTAACACTCACAATGTCAAGTTCACATTAAAATCAGTTAATCATATTATAAACTTAACCTTTAGGAACCAATTTTAACTAAGAATTATACATAGCTGATGATATCAAACTAAAGAGTTCTCAAACACAAAAAATAAAAAAGAAATCTAAAAAACACAAAAAAATAGTCATAACTAAATAAATACTTTGTTTTGAACCTTGAAGGATCTCTCTATATTAATGCTTATAGTTTTTTCAATTACCATGTTGTTATTAGATCTCTTACCATATCATTATTCAACTTCCTAGTTTATAAACCTAGCAACTTCCTTTAGAGGAGGTGGTGTTGTAGAAGAAGCAACATGACTCCTTTTTCTCTTAGCCACCATTTTTAACCGTGGAGCCATACTTCATCACAAAAGAAATCATGTTAATAACTTCACTATAATTCACAATATCCACATCAAATTTCACTAATCCACTACTTCCATAAGACCTAATTAGTCAACACAAATCCCACAATACCAATGTTAACACAAATTCCAAAAATTTTAAGTCAATTATCCTCAATAGTGTGTAATAGCCATTATCACTACAAGATTCTTAGACTACATGTCATACATCCATATTAATAAATCACCACCAAATTCGTTAGTCATCCTCCATCCAATCAAATACTCTTTTAATGCAAAGTGAAGACTAACCAAAGTGATGTTCATATATCAATTCCTAATCAGTAAAAATTTGAAGTGTATATAATCAAATTTGGAAAACAAACATTAAATTAGTATAACATTTAACTAAAGCATGCATGCTTTTATCAAAACCAAAATTTACATAGTAGCAAACCACTATCAACATATAATCCAATCATTAGTTATACTTTAAATTTGTAACTCAAAGAATCCAACTTTAAAATGGACATTAACTTAGAATTTTACTTATTAAGTTAGAGACTTTGCCTAACAAAAATTCACATAATTGTATTTATACGTATGTTTAGACCATTATGAAGCTTTCAATCAAACTAAAAATGAAATTGTCATATGCGGTAATCGTGGTAATTATCAAACGTTTAACGAAAATGACGTCGTATGGTAACGACATCGTTTTCGATTTTACAAAAATGCTAAAGATGAAGCTAACAGTGCTGTTTAAATTTTAATTTTACCGACAGAATAACCCTTCCATCGGTTATTAACCGACGGAATACACTTCTATTGGTATATCCCAATTCGTTTATGTTTTATTAAAATAGTTGCAGTCGAAGCAAATGGCGACGTTTAACTTTCAACTTTACCGATGGAATACACTTCCTTCGATAAACGACAACGCTTATTTTACAACCTACCATTCACGCCTCTTTTACGGACGGTGATTCCTATTCCGTCGCTATATTCCATTGCAAAAATCAACGGGATAATTTTCCATCCAGCTCTACCGATGGATATTTTGTCTATCGCAAATTACCATATATTACAACAATTTTACAGAATGTGATTTTCTATCGCTAATTTTCAACGGTATTGTTTCCATTGATAATTTTCCATTAGAAATCATTAATTTTCTTATAAGAGAGTTCTTTATTCTTCAAACTTCCAATTTTGATCTTGATCTTGTCAAACAATGTTTTGCAATCTTCATAGCTTAGTTTCCTCGAGGTAATAGGCACACCAAGATATATAATTAAGAGGGGGATAATAGGAATAAATGTGAATTTCATCAAGCCATTACTTAAGTGCTCATAGTCTCTAGAGGGAATAAGGGAACTTTTCTCCTTGTTGATTGGTAATCCAGATACTCTGATAAATTGCTCAAGTGCATCCAACAGACATTGAATAAAGGATTTACTTCTATGGGAGAAAAGGAGGATATCATCTGCAAAGGAATGATGAACGATCTCTTACTACACACACCATACCAATGGTGAATACCGAAGGGGAAAAGGGGTCCCCTTGCTTTAAACTTCTAATCCCTTGAAAGAAAGTAGAAGTTTGTCCATTTATCAACACTCCATATTAAGGGGTAGTGATGCAATCTCAAATCCAAATGATGAACTTTATTGGAAAACCTATCTTTTGAAGGAAAGCAAGAGGAAATTCTGAATCTAGGGAACTAAGGCTTTATATATATCAATCTTTAATGCATAATTCTTACTAGACCCTTTATTGTTATAGTTTTTAAACAAGGTTTGTACAATCATGATATTTTCTCCAATTGCCCTTCTAGCTATGAATACAACCTGAGGGAAACTAATTATATCGAAGAGGATGGTTTTTAGCCTCTTAGTTAGGATCTTAATATATGGTTTTGTAAAAGGTGATGCAATAAGAGATATGCTTTAAGTCTTTTAAGGAGTTAGGAACTTTAGGGACTAGATATAGGAGTGTTATATTCCATTTTTTTAATAGCTTAGCATTTGTAAAGAGTTCCTGAACAACTCCACAAACATCCTCTTTAATCTATTTCCATGATTTCTGAAAGAACTAATTATTAAACCCATTAATGCAAGGAGCCTTATTTGGGTTGATACTGAAAGTAGCCTTAGTGATCTCCTTATTTGTGATTGGATTAGTAAATATTCTACAATGATCAAAGGTGAGTAGATTAGGAATGAGGTGTTTTATATTTGATAATGGATGTATCTCTTTTTATTTGTCCCCCATTATCCTTTCAAATAAACTTTTGCATTGTTAAGCAAGTTTTTCTGCTTAGTCACCAAACTGCCACTCTTATCTACAACTGATGAAATGATATACCTATTTCTTTTTAGATATGAGGCTTTTATAAAAGTAACCGGCATTTGAGTCATCCTTTTTCAACTAAGAGACTCAAGACTTTTTTCTCAATTTTGAGCTCTGGATGTGGATAACATCCAGGTAGGTGTTTAAAACCTCCTTCTCTCGCACTGTCCTATCCTTGTCAATAGGATACAAATACAGTTCCCTTTGCTAATGATGAATATTTTCCTTATCCTTTAAGACTTTCTACTTATCCCGACTCATTAATTGAGAGTGCATGCCTTTTAGATCCCTTTAACAATAATTAGCTTTTTGTGGAATTATAATGACTTATAGCCTTGAACTTGGATATTTAGTCCTTTTTGTATTGCCTCTTTAAGTTCTTGTCTCTTAGCTAGGCAATCGAAAAATATAAACTGAATGTTTATAATCTTGTTAGCTTTTAATCTAAACATCACAATCAAACTATGGTTTGGGCATAAACTCTTTAGGAAATGAGTCTTGCTCATTGAAAAATTAAGTAACCACTCCTAGTTCACTAGTCCTCTATCTAATTTCCTTCTAATATGTTATTCACCCTTCTTTTTGTTCCTCTAGGTAAAGTGGAAGCCACTAAAGTTTAATTTAGTTACTTCTATGGATAAAAGGTAAGAGATAAGGTCCTTATTTGGTTTGGAACTACACCTACGTCTTTTGGATTAAGAACCCAGGATAATGCAATTAAAGGCTCCAAAGATCAGCTATGGACCTTTAACTGTACGACTGAGGGTCATTAGTTCTTTCCACAATACCTCCCTCTGAAATATATGATTAAAAGCATAAATGAAGCTTACTAAAAATGAGCCAAATTCCCCAATCTCTATATTAAGTTGAATTCCCTATATGAAGTTTGCATTCTCAAAACTTTAACTTGCTTTGGACAGTAAGCTAGTATTATCCTTCCTAGTTTAAGGTGAGAATGATTAGTAATCAATTCCAACTTGTTTAAGAAACCTGATCTTATGCAAGTTGCTGCATTTAATTTAGTCCCAAACAAGTCAAAAATAATAGGATTAGCAAAGCTTACCCATATTCATTGCCTCCATAACATTAACCTGAGCATTAGTTTGCTTACAACCATCCTCCTTATTCATTGTAGGAGTTAAACCATTTCCAATAGGATTATCCATATTCATTGATCCAAAGGGATACCTATGAGCTCCTCATAATTTCCTCTAATAAATGTTCTTCCCTTCGGATGACCTTACTTCCCCAATGTAACTAGAGTGGGGCGTCATTGATGAGACTTTATACTGTTATGTATCAATTAGTCTCCTTCACCTAATTGTAGCAAGGGAATGATCTTTGGTAACTCCCCAGTGACATCCACGTTTATACATATTCTCACCTAACAATACATTTCCTCATTGATGTCACCTCATCCATAAAATAGGCTTACTTATGTAGTTTGTAAGTAGACTCAGACCATCAATGCACTAGTATTCAAGTGGGATTTTGATGGAAATTTACCCATAAAGGTACTTGCTTTTTGTGGACCTCCTCTAACTTAATGTTTGGTTTCCATATATGAAGGAATATGGGGTAGCTATTGATATGCTAAGGACCCATTTTGATGATTTCCTGTATAGCCGAGGAGCTAGAGAATTTGAAGAGGAAAATATGGTCTTCATTCAGGAACATATCCAACAGACCTCGACCTTTCCATTATTTCATTGCCTATAGTTTCATTAAATGAAAAGTCAAGCGTCTTCCCAGGAAAAAACTAACCATTTTTGAAGATAGGTAACAACTAATTTCCTCAAAGTTTCTAGAGATGGAGAAACCAACAATTCTCCGTTAGAGAGGAAGTGGGCATAATAGTGGAGAGAAGAAGAAGCGTCTCTAAGCACATATTTCCAAGTTTATGATTTGGAAGAAGAAGCTCCTTTGCCTTCTGCCTAAATGAAAGAGGGTTGAGGTGCCTCCAAAGGAAACAAGGACTTTGAGGGCAAAAAAGGAAAAGTTAGTGAGAAACTTTGTCCTATGTCTAAAGCTTTTACCAAAGAAACTATAGGTAGTAACTGTTGGGCCCCATTCCCGAAGCCCAACCAAGGTGTTGCACCCCCGTTCCCGGAACCCAACTATCCGAAACCGAAAGATGAAAAACGTTAGCATGTGGCCTCTAGGGTTATCTCAACGAACCCTCAAAAGCTCTGAATCAAACCTTTGAACTTAAAACCAAAAGCGACCAAGCTTTGAAACAAATCTTACAATCAAACTATGTCCAAATGCTTTCGTTTTTGGACCATCGGAAAGAAGATATCAAGATCTACAACTCTTAAGAATACTTCAAAACGAAATTCTGCCTCAAAAAAGGTACTGTAGCTGGCCCGAGATTGTCCGTTAAACGGACATGCATGTCCGTTTAACAGACACACACTGGCCAAGCTGCCAAACTCGCCCTAGAAGGTCCGTTAAACGGATATCCATGTAATAATCCGAGAAAGTCCATTAAACGGACACCTATGTCCGTTTAACGGACACACACTGGACAGACAGTCCTAGATTGTTGGGCCCCGATTCGTTTTAGGCGTGGGTAAATTATTTTGTTAAATTATGTTGAGGTTTTAGTTTACTAATTTTAATTTGATTGGAATACATTGAGGATTTTTATTGCTTAAGTTATGATTCTGAGATGAAGAAAGTAGTGAAATTATATTTATGAAGAATCTATTATTTTATGATGCATTGTGAGTACTAAAAGAATTATATGGTTTAAGGATAATTGTTTTTAATTGATGGAATTTAGCGGTCTAAATTGGAATTTTTGCTAAATTGGTAGAATTAAATGTTAGAATTAAATGCATAAGATGGTGTTAGAATAATTTGGGATTTTAGTGCTTAAGTAAGAATTATTAATTGAAGGAATTTAGTTAAATTAGAATTTAATTTTTGGTACTAGACTTGAAAAGAATAAAAAAAATGGTGTTAAGTAAAATAGGAAGAATATGGTTTTAAGGCTTAAGAAGTATTAGGTGGGCTTTTAGCCTTTGAACTAGCATTTAAATGAAGAAGAATGGAGGCAAATTGGGCTAGGTCCTTTTGAGGTGAAATAAAAAGGAGGGAAAAAAATGAAATTTTAAGTTGAAAGGAGGGAAAGAAAGGAACCATTAGGCCTTGTAGTCTTTTGAAATGAAGAATAGCCTTTTTAAATTACAAAGGAATAAAACATTGGAGGAATTAAAATGCTCATTGCCGTGAAGGAAGGGGAAGCAACTATTGTTTATTCAAGTCTTATAATAGACCTACGAAATTAAAAGCAAAGAAGGGAAGCCAAGAGGTGATGTCGTTTAGGCTAAGGTTTTAGTTAGTTTAAAACTCATTTACCTAAGGCCTTAGAAGGGAAACTCACGAAACTTCTAGACACAAGAGAGGCTCTCGTTTTGTTTAAAGAGCAAGAAGCTTTCGGCCATCCAAGCAAGAAGAAGAAAAAGAAGAAGGAAAAAGAAGGTGGTCGGCCATGGGTGAGAAAGGTTTGTGTTTCTTTTAAGCTATCTTCTAGAGCTTCATCCTAAACTAGCAAAGAGAAGGGTTCGAAAATTTTAAAGAGAAGAAAGAGGGTGATTCGGTTGGATTGAGGAAGAAGAAGAAGAGAGTAGGGTTCATCTTTTATGGGTTCTTCAAGTGGGTTTCCTAGGATTCAAGTGTTTTATGCAAGAAGGAAGGTTCAAGGAAGAGGAAGTAAATCAGAAGATTGTCGTGAATCATCCTAAGGTAAGATTTCGAAATTTTTGAATTTTCTAGTTAAGTTTTAGTTGTTTCTTGCTTAAATGTGGGGGTTGAAAGATGAAAGAGTTAGTTATGAAGAAAAGGGTTAAGTTTCCTTTGAAACTAAATTCTGATTTCGTGGGGTT
>JANKOE010000005.1:13904197-13916188 GCA_026284465.1 Erythroxylum citrifolium
ATTAATTACGAGTTTTATAAAATTAAGAATCAAAAATCAAGATAAAAGATATTAAAGAAATCAAATAAAGGATTGTTGAAGTTTAAAAATATAATTATTATAAATTATTGAATGTGCATTAAAAAATAACAAATACAATTCTATGAACAAGACCTAATCAACGGCAAGAAAAAATTATTTATGTTGCAGTAGCAAAATAATATGAAAATAAGAAATTTTAAATGATGAAAACAAATAGTAAAATTTACGTGAAAAACTTTCTAATGTAAAGAGAAAAATCATTAGACAAACTTACAAATAAACCCACTAAACTCAATAGGAATTTGTAAAAAAAGTTAATCATTCAACACCAACAACAAATTGTCTTTACAAAATTTTATAATTAAAGCCGTAATTGATATTACAATCAACCATCATTCAAACAAATTCTTAAAATAATCAAACAAGGATAAAAATTTAATACTCTTTGTCATCTCTGTTTTTACTCACTTTTAGACTTTGCAGCTGCATTTTCTACAAAACTTACATCTTTTTTTCTTTTAATACTATAAGATAAAATTTGATGCAACTTATGCAGATATTTACATGGTCATGTAAGTAATAATATATCTTTCTAGCACCGCCTCCATTATAAACATTCAAGGTTACATACACATTTGTATATCTTCACACAGACAAGTATATAAGCGTGTATAAAATTGTATATATTTTAATACTTTCTTCACACTTTTACAAAAAATTACACGACTCAATCGTGTAAGCCAAGGTACGAGTATGTAGCATTCTACACAGTTCTATATCTCCTCGCAAGAGATTCTTCTAGTTTGTCTTCACTTATTTGTCGTTTCCTCGAATTATAAAGTCGTTTATAATCTCTAAAAGTCTTAAAATAGGCCAAAACATGTTACGGTCTGATCTAATTGCAAGGTATGAGACTTGAATTCCATATTAGTTAAATACAAAATTGATATGAAATTTATAAGGACTTTGGGCTCTCTACTCTCATAAGCTAGCTTTAGGGGTTTGGCTCTCTCAAAGTCCTTATAAATTTCATATCAATTTTGTATTTAACCAATATGGAATTCAAGTCCCATACCTTGCAATTAGATCAGACCGTAACAAAACACTCAACAATTTTCATCAAAAATACGTTTAACTCCTCCTATCCTCTAAGATCATTATAGCCTTAGCCAACTAGACTAGCCTCTTCTGGTTGCAATGCATAAAATCTCCTTATCTGCACTTCACATGTGTGGATGTACAACCCAGAACTAAGGGAAAAGCTAAAGAAGAAAGCAAGAAACCTTTTTTTTCCGGGATGTCACCAAGTAGCCATTACCATCACATTCGTGCAAGTTCGTGGAACTGTTCACGTAAACACGGACATAGAGAAGAAAAGTGGTTGTACATCACGGATATACAATATAAAGAACGTAGATATGAGCACACACGTGACCTCATCGAGCTGTATTTATATTTCCTTGTTCAATCAACTTCGTAGATAAGCACCTAAAAGAGCATGCCATCGATTGAAGCTCTAGCAATGGCGGGTGTGGATTACATGGAGTGTGGTATGGACCTTTAAGAGAGAGAGCTTAGAGACAAGGAGAAGACACCTCTTTATCTTCTTGCAGAAGAGGAAGAGCAAAGGAATAGTAATAACAATCACAAGGCAGAGCAGTGGAAAGTTAAGAAGAAGATGGAAGTAGCAGATGTTAAAGCATTGGTTTCAGATAAAAAGCTGTGATCTTAGAAACTGATGGGTTAGTGAATAAGTAAAAGGCAATTAGTCGTCGTGAAGAGTTATGTTTGTTTCTGAATTTGGGTTGTTTCTATTAAGATTATCACGTTATGACAAGTGACGGAGCCAGAAATTTAGTATATAAGGGCCCAAATATTTATTTTTTAAAATTTTGAGGGGCTCAGTATCCTACTGACCCTTAAATAACTCTGTCTTTTTATATATTGGTTCAGCCCGATTCTGCTGAATCGGATTGTCATCGTTTTGATCCATGACCTGTGCAATTCTGACTGTGTGATACCTGCAAAACAGACAAAGGCACGCCGGGGGTTGTTTCCCGGGAGGCCCCTCCGACGCTGAAGTTAGTATTTTGGTAGGGTTTTGGCCGCTGTAATCAGAGAATAGTAGGGTTGCATTGTCATACCTGAATTATGGCAGAATTATACCTTATATATGCTGTGGATGATAGGTTTACGTAGATTATTGTGTTTGCATGGGAGTCTAACATCCAATGGACCGAATGGGCTGTGGTTGTTGGGCCGTTGATACCCAGGCTCGGGGTTGGGCCGGTCAAGGGCGGTCCAGCTGACCCGACCATAAGCCCCCTACTCCTCGAGTCTGAGCTAAGAGAAGGGTCGAAGGAGTACATAAGTAAGAAACAGCATGCTTTGTGAACAACTCGTGCTGGGTCTGACCGGTTGATTATGGCGTGATGCGATCGGCCGGGCAGGTGCAACGTCTTAGCGGGTTGTAGAAGGAAACGGCCGATCGACTGTAACCGCCTGGCTAGTTGATCGATTATGACGGCGAGGTCGGTCGGATATGTGTAGTGGCGAGACCGGTCGATCGGATGACTAGGCTTAAAGAGGGCTATAGGCGTGATCATTACTGGTGGCTCGTGTTATCTGACAGGTTGTCACGCACGTCTCTCTGGGTACTGTACAGCTGTCAAGTGCGTCCTTTCACCTAGCGCGTCGTTGTAGTTTTCGAGCAACCCTAACTTACTTCGGCTCAGATTATGCCACGTGTTCACGGTGGTTCAAATATTTACCACGCGTCGAACATTGATTGGAGCGTCCATTCCGTTGATCTTCTATGAATGTGAACTTTCTTATTTCATTGATGTTTCTTCACGCTTATTACGGTTTCCACTGTTTTCCTTTGCACCTTCTCGCTTTCAGTTTCCGGAGTTTTCTTTCTGCCGTCTTCAAATTACTTCCTTTACCAAACTAGGTACGTCCTTTCTCCTATTCTTTCATCCTATAAATTTTTACTGTTGTGATCATGTCATCAACTAGCCCTAGAGACGAGTTTAGATTTAGGGTAGGATTCGATTCCCCTTCTCCAGCGCCCGAAAAGATTTTAGAAATTGCTGGGTCGCCGGAAACAATGGCAGAAATGGTGGGGCGCCAGAAGCCAGTGGAAATGTGGCGCCAGAGATCGTAATAGCTGAGGAAGGTGGGGCGAGTACCCGAAAAGACGGGCAAGTCGTTGAGAGGCCACCGGCCGACCTATCGACGATGACTGAGAAGGAACTGTCCCGATTGGTCGCTAAAAATAATATCCCTATTTCCTGGGGAGCCAGACTGGCCGGCAAGGACGAGAGGATTCATAGCGATGGCCGCGGTTACCTCGCTGTTTCGGAAGGGTTTTCTTGATTGGGGGTATGAGGCTGCCATTCGTCCCGATTATTGACGATATATGCAACACCTACGCCTTGAGGCCGAGCCAGATTCCCCCGAACGGTTGGAGGTTCCTCAATGGACTGGCTCTGTTGTGCCATCATTTTGGGCATCAGCCATCGGTCGGCATCATGCGTCATTTCCTGCGGATGAACCAGAGTTCGATCGCTGGAGCCGGGGTCCCATATTTTCAGTATAGAGATGCCAACTTCCGTCCTGCCGGGACGACTTCCAAGGTCCAATCCTGGAAAAACAAATATTTTTTCGTACGGCCGTTGGATCTGCCTTCGAATTTCGGGCCTTGAGGTACCCCCTTACCGAGCGGTGGAATGACGTTTCAAACTTGTTCCTTTCCCGGGATGAATGGGAAGTAGTCGACCGTATTAAGGCACTCGACCATTACGACTTCGACTGCCTCATTCGCGGATATCGTGGAGGGGCTTCGGCTAGCTCGTTCTCGATCGACCCTCCACCCCCAATTATTGGGCTAGGAGAAGAAAATGCTCCCTCTGGTTGACTTCCCGCAATTTAACTATTTGTCGCATTCATTGATATTGGTATTGATTTCTAACCTGCTTCTATTATTACGCAGTCATGGTGAAGATCAAGGAAATTAGCTCGTCTTCCCACCCTCGTCAATCCAAAGGTTCAGGCAAAGCCACTGGGTCGAAGGCTAAGGCGCGAGGCGTGGAGGTCAGCGAGGGCACCGCCCGACCAGTCATCCCCGAACAATCTAATGCGCTCGTCGTACCACCGACCGTTGATCAGCCCGCATTATGCGATCGGCCGGTTACACCCGCTCGGGCTACCGTAGTTCAGATCTGATCGGCTAGCGAGGAGGACGAGGAAGAAGAAGAGAGCAGGTCTCTGAAGAGGAAGAGAGCCGTTCGGGCCCTTGACCGATCTCCTTGCCAATTGGGTGAAGACCAGGGGAGAGAGAAGGAAAGACAGAAGAAGAAAAAGAAAGGGAAAGAGGCCGAAGGGAAAAGGGCATCCCCGGCCTGTCTCGGTGAAACTGCCTCGGTCGAGGATATCAACGTGGCCCTTCAGGTTGTCGAGAAATGTTCTCTTCCCCTGGATAAGGGACTCCTGAGCTCTTTGAACAATAAAGAGCTATCATCCAGACTCGTACGTGACTGTGTGAAGGTAATGCCTATCCCCTTCTTCTTTTCCCCTTTTCTCCTCCTTTTTTTTTAACGGTCACATCTTTCCCAGAATTTGGCGCTCTCCTACGAAGTGTACCAACGCCTCGGTCAGGTCGAAGAAATTTCTGAGGCGGTGGATCGGGAGGTTAAGGACCTTCATGAACAGGTTCGAGCATTGAAGGCTGATCTTTCCTCCGCGAAGGAGGAGAAGGATTTTGCAGTCGCTCAACTTGCTTCAACGGAGGAGGAGAAAAGACGGATTTTGGAGGGGGAGAGGGACATTTTGAGGGCTCAGCTCGAGTCATCCGAGGAGGAGAAAATTAGAGCGATGGATAAGCTAGAGGGAGAGCTCCGGGCAATGCAGCTCAGCAACTAGGGCCTGAGGGAAGAAATCCGCAAGGCTAATTCTCGAATAGAAACAGAGGAAGAGCTTCGGAAAAAGTTTCTCGAAGATTGCCATGGCCCGTAAGGGCTGAGAATAGACTGTGGGAGCTCCAGAGCTCTATCAAAAAGGAAAGAGTTGCAGCTATCAAGCAGTGGAAAGATCGGTATCTGATCGATGAATGCATAGAATTCGCCTGCGACATGTCCCTTACCCTTTTGAGGAATTGCCACCGCGTCTACTTTCCTAACGGGATGGACGACCCTCTGTTCGAGGATTATGCCGAGCCACTACTTCCTCCTGAGCTCGGACTTTCGCTGGATGGGATAAAGGAGATAGTGGAGAGAGAAAAGGAGGAGTTGACCATCGTTGTTCTGATCCATTGCCTGTGCGATTCTGGCTATGAGATTCCTGCAAAACAAGCAAAGGCACGCTAGGGATTGTTTCCCGGGAGGCCCCTCCGACGCTCAAGTCAGTATTTTGGTAGGGTTTTTGGCTGCTGTAAACGGAGAAAAGCAAGGTTGTATATTCATACCTGAATCATGGTATAATAGTACCTTATATATGTCGTGGATGCTAGGTTTACGTAAGTCTTTGCGTTTGCATAGGAGTCTAACTCCTAACGGGCCGAGTGGGTTGTGGTTGTTGGGCCATCGCCATTCGGGTCTGAAGCTGGGCCTGGTAAAGCCGGTCCAGCCGACCCGACCAATTATAATGAGCAAGTTGTGATGGTCAGACATAACTATTAACCTAATTTTAAGAAGAACCAAAATAGACCTCAAACTTATCTAATAGTATTAACAGTTATATTCTAATTTAGTATGGAGCATGATCCAAATATTTTAGTGAAAAAGTTTAAAGAGATACGCAATTATAAGAAAAAATTATTTAACTTTGATCAAAAGTACAAATTTTGATATTAAACTTTTTTTATTTGTCAAATAATCATATAATATATTGTCATTTGGCCAAAGTTTTAATATGAATCAAACATTATAAGTTAATAAAAAATAAATTACAAAAGTTAGTTAAGAAAAATTAATTATTTATCCCTTCAAATATTCTAAATTTAAATTTGACTATTTGAAATCAAATATTTATTTATACGTATACATGCATAATAATTGATTTTAATATATTAAAGATTTTATTTATTTGATGCAATTCAATAATTAAATATTGAATATAAGATATAATCTTTATTAATATTCTTCAATTTAATTAATAACTTGAATTAATAAAAATAAAATATTAACTAATACCAAATAATTATTTATTTCTTTTGAAATTCCTTCAAAAATTTTAAATTAAAATTTAATTATTTGATATTAAATATTTATTTTTATTCTTTATATGATGTATACACGAATAATAATTTATTTACAATTTTACATATATATTTAAATATTATCTTTTTAATGCATTTAAACTATTGGATGCAATAGAACAAATTAGCTATTGAACATAACATATATTAATATTTTTATATTTAATTAGTAACTTCATAATTTAACAAATTTTCAATTAATTATAATTTTATTATGAATAATATTTTTAAAAAATATTAACATTGGAATTATATTTATTATTATTATTGTTGTTGTTGTTGTTGTTGTTGTTGTTGTTGTTGTTGTTGTTGTACTTGTATTTGTAAATTTAGGTTAAAAAATTTATTTAAACCTTTTGTTTTACATATATAGAAGGCTAATTTACAACTTAAAAAATGTGTTCTAACTCTTACACAATAGATAGATTGCATTTCAAATTATTTATTTTACTTATTCTTAATCTACATGTATAATACAAAATATGTGTGACAAGTTATAAAATATAATAATTTTAAGTTATGAAAGTATATCATCATCAAAATTTTTACTAAATGCTTAATATAAAAAAGTTTTACTTACTCTTATAAAATATAAATTTATTTTATTTATGCTTTAAATTATATTAGTTCATAAAATCTTCTAACTTTTTTTCAAATGTTATTAAAGGTAGAGAGGTAAATCTCTTATTCAAACTAATGTATTTGTTTCATGTTATCTAAATTTAGACTATGTGAATTAAGTTCCATAATAAATTGAAATATGGGTTTAAATACAAGTTAACAAAATTTTAAAACTTGATTTGAAAAGAAAAGAAAAAAGGTGAAAGGTGCACTTAAAAAGAGTGAGCCACTGAGATACTATTATTAGACATGTAACTTATAATGGCAACGGCTCAATCCTAAGAGTGGAGCTCTACCAAAATGAGCTATGTGCTCTTGAACTACGTGGAACATTTATGAAGGAATCAGATGCTTATTGAGTGGAAGTTGAAGGATTAAATTGATTACTTTCCTTATAAAAATGCAAATTTTCAAGTATTTAGTGCTCAAATATTGCTTTTTTTTTTACTTTTGGTTGGGTCGGTTGTGCCAGGCCAAGGCCTAAGCCCAAGTCCACACGTCCACAACCCATTCGCAGGTGTTAGTCTCCCATGCAAACGTAAAGACCTAAACCTAGCGTCTATTCCATATATAAGGTACTATTTGGCCATGATACAGGTACGAGATTTTCAACCCAAATCTTCTCTGCTCTTAGCAACCTTAAACCCTCTCACAAAAACTAACTTGAGCGTCAGAGGGGCCTGCCGGCATCCAACCTCCGGCGTGCCTTTCATTGTTTTGCAGGTTTTCTACAAGAAGATTTGCCAGAATTATGGATCCAAGCAATAACGTTCAGCCCCAGCAGAATCCGATTGAATCAGTTGGTGCCCACCGTGGGGCCCGACATCAAGGCATCGCGTCCAAAAATACACAGGTCAATCAGGCGGTAGCAGCCAATTCTGATACAGCCGCCGTCACGGCTCTTGCGCTGCAACAGATGAGTTTGCAGCTATCCGTTATTGACCCACTGCCAAAACACGAGTCCTAACGGCGGCTTGGACGCAAACCTTCATGCACCACCAAAACACGAGCACCCCAATTCCCAGTGCCCCCTGGACGCAAACCTTCATGCACCACAACAAAGGCCCCTTAGCCGATGACAGATAGAGGAGCCGGCCGATCTATTGATTTGCCAAACCCTATAGTCTCAGCTGGAACAACGACAGACCCCCGCTCGGCAGACTGGCGTGATGGCTGACCACCATTCTGCTGAAGTCTTAGACAATGCTGATCGAGATAACGAGGGTAAGATCGATCGGTCCGACAACTGGCGAAGGCCTTGGAGGCAGAACGGCAGGAATGGTAGGAGGAGGCAGAACAAGAATACTGACGATCGATGTGACACGAGGGCACAGTCCAAGGCGAGAGATGATAGAAATGTCGAACGACAAGATGACCGACCGGTTAGGGTCATCAATATGATTTTTGGGGGTAGTGCAGCAGGAGGGTCGACCGCAAAAGGTAGAAAGAGGCATGCTAAGCAGGACACTGAAGACTCGTTGGTAAAGAAAAAGAGGAAAAACAACAGGGTGATCTCGTTCGGCGAGTCTGATCTGGATGGAATTAGCTGTCCACATGATGATGCGTTAGTGGTTAACTTGAACATGGATGGCAATGAAGTGAAGCGAGTAATGATTGACATGGGCAGCTCGGTCGACCTACTCTATTATGATGCATTTAAGCAGATGGAGATACCGGAGGGCCGACTATTACCAATAGAAGGACCCATTAAGGGAGTAACAGGAGCATTGGCTTACTTGTTCGCCCGACTCTTCTTGAACGTGAAGTTCGGACAAAAGCCACGTCAAATAGAAAAGAGCGTTGAATTCCTGGTGGTAAAATTTGGAGGAGCTTATAATGCGATAATTGGAAGAGTCACCCAAAACGCCCTCGGAGCGGTCATCTCAACTTACTATCAAACAATGAAATTCCCGACTCCCCATGGTGTCGGCAAAGTCAAGGGTCAACAGAGGATCGCTAGGGAATGCTACTTGGCGGAAACAAGGACGCTCGATGAAGCAGTCGTCTTGACAAGCTCTCTAGAAGAGCTGACGAAGAAACCGAGCGGATGAACCCCGTGGAAGAAACTCAGTAGGTTGTATTGGACGAAGCAGACCAGTCCAAATTCACAAATCTAAGGTCCGAGCTTACGAAGGACCTGGTCAAAGACATCACGGACTGCTTAGTAGAGAACAGATTGGTCTTCGCCTGGGTATCGAGCGATATGCCTGAAATCTCTCGATCAGTCACATCGCATTCTCTCGGTATCCAAAAAGATTGCAAGCCAGTTAGACAAAAGAAGCGGTGGCACAGCAAAGAAAGGCAAGAGGTGATCAAGAAAGAGATAGAGAAACTGCTCGATGCTGGGTTCATTCGGGAAGTCAAGTACCCTGAATGGCTAGCAAATGTTGTACTTGTAAAGAAGAAAAATGGAAAGTGGAGAATGTGCATTGACTTCACCGACTTAAACAAAGCATGCTCGAAGGACAGCTTTCCTTTGCCCAAAATCGATCAGCTGGTAGATTCCACGTCGGGACATGAACTCCTTAGCTTCTTGGATGCTTTCTCGGGCTACCATCAAATCCAAATGACTCTCGAAGACGAAGAGAAGACAACTTTCATAACCGATCAGGGCACGTATTGCTACCAGGTGATGCCGTTCGGTCTGAAGAATGCAGGGGCCACTTATCAGTGGCTTGTAATGGAAGTCTTTAAAAAGCAGATTGGTCGATCGGTTAAGGCCTACGTGGACGATATGGTGGTCAAGAGTAAGACGGCCGCTGAGCATATGGAAAATCTCAAAGAAGGTTTTCAGACCCTCACTAAGTTTCAAATGAAGCTGAACCCAGAAAAAATGCGTCTTTGGTGTGGCATCCGATAAATTCTTGGGATTCATGATTACTCAGTGGGGGATCGAAGCGAACCCAGAAAAGATCGAAGCCATTATTCAGATGCCCTCATCGCGATGTTTAAAAGATGTTCAGGTATTGACCGGGCGGATAGTTTCTCTAAGCAGATTCGTCTCTAGGTTGGGGGACAAGTGCCTCCCGTTCTTCAAAATTCTAAGGAAAGCGGATGTGACCCAATTCCAATGGCCAGATGAGTGCGAGCGAGCATTTCAGCACTTGAAGCAGTATCTGACTAACCCACCCATCTTGCAGAGCCCGCGGATGGGGAGAGTCTGATTATTTATTTGGCAGTCATAGAAGTGGCAATCAGCGCAGTCCTCGTTCGATCGGAGGGTAACGAACAATTTTTGATCTACTATATCAGTAAGGTGCTGAACGGGCCAGAAACGCTGTATACACCCATTGAGAAGCTGGCTCTTTCGTTAGTAACTGCGGCGCGAAAACTCAGACCCTACTTCCAGAGTCACACCATCGAGATATGGACCGATCAACCCCTCAGGTAGTGCCTTCAAAAGCCCGAAACCTCTAAGCGGCTAGTAAAGTGGGCGGTAGAGCTAGGGGAGTTCGATATACACTATAAGTCGCGGACGACGATCAAAGCCCAAGTATTAGCGAATTTTGTTGCAGAACTGAGTCAACCTAACTCGCAGGGTGAACAATGCCCTGCCTGGAGCCTATTCGTTGATGGTTCGTCCAACGCTGAGGGATGCGGGACAGGAGTGGTCTTGATTAGTCCGCACCAAGAAGAAAAGGTGGAGTACGCTCTCCGACTAGAATTTAAAGCATCCAACAATGAGACAGAATACGAAGCTCTGTTAGCTAGTCTTCAATTGGCCAGAGAGATGGGGGTGAAACATTTGAAGGTGTACAGCGATAGCCAGATAGTGGTCGGTCAAGTTACGGGGCAATATGAGGCTAAAGGAGATAACATGGTCAAATATTTGGAATTGGCAAAGCAAGAACTTAACAATTTTGAAGAATACTCGGTCAGCAGGGTAGAAATGATGCAAAACGCTCGGGCAGACGCACTTTCCAAAATGGCTTCCGATCGAGCTACGAAAATAACATTTTGGTCGAGCGGTTAGACCGGCCTAGCATCCAGAAAGTCAATGAAGTCCTTGAAGCAAATACCGAGCAATCGAGTTGGATGGAACCGATCAGACAGTACCTCCTCGAGGGAACACAGCCGGAAGAAACCTTGGAAGTCAAGAAACTAAGGGTAAAGGTGGTCGAGTATGCAATCATGAATGACACCATGTACAAGCGATCTTATGACTGGCCACTACTACGTTGCTTGAGCGAAGAAGAGGCAGAGCAGGCAATGGCGGAAGTCCACGAAGAAATGTGTGGAAATCACTTAGGAGGAAGAATTTTGGCTCACAGATTGATTAGACAGGGGTATTACTGGCCGACAATGAAAAAAGATTGCTGAGAGAAAGTTAAACGGTGTGAGGCTTGCCAGAAAAACAGTAACTTGTCTCACCAGCAGACCGAGCGAATGAAAATCATGAGCCATCCTATCCCCTTTGCTCAATGGGGAATGGATATACTAGGACCTTTTCCTCTCAGTACTGGGCAGAAGAAGTTTGTAATAGTGGTAGTTGAATACTTCACCAAATGGGTAGAAGCGGAAGCGGTCGCCACTATAACTGAGCAGAAAATGAAAAACTTTGTACGTAAGAGCATACTGAGTCATTTTGGGATGCCCATGATCTTGGTGACAGACAACAGTCGACAGTTCAATAACGACAAGTTCAAAGATTTATGCGAGCGACTAAAGATAAGGCTCCAATTAACTTCAGTAGCTCATCCTCAAAGCAACTGTCTTACGGAGAACACTAACAAAAAGATAATTAGTGCTCTCAAGAAGCGCTTAGATGGACGTAAGACTTGGGTAGATGAGTTGGATGAAGTGTTATGGGTGTACAGAACTACCCCAAATGGAGCCACAGGAGAAACACCGTTCAGGATGACCTTTGGGGCAGAAGCCCTAGTTCCAGTGGAAGTGGTACTGCACAACCAAAGAGTATCGGGTTACGAAGAATAGTGGAATGATGAAGCCCGTAGAGTAGAACTTGTGCTTCTCAGTGAAGACAGGAATAGGGTAGCCGCTCGCTCAGAAGCCATCAGACAAAAAGCAACAAGGTTTTACAATAAAAGGGTAAGGCCGAGCGACATAAAGATTGGCGGCTATGTTCTAAGGAT
>JANKOE010000005.1:14173424-14197144 GCA_026284465.1 Erythroxylum citrifolium
ACAAAAACATCAGAGTCCTGCTCTGTGGTTGCAGCACTCATTACTACAGTCTCATTTGCAACTGTCGCAACCGTACCTGGAGGTCTCAACCAAACTTATGGCATACCGATTCTGGAAGATAAGGCTGGATTTGGTCTCTTTGCGATCTCGTCCTTTGCAGCCCTCTGCCTCTCATTGACTGCCTTGGTCATCTTCTTGGCTATTCTTACTTCTCGGTACCAGGACAAAGATTTCTTCAAGGCTTTGCCAAGGAAACTTCTTCTTGGTTTAACCTCACTGTTTGCGTCCATAGTTTGCATGATGATCTCATTCTGTGCGGGAAATTACTTCATACTGAAGAAGGACTTGAGACAGATAGCATATCCAATTATTGGTGTAACATGCTTGCCAGTCACTCTGTTTGCTGTAGCAGAACTCAAAGTCTACCTTGATCTTCTAGCGGCTTTACTAAACAAGCTGCCACAGCGGCGGGAATGATGTTTCAACAGCTGTTCTTGTACGGGTATCATAGATTCTTATTGTTTTCTGCTTATATCTATTCTCAGTTTCAATTTTTCTTTTCTATGATGCCCGTACAATATATATATATAACAGGTATTGTATGGTATTCATTATTACGGATGGGGTTCTGTGGCAATAAGAAGCACTATAAACTTCCTTTTTTTTCTTCACGTTGATAAATTCTCAAAACCTCTCAACTGAAACAAAGTCAACATATACAACAATAGAGAGTCAGGGATTTGTTGGCACAATAAGGCAAGCTAAATATGATATGGGAGAATAAGTTAAAAGATATGGATGAGCTCAACTTAGAGGAGTTGTAGATGTGAATAGTTGGAACCATCCCATTATGTCTAACAAATAAGGTCAAGTACTATGTTATAGAGATTGCATCCCTATAAAGATATAAAAGAAATCAGAGAGCTGATAAAAGTCTCTTAGAAACAAGTTGTATATGAAGTAGGTAGTATATAAAGTAAAGAAACACGGTCATATATCATGTCATAAAGCTTGCCTCCAATAGAGATATAAAAGAAATTGGATAATTGATAAAACTCTCTCATAAACAAGTTGTATATGGAGTAGATACTATACAAGTAAAAGATGCAAGAGGGAACATGAATGGAATAACATATCAACATGCGTTCAACCATATAGTCATTGATTTGTTGAGACTCAGGGTGATTATTGCAGATGAGGATGAAGTACTTATTCTACTTTGTTCTTTACGTCTTTTTTTTTTTTTTGGGTGAAGATCTACTAATCAGACTCATATAGGATAAAGAGACGTTTACGTAGAAAGGACATCACCCTCGTATTATTAGACACAATAAGTAAAGTCTCAACACACTGCGACAAGAATTAAGATATTTAGTGACAATTTTTTTTATAATATTTAAATATTTGTTACCAATATGATAGTTATTGTGACATAAAATTTGTAAGTTACTATTACTTTCTTTTTTTGTAAATTAAAATATAATTAATTGATTAAAATATAATTATACAAAAGGTCCAACAATAAAAAAGTACTAGGATGAACCAAACCAAGCCCTTATCAATATAAAAGTCAGTAAATATCAAAGTGATGTAAATTTCTATACTTATTACAACTTTATAACCACTTCTATCCAAAAGAGTAAACGTTAATTTAGTGGAGGAACAAATGTTAATGCCTGAACGAAGGAATTCGCTTCTCAAGCAATACATAAAAGAGTTGACGTGTAACTTCTCAGGTGGCACAGACAAGTCTCGATTTTATCAACTACTATTGCCTCGCATGCTTTCTCACAAGCACTGCTTAGCCAGCTTCAGTACTTCAGCCAACTGCAGATTTAAGTTCCAGGAGATGTTACAAGCTGCTGGTATGAGTTTGCCCACTGATCCCAAACACATGCATTACAACTTGGTACACAAGAACTCGTCCAAATAGCACCATAACCAACTGCTTCATCAGGATTGACTGAAGGAAAGCATATTTGCTTAAGAGCTTCTATGCATTCCCATGGAAACACTTCTCCACTGCTTTTTGTTTGAGATAACCTGAAAAAAAAAACAAGCTTTGGTGATCAGCAACAATTGTTAATCTCTAGCAAAAGAATAATAAGACGAAAAAAGATCAGAATGAACACTTCATTTCATTCTGAAGACTGAACCAACACTATTCTTCAGCCTAAATGTCGAGCAAACTAGTAGATTAATTAGAAACTCAACACGTTAAAATTTAATTTGAATAGTAATAACGTAAGATAATCAACTATCCACTACTGAAGGTAAATAAGCTATTGAATTAGAGCATACATACATAAAATAAGAGAGACAAATGAAAAATGGTATGTTGAGATATATAATATAAACAAACCTTTACTTTTATCAGTGAATATTCAATATCATCAACTTGGACTTGATCCATATCATCCATATGCTTTCATATGTGATTGCAGTATAAGCTGCTATACGATTTAAACTCTCTCTGTCACTATTTTAAATGCTTCAAATTGCTTATTCAAACATCTCAAAATACTTTGATGTCAGATAATTTAGTATGATCTACCATCACTATTATGTAGTGTTATAATTACAATATGTTGCCCTGTAATTGAAAATAGATGGGCTAATCCTATTTAATAATATACCCTAGTATTTTGTGACCTTTTTGTTAGTGAATGAAGACCTTGTGACCGAATTCCTCTTTCTCTCTATTGTTTTCAGGTATATTGTACTTTCACGAAAAACTTCTTATTGCTTATGCTTTTATAATATACTAGAAAGTGGGCAAGTATACATGATTGTTACATAGATATACCAACTATGTTTTAATCAATCAAAATTATGAAGCATAAATTAAACTATTAACTAAAGATTCAACAATTACAAATCAATAAATCTTACCACCAGAAAACACACAAATTTTCACATGTAAATTTTGATAACAGAAAATTCCACTACAAAAAATTCGAAGTTTGAGGAAAAAAAATCAGAAAATTAGCAAACTTTATCACATAGAACATCATTAATCCAACTGTATATAGCATACCTTAGATGGTTGATGTGGCAAAGAGGCCTGGCGGCCACATTTTCCATCTTCTTTTACCCTCCGAATCTCTTGAAGCTGGCTCACGACATTCTCCAGAAGTTTCAAGTGATCTTTTTCCTTTTGCATGTACCCCATAGAGATGTTGAGCTTCTCTCTTCCACTTTGTACAATCCTTAGCCTCTCTCTTAGCCATCCCACTTCATTGTCAATTTTAAACCTTTCATAATCAACTGCAGACATTGAATTTCTTCGCAGATCAGACAGCATTCGTTTGCTCTGCAAGGAATGTATTGGTGGCAAATCAGTTATTATGTCTGAACAGCTTCTGCTCATTTCTTGCCTGACCCCTCCTTTGCTCATTATTGGACTGTCACATGGTATTGGGATGGCTAGAGGAGGACTTCCTGACAACTTCTCATCTTCAATTTGATTAACCACAGAACATACATTAGATTGATCGTCAACAACATGAACATCATAAGCATAAGGTCCAGGATGCGACAAATCACTACATGAATCTTTTTTCTGTCTTTCTGAATCTTCAAAACTACATGGAAGATCAATTTCGGTTCTAGCACCAGTCTCAGTTGTCTCCAGTGATAATCCTTGGAGTGGACTGATATTATCTCTCTGTTTCTGTACCTCCCTAACTGAGGGTGAGGCCTCCTCATGCAACACATTTTGATGGGAATTTGAAAAGTTGAACTGTGAACATGCTTCCTGTTCCTGCACATCCATTACCTGATTGAGAGTATTTGTGTTTGGTGACACTGATACGAACCCTTTATCTTGAAATGCCTTGTTAATTTCATCAGTGCTACTTGAAAAATGTTTTTCCGCTCTCTCATTTCTGGAGGGCCCATCCATGGACCCTTGCTTCAAAGACTCAACTTCATCCAACCCCGGAATAGATAATTCCTTTCCAAAACCTAGCTCATCAGCTTCAACTTTACATGCCAAATATTTGTTTAAATCTTCTATTTGTTCCTTCTCACTAGTTGATTCGCTAATTGTGTGCAATGTCGCAATTATATCACCACTTGAATTCGACAACCAAGAAGCTCCTTTTACATGCATGCTTTGCATTTCTTGCACATCGTAAGCTGACTGCTCATTTCCAACAATCAATTGCCTGTAAGCTTCAACTTCTTGCTCCAAGTAACGCTTTTCCTTCTCTCTCCTTGATAGAATCTCTCTGAGAATATTCATTTCTTCAAAATCATAAGCAGATTTTTCTTCAATCATCCTCTGGTATTGCCTAGACTCCATCTCTATTTTAGCCTTCTCCTGTTGTAGCCGCAAAATCATTGCCATAGCTTCATCAGCAGCGGTAGCAGCAGCATTTCTTTCTTTCTCAAGCTCAAGGTACAAAACAGCACGAGCAGCATGCTCCTTTTCTAGTGCTTGTTCCAAAAGTGTGATCCTGTCCCCCACAGTATCATCATTATGAAACTCCTCTTGCTGATCAAGCACAACATTTTCTATGAGCTTATTCTCAGTGCCAGGTTCCATTGGTACAAAAAAACTGGTGAGTCTTTCAGACATATTAACTCCCATAGATGATTCCTCTCCACCTATATTACATTTTGTAATAATAACAACAGAGTTAGCATGTGCAGATGCAAGCAAATGGACATAATCTTAACCAAGTTCAAAACAATTATTTTGAAAGCAATGAGCAGTATAAAAGTCTCAAACCTAAATGCTATCACCTTAGAACATAAATTTAAGTGAAAAATAGAAAAAGAAACCCCTTTCACTGCCAAATAAGTGGGATAGCCCTTGCAAAGTTGACAGTGCTACCATAATCAAATTGACATAAGAAATTGGATCTTAAGAAAAACTGCTAGCTAATCCTTTTGGGTTTAAGTGTAGATGAGGCTAACACCTTCCCAGGTTATGTACCTATCAACTCTCCAAAACTACAATCATTTAATAAAGGTAACATAAGACCACATTTGCTAAACGCCTACATTAACCTAACAAAGACATGTACTTATATGGAACTCAAAACCCTTCATTCTGTTTTCTTAGCAAAAAGGCAGTTGTAAGCACACAACACTCCTTTTCCCGAGTAGAAGTGGGTTTTCCATCATACATAGAAACATGATATATATGGTATTACCATAAGAACAAAAGGATTTAACTATAAATTCAATATATTAAGTCAAAGTCCAGGCTAGTACTCACAGTGCAGAACATCAACAGCAGAACAAGAAGGATCATCGTTGCCTCCATTGCTATTATTCACAATTTTAAGGCCTCCAGTAGGAGACTCAGGATGAGACTGCTCATCTGATTGCAAAGGCTCGTATGATGAAAAGGAGGACAAGCCAGCATTATGAAGAGAACCTTTCCGGCGCCTTCTAAGATCAGATCCAGCCTTCCGCGTCACTACCTTCTTCCCCTCGGCATGAGACCTTCCTTCCTTTACACCCGCCACACATATCACACCATCCTCAACACCTACTTCATCCTCCAATCCAACGCACTCATTTGTATTGTTGCAATCACTAATCAAATTCCCATCCAAAGGTGACCTCATGTTCTTTTCCCATATAGAATCAAAAGGGAATCTTTTCTTGACACAACACTGGACAGAGGCAATATGCTCTGAAGGGCGATCTACAAGCACTCTCTGCCAACAGTTATGCCTATGAGGATCGCCAAAAAGTCCATTGCAAGGACATGACAGACGCAAGCCAAACAAACCCAGAAACTTTGAGGTCAAGTAAGCAAGAGCTGAAGCACATAAGAGTAGATAAGTAATGGAGAGATCAAGGAATGCACCCACTAAGCCACTAAAGGTCCATGCTTCTATCTGTTGACACGCCATTTTCTTCCAGAAAATAATGTGATGGCTATCTAATTGACAAAAACTGATTCTTTATTTGATTGTATAGAAAACTGAATCAAACTATGGATTAACCAATAGCAACAATAAAAATGATGTAAAAGAAGATTATCTCAGTAGAGCTGATACAGACGGCCTGAAAACAAGAAACTTGCAATGTTTCCTTCAAGACACAGATGGAAAACCCCCAAGAACATCTCTTTCAATTGCACTGGGATTCATTTGTCCAACTTCTTAGCAAGCATGTGAAATTAATCTGACAACAAAAGCAGACGACTCACCGACTTTGCAAAGTGAGTCGACTCAGTTGTTAACTCGGAAGGTTTAATTTGCAAGTCAATGACCGTCTTTACGTTTTGATTATATATATAAATTACAGTTTTGAATCTTTTAACGGCTTCGGGGAAAATTAAAAAGCGTTTAGAAAATCTTCGGTTACAATTTCCCAGGAGGACCCGTTACGACGCCGCTGGACGTCTAATTCAATGCCTTTGTCGTTTTACTTGATTGGAGATCGGTCCGGTTGTTGGTGTCGTATTTGGCTAGCCGACACGACTCTGGATAACCATCACCAACAGCCAATGAGGGTAGCAGTGAATGGGATGGGACGGGAGACCATTCCAAAATCGAAAGCTTAATTTTCAATACAATTACGAATTATTAACTAACATTTATTAAAATTTTCAAATAATTTATAAAAAATGCATTTTATAGTAACTAATGAGTATAATGCCTATATCTTACAGTAATCAATTAGATCAAATAAGCTTAGAGATACTATATATATGGCACAATATTCAAATTCAATAATAAAGCAAGATAGGATTGTTTGTCGTAAGAAAGAAGCAAAAACCTAATTCACAGTAAAATAAAGCTTTTAGAATAAGAAATAAATGTTAAGAAAAACAAAGGCTACGGAATAACTTTTTTTTGTCTTAGATCAGGGTATCTACTGGTGGCTTCAGTGATCAATCCCCTTGCTGATTTATAGACACCTCACAGGGTGGGACAGCTGACTCAAGGATTTAAGGTTGCTCCATACCCAAAGTCAAGGATCGAACCCCTGACCTTTGGTTAAGGATTGATAAATCCCTACCATTCAACCACACCCCTTGAGTTAAATAACATCCTTTTAATGTAACAAATGATAGTGTACACATGAATTGATTAATAATATGAACTACATAGGTAATGTTAAGTCAAGTGACCATGAGATAAATAAGATTGCTAACTAATTGTCTACAAAGAGTGTCATTATTGAGAAAAGTATCATCACATGAGATAAATAATATTACTAACTAATTGTCTCCAAAGACTGTCATTATTGAGAAAAGTATCATCACTTATATAATAATGGACATTAGACTCTATAGAGATGTGGCTTAGTAACGCTTGAGTAAGCAGTATTCAAATTAGACCAATGATACTTTAAGACCAAGGAAGAAACTATAAAGTAATTCACTCACGAAAAATGACATTTCACATCACGCATTAAATTTTTTTAATACCTAGATTCAAAAAAAAATTGAAAAGGAGTCTTTTATATCAAATAGAGCATCTTCAATGAGCTACTAAAAATGTTTCAACTTTTATGAGATACTTAAATAAATATAATTAAAATGTTTATACTTTTTTTTGTTTCTAATTTTTCCATATCGTTTATATCAAAAACTATTAATGAATAAAGGTTTTGAGATCAATAATACCTTAAAAATCATCCTCATTAATATTCATATCATTGATATAAAAGAGAAGATAATTAGCATGATCGTAATGATTTAACGAACCATATTGAAAGACAATGTAATTAAAACTTGGAAAACCAAACTCATGGTGCTTTCTTAAGATCATAGAAAGCCTTTAGTAGCCAAAAAAAGTTACATATACACCTCCTCAGACAAATCATCACTAAAAAAAATACATTCTTAAGATCCATTTGAAACAAATTCCATTATTTTACAACAACAATGGAAATAAGGCTTCAAATAAAAGTAAGACAACCAACTAGAGAAAAAGTCTCTTTATAGTTAATATCACATTCTTGTGTAAAGCCTTTTATGATAAGTCCTGCTTTATATCTTTTAATAAAACCATTTGCTTAAATCTTGATTTTATAGATTTAATAATAATTAAACACCAGTTTATCACAGAGTGATTAGTGAGTGCTTGAAGATCTTTTGTCAATATTTTTTGGTTATAAATAATAGGCTCTTGTCCTGAAATGACTAGGCGACTTGCCTGGCACCTTATGGTGGCCCTCTAGTTGATATCTGATCCAGCTGCAAAGTTCTCATGGAGCTAAGTCTATTGCCCTTTTTACCCCAAAAAAAAACCTTAACTTAGCATTAGAAAGATACAAGTAGTGGATTAAAAAAGAACATTTTTATTAAAAATTTCAACAACACAACGACTGTATTTTGACATACCCAAAATTTTCGAAAACCCTGTAAAAGTTCAAAACACTTCTATAATCATCTCAGAATCTCCACTACAAATTTTGGACATTAAGTTCATTCATAAGCAATCTCAACAATCACTTTAATAAACTTAAAAATAAACTCAGACATGTTCATGCATTTAACTTTAAAACATTCATATACATGCATTCTTTACACAAATATAGTCCAAAAAATGTTCATAAAGATGCAAATGTTCTAAAAATTATTTACAAAACAAAGATGCTTACACAACAGCACGTGACGAAGTTGACTAATCATAAGGTGGAGTTCTTGCTACAGAGGCCCCTGATCGTGCACTTGAAAGGTTTCATTTAAAAACAAAAAAGAGATTGTGAGCTAAACGACATCAATGAGTGCTAGAATTTCTATTCATATCATATTTAGTTATTTAAACCTCCCTAAAACAAATTCATTGTAATTTGCATAATTCAATATTTAATATAAAACATATATGCTTCCCGAAATCAAGTTTCTCAAATCTCTTTTCAAATAAATAATGGTGGCATTAAAAATTTCATGAATTTCTTACACGACATAGCTTATCACTAACTTCTTTGCCATATGGTACCCTCAGGAATAAATCACGGAGCTGGTTCTGTATCGCTTACTCGCGACTGGTTAATCACTAGTAATGGAGATAGTTCTACATTGCTTACCCGCACTAGGATAACCATTATACATCAGTAATTACGAAGTTTGTTCTGCATTGCTTACCCGCAACTAGTCAACCACTAGTTACGGAGCTGGTTCTACATCGCTTACCCGTATTTGGTCAACCACTAGTTACAGAGCTAGTTCTACATTGCTTACCCGTACTAGGTTAACCATTATACATCAGTATTAATATGTATAAAACCTATAGGTGTACCATAAGCTAAAAATCATTTCCTTTTTATCAATCAATAACATCATCTCAATATAAACTCAAATCATATAAGGTTCAACTTTCAAATTTCAATTCATATAATGCTAAAAACATAAAATTGTACTAACAATATTCACTTATAATGCCTCATTCACAAAAAACTCATAATCCATATTCACTTCACGATAGAATAGAAATCATTTTCATAAAATACATTTAAAATGCACTCATCGTTAAGCAACTTTATCGTCAAGCACACTTACCCGTTCTGTGCCTTTCTTTTACCTACACAAGCGCATTTTGTTTAGGTATTTATTTCCAAATTCGGAAATAAGACATTAATACTATAAATTCGGTTTAACTGAAGTCAAGATTAGTATTTAATCGCATAACACGTACGCTAATTATATTTTCGTTTACTACTGAAAGCCAACCTATTGTTCTTCGTTTCCAATTCTAACTTCAGAAGTCATTTAAAACCATATTTTTACCCATTTTAACTTATCAATTTCATCAAAACACTATCTCACTCAATTTAATTCACCACATCATGATGACGTATGATGAGTCACGAATATGACTTATATCCAGAAGTTATACTTCCACTTGTTCCTTACTTTTCACATAGCAAACGTTCAAATTAGGCTTTGAGTCTTCTAGACATTCGTTCTCCTATGTCTCTAGTTTCCATATCATTAAAAATTATACCATTTGAAGTTCAAATTCAAGAAACATGCACAAAACATCACAAGATGCTCTAACACAGGGGCAACATCATATCACTATTTTTAATCTCAAATTACAACATGATTCAGCCAAAACCAGGTCAGGGTCTCTCCTAGGCATTTTTAGTACTATGTCTTAGGTTTCATATCAAATTGGAATCACCCAATTTGGAGGTCTGTAGGCCAAGTTATAGTCAAAACAAGAAGTTTGGTTCAAGTGATCCGAGAACCAAATACAAACATTCATTAAACATAATTCTTTCTGTTGTCATATTCATCCCTTAAATGCTTCCAAACTTATTATCTACTCCATGGCAAGTCAAAAGTCATCATTTAACTTACATAAATCTATCCCACTAAAAAACCCCAAAACTAGAAATTTTGGTTAGGAAAACTTACCAATTTATCTTCCAATCTCTTGGTATTTGATGAGTACCTCCACTTAATCAAGGTCTCTCCAATTTATGCTCCAAAACCATGAAAAATGCTAGCTGCACTCTTCTTCTCCCTCCTTGGTCAAATGTCCCTTCTTCTCTTTTCTTTTCTCCCTTTTGTTTAGTCTCTCACGTTTATGTTCAAATGAAGACAAAATTTGCTTTATTCTTTTTAATGCTCATTTAATGGATTCTACATTTTAAGTTCCTATTGGTTCTCTTCTAATAACTTATTCTTCCACTAACACCATATAAAATGACCTAATTACCCTTAATGACATGTAGAAAAAAACCAAATTGCCCTTTAATGACATGTAAAAAGACCAAATTGCCCTTTATTGAATTTAATTCATCAACTAACCGAATTAAATTTCGAAAATATTTCACTACCATCTTACCATCGAATTGACCATAAAATACTCTAATTAGGGTCGATGTTTATTGATTGGATGCTTTAAAAATTTTCGAATGAGTTTAAAATCATTAATACCCATTACTTTTCAAAAAGGGCATTTTAGTGCTAAACTTTCGGAACTCCCGAAATCCATCCTATTCGACTTATTTTTGATCCGTTTCAGTATCATTAAACTCTAATACTTATTTCGGATATTTTTCATTATTTCAAGGTTGGATCCCACTCATGACCAAAGAGGCGAGCATGTGGAAGTTATAAAACCTTGAGGTCATGGGTTCGAGTGCCAGAAACTCACCCATGACCAAAGAGGACAGTACCTTTCAGGGTTGGGTGGCGTAGCCCGGTTACGGGGTCGGGGATCCAAGCCCGATACACAGAGTACGGACCCAACATTAAAAGCCAAATGGTAAGAGGCGAGCATGTGGAAGCTATAAAACCTTGAGGTCATGAGTTCGAGTGCCAGAAACTCACCCATGACCAAAGAGGACAGTACCTTTCAGGGTTGGGTGGCATAGCTCGGTTACGGGGTCGGGGATCCAAGCCCGATACGTAGAGTACGGACCCAACAAACATTCATTCTCATTAACAATAAAATAAACAAAACATCTTTGATTTTTTAAATTCCATACATCAGATATTGAATTAACCTTTGGAAACAACCTCTCTGTTAATTAGGGGTAAGGCTACATACAACTAGAAATATTTTTTAGAGTGCCAAGAAATAACCCACAATTGCACGTTTTAGCACAAAAGTTGCATACAAAAGCATGGCACTTGCTACTACTGAACATTTTTGGATCAACTCATTGTTTGGAGAATTTTTTTATAAAATGAGTGGCTTTGTTCGCCAAATTCTCATTAGTTTTCATGATACAATGTCTTGTATCTCATTGGATAGGCTTTATCTTCTTCTCTATCTTTAGATTTTCATTTTCGGACTTGAACATCATGTCCTTATTTCATAAGTTAGAGTCATTAAGGCAACTCAAACATCTTTTAATAAATTGATCAAACTTTTTGTATATGTTTAATAAATGAACTTATTAAAGGTCTCTAATATATTACTATAGATGATTTAGCAGTTTGGTCTTATGGTCACAAGTTCCTTGATAAAAGTTTTTGATTCCCTTAATTTGAAGTTATCGTATTCTTATCTTGAAAAACTTTTCAATTGCTCCTTTAACTCACAAAATCTATCCTCTCTTTTGTACATTTTAACACTTACCAAAATAAGGTTCTATATATGTGACCTTTTATGATCTTTTAACGAATTTGTATAAACATATCACACTTATTTTTTATTTTCAGCTTCTAAAAAGAGATTCTTCAATTCATCCACTAAATTCTAATTCTATAAGAAAAATTGATATTACAAATTTAATATACATAAACAATAAAAGAATATGCATTTGTCAGGCCAATTGCACGCAATAAATTTTCAATTATAAGAAGTTAGGAAGAACATTACAAATAAGAAGCTATAAATGTTTTATATACTAATTTAATAAACTACCACTTTAAGTGCATTGTCGTTTACACACTATAATCTATCAATCATTTACTCTTTCGATTACACATTAAATAAATTATTAATTGTAGGTTCTATTCATTATCAATAAACATTTGAATTTAATTTCATATAAAAAACAAATCCCATATGTCCAAAAATATATAAAAATATGTTTATACTATTTTTTCAATTTAACACATTTATGTGTATTGTAATTGAAGAAACAACCAAGATTTGACCTTTCATTAATCACTTACAAAATTCCAAGCATTTCCACTCATATTGATATCTTCACTAAAAAGATTTAAGAATTAATATCAAGATCGGTAAATTTACTCACTCATATTGATATCTTCACTAAAAAGATTTAAGCACTAATGTCAAGATCAGTAAATTTATCCTTTAAACCATACCCAAGCTATAGGAGATATTTGCTTGTTTCTATCATGACCAGTTGCAACCAATAAGGCATCTTTATTGAAATTCCCAAAAAATATCCATCTAACTCAATTATTTCTTAAAACCTAGCTAGGAAACTAGACTTCAATACACAAAACTCCATATAAAAAACCTCTTAAATGTTGGCTTCGATATATTCTCTTCTAGTTTTTTTTCTTCTAAATAATGAATTATATATCCTTGTAAACTCATCTTAACTTATTTCATAAGACCATAACTTCACATAATAGTCTTTCTTAGATCTTCTTAATTCTCCAAGAGCTTTCTACTTAACACTATAACATTTAGATTTAGTAACATATAGCGTATACTTTTTTTAACTTCATCTATTATCTTCCTAATTGGCCATTTTGAGTTCCTTAAACTTGTATATAAATACATTTGCTATCATTTCCTATTAGATTACTTATTTCATTGCACTTTCTTCTTATTATTTTTTTATAATATTATCACAAAATATTGTTCATTTATAATATAATTGTTATAAACCCTTAAAAGGTACATTGAGCTTCGTAACAATCTCCCATTCTCATTCCATTTCTTTTTATTTTGACATCCAACTATTTTTAATTGTTTAACTTCTAGTTGCTTTCTTAAAATGATTATGATCCTTAAACTTTGTGTCAATTTCAAATTGAACATCCTTTATACCCACTTTTGTTTAAACAAAATGTACTTCTTCTTCCTAATAACTACATGAAACTATTTGTCATTTATAGTCATTGGTGATTTAATCTTAACGTCACTATCCTCATATTCACAGCATAAATTGTGTGAACTCCTTTATTGTAATTGAGAATTTCTTTAAACTACTATAACCTAACTCATTACAAGTCTTCCCACATCTTTTAACCACATCAACAATTTCATCACATTCAAACTCCTTAGAAACCTTCTTTCTATATTTCTTCTCATTAGCTATCATATTAAGGTACTCTTGATCATATGTTGCACACATTTCTTTTTTGATGATTCATTTTGAGATATATTCATCTCCTAAATAAAGAATTAGAAATTAATGATTTTGTTCCACTTTAACTTAGAATAACCCTTCTTAATTTACATTCATATTCTACTACATATTAGTTTTTCTTTTTGTTAGTGCTAGCATTAGAATCAAGTTCTTTATTGTTTCTAGTAGGTTTTTCATTATGATGCCTATAACATTTTAAAATGATTATGTAGTTCAAACATGTCATTTTAGAAAACTTTGTTGACATATCCTTATCATGTTACAAGCTTAACTCTCTCAAACATATCATCGGTTCATTATAAAATTTATACAACATGCATATGACATGAGGTCCTTTGTCCTTTGGCATACCTTTTAATACTACATAATATGTAACATCTCAGATCACCCGCTTACAAATATTGTCCGCTTTGGGTCTTGGCCCAGTCAAGCCCTCACGGTTTTGATTTTTCCGAGGCCTTCCCAGGAGGTCACCTATCCTAGGACTACTCTCACCCAATCACGTTTAACCTTGGAGTTCTGATGAGATCTGGTCCATTAGGCTATGAAAAACGCATCTGTAAGGGAGAGGTATCCGTATCCTTATAAGGCGTACTTCATTCCTCTCCCCAACCGATGTGGGATCTCACACTCTCCACCCCCCTTAGGGCCCTGCCCTCTTTGGGGTCCAGCCTAGCTGGCACAACGACTCGGGTACCGGCTCTGATACCACCTGTAACATCCCAGATCACCCGCTTATAGATATTGTCTGCTTTGGGCCTTGGCCCAGCCAAGCCCTCACGATTTTGCATTTCCCGAGTCCTTCCCAGGAGGTCACCCATCCTAGAACTACTCTCACCTAAGCATGTTTAACCTCGGAGTTCTGATGAGATCTGGTCCATTAGTCCATGAAAAATGCGTCTGTAAAGGAGAGGTGTCCGTACCCTTATAAGGCGTACTTCGTTCCCCTCTCCAACCGACGTGGGATCTCACATAGTAAGTTACAAACCCTAAATTTTTCCAACACTTCTTTATAATGAAACTCAAAATTCATTAGCATTTACAGTAGAAAAATTAAATTCATTGCCATCATATTATATATATATGTATATGTATATATATTTATGTGTATGTGTATATATATATATATGTATATGTATATGTATATATGCAGAAAGATAAAAATGAAAATGAATGAAAAGAGAGAAAGTATATGAAATCTATTTTACTAAACAAGGACAAATGAATAAAAAATCACACACCCAATTATAAGAATTTTCTTACATGGATTTTTTATTTGTTAATAGTTAGCAATAATAATAATAATAATAACAAAGAATAGCATAATAATAAAGAAAAGGTAAATAATAAGCAATATAAATAAATTAATCACTTCAATCATGTACTAAGAAAGCATAAAATTCAATTAATGCTTTTAATTTGGTTAAGTAAATCATAAAAATAACTATTCATGCTCTACTTGACCAAAAGCATATTTTTTTAAGATTAATGACTCTAATAATGAGTCATTATACTTTTGTTTAGTCTAAGTGCATATATCGATAAATTTTCAATTTAATTAATAATACAAGGCATTTAGGAAAGACACAAAGGCCATTTAGTATAAACTTATAATTGAAAAAAAATTAACAGATAAATGTGTTGGAGGTGAAAAACATGATCAGTCCCCTCACTTGTAAGAACCACCAAGAAGTAAAAAAATTTAAATAAATGGCAGAAAGTTCAAGTATAAAAAGAGAGACACAAGATTTTTTTACATGAAAAACTTAAATTAAGGTTAAAAACCACAAGTCATCAAGACCAATTAAACAAGCTCTACTATGATCGAACCAAAGTATAAATAGTCCCAATCAAATGCATAAAATTGTGCCAATAATCAATAGCCAAAAAATGTACTAGTATGCAATACAAAACAAGAAAGTAAAGAAAAACCTCCCACCAATAGCCTTTGTTCCTAAACGAATATCATTGTCTAAAAGTTGCTAATGGTAAAACTAACTATTAGATATAAAGAGCATTATATCCTTGACTTGCTGACCAAATTTCAACCTGATTAGACCATGAATGGCTGACTGATTGTTGACTTGATCATGGTAGCATAGTTATCGACAAGCAAAGAACTCTCCCATGCCTTCTTTTTGCTATCCTCACATTTTCACTACTGTTGTGCAGCTTCAAAACACTTAACTTTCAAAGGTTAAAAGTAACCTTAATTTAATGCTTCTCTACTTAGTTAAGTGACATACAAAGGCTTGCAACTTTGGACCTTTCTCTATATAGGAAAGAAGACCTAATAAATCTTCCCTTCATAACTATATGGAGATAATTGCTAATTCAGAGATTCCACAACAAGCTTTAAGTTTCCATCTTGGTAAGGCCTTGGTAATCATATTAGCTCCATTCTCATCAAAATGAACTTTTACCACTTCTAACTGTTTTGCATCCAAACACATCATATATCTAATGATACCTCATCTCAATATGATTGCATCTAAAATGAAAGGTTGAATTCTTGTTAAGATGTATAACACTCTTATTATCATAAAATAGTACTTACTTCTTTTAAGTAAGTTTAAGCTCCTACAAGAATTTCTTCATCTAGATCAACTTCTTGAATACTTCAATTATAACAATAGACTTTGCCTCAGTCATGGGCAATGTTATACACTTTTGCAATTTAGATTGCCAAGACATAACTTTGCCTCTAAATTTAATCAATAATCCAAAGTGGACTTTCTAGAATCAATGTCTACAATCAAGTCTGAGATAGTATATCCTACAAGCATAGGACCATCACCTCCAAAATAAAGCTTCAAGTGACTAATGTTATAGAGATACCTTAAAATCTATTTCATCACATTCTAATACTCTTTTCATGGTTTGGAAGAAATTAACTAATTATACTAGCAACATGCACAATATCTAATCATATACATACCATTGCATACATCAAATTTCCCTTAGCATATATATAAAGAACTTTTTTCATGCCTAACTTCTCAGCTTTGCTAGAAGGACTCTGCTTAGAACTTAATTTAAAATGTGTAGCAAAATGAGAACTTACTGTGTTAACCTTGTCCATTTGAAATCTCTATAATAACTTATCAATATGCTGTTCTTGTGACATCAAAAGTTTCTTCTCCTTCCTATTATGTGTAATTCTTGCCTAGAATCTACTTAGCTAGCCCTAAATATTTAAGGGAAAATGACTTCCCTAATTGTTTCTTTAACTATACAATCTTGGAAACACTTTTTTCAATAAGAAGCATGCCATTAATATATACAAAAGGATAATAAGGTCATCATAAAATAATTTTCTCACAAATACATAATAGTTAGCAGTAGTCTTCTTATAGCCTTGCTCATATATAACATACTCAAACTTCTTCTACCACTGCCTTGGAGCTTGCTTCAGACTATATAGGCTATTTCCTAAACTCCACATATATTTTTCCTTTCCTTTCACCTCAAACCCATTAGGTTGTTCCATGTAAATGTCCATATGCTTTACTTCTAGATCAAACATACAATCTAAACTCAACACAGTTCTAATAGATGACATTTTAACCACCTGCAAGAAGATCTCGTAAAAATCAACACCCTTTTTTTAACTATAGCCTTTCATCACTTATCTAGTTTTATAACTTGAAGATGCATAAAATTTTTCATATTTCACCTATAGGAAAAACCTATTTTTTAAGGCCTTTTCCCCCTTAGGCAATTTCACAAAGTCAAAAAATTGATTACGATGCAAAGATTTCATCCTTATCTTCTATTGCATCTAAACACAATTTTCTTTTCTTCACTATCTATGACCTCTTCAAAGCTTTTAGGTCTTCCCCAAAAATCAAGGTCACAAATTAATTAGAAGAATACCTTATAAGAGGTTGACTATACCTGGTAGACCTCTTGAGTTGAACTTAAGGAAAGTTTTATGAGTTATGTCTTATTTGGAGATGGTTCTACTTACAACTCAATATCATTTGTTGGACCACTCAACTCATCCTTAAGCTCTTGTTCATCAGCATCATCATAATGTGCATCATCTATATTGTGAGTTGGCAACCTTACTAGATAAACATTATTCAAATCACAATTCTTTCTTGACTCAATCTTCTCCACCTTATCAATGTCATCAATGTTTGGTCTTCCATGAATTCCACATCATGAATTTAGGCTAGCCTCTTCGTAATAGGGTTATATAACATGTAGCCAAATACATCTTGACCATAACCAATACAAATGCATTTCTTTGTCTTCATGTCCAATTTAGACCTTTAAAATTTTGAAACATGCATAAAAGCCTTGCAACTAAATACTCGTGAATGAACAAGGCAATATTCTTACCAATCCAAATTAAGTTTGGTGCTTCATTATCTAAAGCAACTATAGGACTAAGATTAATCACATGTACCAATGTGTAGAGTGTCTCACCCTAAAAGTATTAAGGTAGTTTTGCCTCTAAAAGCATAACTATCTCAATCAAACTCTTATTCATCCTCTCTACTGACCTATTTAGCTTAGGAGTCTTTGTATATCTAATTCTTTGTTGCCTGCAATAAGTGTTAAAGGCTCCATAATACTCATGACTATTTTTAGTGTTAAGCTTCTTTTATGATTATCTCTCAACCAATTCCTAAAACTGCTTAATTTTTCAAGAATTTTGTCTTTTGTCTTTAAAGTATTGACCTAAAGCTTTCTAGAATGATCATCAATGAAGGTAATAAAATAAAATGCACTAATAAATGACTTTACTTTTAAAGGACCATAAATGTCCAAATGCACCAGTTCAAGCAACTCTGACTTTTTTGAGGGAGGATGTATCTTGAAGGATACTCTAATATTTTTACCAACCATGCAATAAGAACACTTCTCTAACTCTACATTCTTCAATCATAGGAGCACATCCTTTTTACCTAAACAATTTAACCCCTTTTCACTAATGTGATTGGGCCTTTAGTGGCATAAATTTGATGTCTCCATATCCATATCAGTCATGGTATTTCTAGTAACTAAAGCTTTTCTCCAATACAATTTAGAAATTTTCTTCTCTTGGGCCACAACCAAGTTACATTTTCTTATTTTCCATTTTTTTTCTCCACCAAAATAATTACAATAAGCCCTATCATCAAGCACTTGGATAAAAAATAAGTTGAACCTCACACTTGGAGCATGTTTAATTTCCTTGAGTAATTACTTTGTTCCATTATTTATTTGCAGGTACATATCAACAATAGCAATAACCTTGGAGACACATCATTACTCATCCTCAAAATGTCAAACTCACCTGATGAGTAAGGTGTGAAGAACTCCCTCTTAAGTGTAACATGTAGTGTAGCACCACTATCCACTGTCCACACACTTTTATCATATACAAGATTAAACAAATAATAATTTTGAAGAATAACAAGTTCATCCCAGGTTGTTGTTTTGAAGAATAACAAGTTCATCACAGGTTGCTGTAGTCACACGATTATCATTATTATGATCTTATTATATCTACCTTCCTTTCTTGTCTTTGTTCCCCCTTTTTAATATAAAGCAACTTTTCTTAGTATGACCCCTTTTATGATAGTAGTGGCACTTAACATTCTTGTACCTAGATTTGGACTTGCTTTGGCTCTTGTCTCTACTAGGCTTCTATATTCTTTGTTTTTCTCCCCTATTTTCAATAACAAGCACCCTGGATTGAGATGAAGAACCATATATCTTTCTTCTCATCTCTTCATTAAGAACACCACATTTTATTGTTTGCAAAAAAATAATACCATTAGGGTAGAATTAGTTAAAGAGACTTTAAATATGTAGTATGAATAAGGTAGAGTCTTCAGTACCTATGGTCTTAAAATCTCATCATCAAACCTGATACCCATTCCTGATAATTGATATAAGAGGCCTTAAAAATCATTTAAGTGATCTGAAAGGAAAGTCCCATCCTTATATATCAAATTCATCAAAGAATTCAGCATAAACAATTTATTTGTTCCCTAATTTGGAGGCATACAGAGATACTATCTTCTCTCATAAAGTTATAACACATGTCTCCTTATCAATATGATTACAAACATTATCTTCTACCAAATGAAGCCACAAACTTGTTGATGCTCAATTTTACATTTTTCGTCAGACTTAGATTTCGATTCCTAAGTAGCAAAGATAGATAAAATAATTTTTCACAAATAATAAATCCTTCATCTTCCCTTTCCAAATATGGTAGTTAGTTCCATTTAAACAAACCATTATGTTTATATTTGCCTCCGTTGTTTAAGCAAGTTAAGCTAAGATAATGATAAACCTTACTCTACACCACTTATTGGGGATGAAAAACACAATCAATCCCTTATTTGTAAGAACCAATAAGGAGTAAATAGATAAAAACAAATGGAAAAAAATTCAAGTATAAATAGAAAGACACCCGAATTTTACTTGGAAAGCCTATTAAATTAAAGGTAAAAATCATTGGTTATCAAAACTAGTCAAATAAGCTCCACTATGATCAAGCCAAAGTATAAATAGTCCCAATCAAATGCACATAACTATGCCAACAATCATCCTTTAAAATAAAGTACAAATATATGAAACATGAAACAAGAAAGTGAAGAAAAACCTCCCACCAATAGCCTCGATTCCAAAACAAATATCATCATCTAGTAGTCACTAATGGGAAAACTGATTGTTGGATATAAAAACCCATTGTGTCCTTGACCTATTGACCAAATTTTAGCTCAATCAGACTATGAATGACACATTGATTATCAACTTGACCATGGCTGCTAAAGTAGAGAATTGTCTCTTGTTTTCTTTATGTTATTCTCACATTTACATTGCTATTGTGCGGCTACAAAACACTAAATTTCAAATGGTAAAAGCAACCTTAGTATAATCCTTCTGCACTTTGTTAAGTGAGACACATATAGACTTGCAACTTTAGACCTTTGTCCATATAAGAAGGGGGCCCAAAACTTAACAAAAATGCACTAAATTTTAATATCTCAATTATGGAAAAATTTTCATTGAATCATTTAAACATTTATTGTATATATAATTTTGATAGGGAAAAATTTTTTGGCTAGGAAAAGAATTAGAATAAATAAAAAATAGACACATTTATGATGACTTTTTAAGGTTTTAATCTCAGGCATTCGACCAAAGCCAGGCTATATGAAAAAAGAAAAACAAAATGTCAAGTAAATCCTCAGATAAACATATTCAATTTATGCTTCAAGAAATATAAAATTCATTTGAGGTCATAACAATTATATCCATAACTGAAATATAACAATGTTAAACTTTATCATACAAAAAAGCAAACTCCAAATAAATTCATAAAAATAAACATGCAGAGAAATAGATGGTAAAACATTTCTTTGAATTAGACTTTAAATGGTTATGCAATTTCCTTTATTGAAAACATATATCAATATGAATAAATGTAAACTAAAAATAATTATTAACTTTGTAAATATGCAAACATATTTGATGATGCAAAATAGAGATTAATTGTTACTTACAAATTTAGAGTTTAGAATTCTAATGATTCTTTAAAGATATCATTATATATATTCATAATTTTATGATCTTAAGATTTAAGATTCTGATAGGAAATTTAAGGATTAGGGACTTGAATGACTAATATATTCCACAAATATTTTTAAATTAGAAATCATATGGGTTTAGATGGGACAATTGGTGTAAAGAAAAAATAAAATAAATACAAAAGTGAATGTTTTTTAGGATAATTTGGCTTCATGCCAAGAAGGTTTGTGACAAAATGTTACATCTCCTAAGAAGATTAATGAAATATTATAGGGCAAGATAGAGTAATCTACTCTTAGTTTTTATTGATTTAGAAAAGGCATATGATAAGATACCTAGGGAAATCATATAGAGCTATTTAGAAGTTAAGGGAGTTCCTTTAACCTATATATAGGTTATTAAGGATATGTATGAAGGGGTAAAGACTAGAGTAAGGACGATTGGAGGAGATACATAAAATTTTTCTATCGATATTGGGCTATACCAAGGCT
Source organism: Erythroxylum citrifolium (assembly GCA_026284465.1). Classification (NCBI taxonomy): domain Eukaryota; kingdom Viridiplantae; phylum Streptophyta; class Magnoliopsida; order Malpighiales; family Erythroxylaceae; genus Erythroxylum; species Erythroxylum citrifolium. The sequence continues at coordinate 14,195,183 of JANKOE010000005.1, forward strand.
CGTCGTTGAGTCCTTTTTGTTTGCAGTAGTGATGGATAATCTCACTAAGAATATTCAAGAAAATGTGCCTTGGTGTATGTTGTTTCTTGACAACATTATCTTAGTGGATGAGACAAAAGAGGGTGTCAATGTCAAGCTAGAACATTGGAGGGATACATTAGAGTCAAAGTGTTTTAAATTAAGCAAGACTAAGACTGAATACTTAGAGCGTAACTTGTTGAATTATATGGTGGCTTCTGATGTAAAGGAAAAGATTGCTTCAGAAGTTATACCAAGAAAAAAGTGTTTAACTACCTAGGTTTTATCATTCAAAGCAATAGAGAGATCGATAAAGATATAGTCCACCGTATTAGATCAGGGTGACTTAAATGGAGAAGTGTTTGAGGAGTTTTATGTGACAAGAAGATACTACTTAAGCTCAAAGGCAAATTCTATCATTTAGCTATTAGGCAGGCCATGTTATATGAGATGAAATGTTGATCTATCAAACAAGTGCATAATCATAAGCTAAAGGGGGCGGAGATGAGGATGCTCTCTTGGATATGTAACCTTACTAGAAGAGATAAGGTCAAGGATGTATTGGTAAGAGACAAATTAAAGGTAGTCAATATTAAGGAAAAATTAAGAAAGACGAGGCTTAGGTGATTTAGACATGTTTAAAGGAGACACCCTGACACTTCAGTGAGAAGATGTGAAAATTAGTACTTAGAGACTATAAGAGAAAAAATGAACGCCTAGGAAGAACTAGGGACAAGTAATCAAGAATGATATGACTCTGCTGGAACTTACTATAGGTATGACCCACAAAAAGAAAAACTTTGGTGTACTAGGATATGGATAAAGGATCTCATATAGAGAGATCTTTCTCGTTCTCTTAAGTCTTTCAAATATTTTTCTTCAAGTCTTTCAATTTATTGTTAGCCTTAATATTTTGAGTAATACTTCCCTCCTAGTTATTTAGCCTAAGTAGTTTCTTACTTAGTTTAATTACTTTCTTGTAATGGGTGGTTTGGTTTATTCTTGTACTTGTCTTTTTTTTATTTGCATATTTATTCACTTATTTTTAGCTTTTATTGTTAATCTTTACGATGTTCTATATGTACTGTATTATATATTGCATTACATATTTTTATATTTATTTCGTATTATCATTATTTTATATTACATGTGAGTTTATCAGAAGCAGCTTCTCTGCCAGGTAAGAGTAAGGATTCATACTATTATACTTCCTCAAACTCTAAGTTTTAGCAGGACTCTCATTAGGTGTCGTCGTTGTTGTTGTTATTATTATTATTATAGTTATGAATGATATTTAAAATTTGTTAAAATCTCGTTTCATGTTATATGTATTCAAAAATCATTTTAAATATAAAATTAAGTGAATTTATACCTTTTCTATGGAATTTTGGATCAAGTGAGGACATTATGCTCACTTATATTCTCAACTTAGTAAAATTTTGCTTTTAAATTAGAAGGACAACATTTCATTAAGTAAATCATCAGCTCACAGAATGAATAAGTCGGCCAAGACAAAAGTTGAATACACAGGAAGCAGTAGATAAACCAAATTTGAAATGGTCATGAGCCACTCTTAGAGATATGGTTGATAAAGACATGAAAAATCACCATATGGCTCTCGTTTAGACATAGCAACAGTCGGCTCAGAAGCTACCTGAGCTACGCTTACCCCCCGTTTGGTTACTGTCCCCGTGAGTGGGGACAGTAGACAGGACATTAAAATCCTGTCACTCCAGCGTGTTTGGTTGCTGTCTCTGCCGGTTTTGTCACCTGCCACCGACAGACATAGACATTAATTTCTGTCTATCTCCAAACCGTAGGACTGGCGTCTGTCTGACTCTGCCTCCGCCTCTTCATTCTTCGTTTTACTCATTTGCCCACGATCCAGCGTCTGTTTTCTTCCCCGACTCCGGCTCTCCCCCGACTGTTGTTCGTCTTCGTCCC
>JANKOE010000005.1:14201373-14218370 GCA_026284465.1 Erythroxylum citrifolium
TCATTCATTAATTAAAATACTGTAATTAATTAATTAAAATATTATTATTTGTTAAAAGATAATTATTCATTAATTAAAATATTTTAATTAATTTTTAATTAAAATATAAAATGACAATATAATAAATTAAAATATTATTAATTAATTACATTATAACTAATTAAAATATAATTATTCATTAATTAAAATATTATTACTAATTAATTAAATATAATTAACTAAAATATTGTTATTAATTAATTAATTAATTAAAATAATTCATTGATTAATTAAAATACTCTAATTAATTAATTAAAATATTCTAATTAATTAATATATTGTAATTAATTAATTATATTATTTTTTACAAACTAACAACTATCAATAGTAATGGTAATCATTCCTTCCTCTTAACCAACCATCATAATTATAATGATAATATCCATTCTCATTTCTCACTATATTCATTCTCATTTCTATTACCATTCCCCCGCACAAACCAAGCGCCCCCTAATACACCTCTTCAAGTGAAAGCTTTTTGGAGATAAAACTTGCACAAACTCATTCTATCTTGTGCTGAATAATAAATGGGTGGTAAGATTTGAACTCGCAACAACTTAATAAAACTATTCTTTTAAAATGTATCTGAAAAAGTTATGACCTAATTTGACATTTTTATCAATACTTATATAACTATCTATTTGAGATAAATCTAATTATTTAGTGAATAAAAATATGACCATGTTTTTGTATTTGGTACGTGGCTAAATTCATAATTCATCTCTAAATTTTATCTTTCAATTTTTTGGTATAGTTTATGTCTTATTGAGTTAATTTAAAATTTAAAATTTAAAATTTTCTATTTAAGTATAAATTCTTTGAAATATTTAATAAGGTCTTTGATTGGAAGTATTTAATGTAATACTATCAATTAGAAAATAAAGTTTTAAGTTATAAAATTAAAATAAAATAACAAGATAAGTCAATTCCAAAGAAATTTATGAGTAGCAATCAAGATACGAATATTAATACCAATGCTTTATTAAGGCAAACCAAAAACGTCATTGTTTATGCAATGACTTATCAGAAGTAAACAGATTACCAATTCAATTTGGCACATTCTTGAACACTTGCGTGCATATTTAGAAAGGATCGTAAGTTTATGCACTTCTAGAATTTTCAAACCCGTTTCATGACATGTGAATGTATGTCTTTTATCTTGCTAATAGTTGTATCATCAAGTTCAACATTTTTACTCGAGTTCACACTAATTTTATTTGTTTATAACTTTATTATATTAGGGAATCACAAATTAATTCAACCCCTCATTTTATGAAAACGTAATTCTCTTTAATTTTGTGGATTCAACACAAATTCTCGAGACGTAATTGACTTCTAAATGTAATCAAATATCACTTATGATTACAAAGGAGATTAATCTTTGATATAACCAATCTTTGTGGTTCCTCGACTAGGGCAGTGGCGAAGCCAGAAATTTATTTCAAAGGGGGCAATGTATCCAATCCAAGGGGGGCAATGTATCCAATCTACCATGGGCATTTGCATATCTTCTATTCTTTTTTAATAAAAAAAAATTTGAGGGTGGGCATTTGCCCACCCTCACCTAGCAGTAGCTTTGCTACTGGATTAGGGTATCCACCGGCGGACCCAGTGACTAATCCCCTCGCTGATTTGTAGGTACCTCATAGGGTGAGACAGCTGTCCCAAAAATCTAAGGCTGATCCATACCCAAAGTGAAGGATCGATTTGTTAGACAGATTTCTTAGAAATCGTGAGGCTGAGATCTATTTGTGAGAATAATATGTGTATACATCACTCGTTGTTGACGGGTCGATTTGTTTCTGAGATTGGCATACTAATTCCAACGTAAACAAAACATAAAAGAAGTTGTTAGTCCCAACCGACTGAGATGGGGGCATATTAATTAATTATTGTCGTCAAGCGATTTTTCCATCGCCTCATTTGCTTCATTTCATTATCCCTACCAGTAGCGAAGCTACAGCTTTGCCCACCCTTAAATTTATTTTTAAAAGAATATATATATATGCTGTATGCATATAGAAGTTGCCTTCTCCACCTAAAAGAATGTCTTACTCATGGTGGATTGGATAAAAATTTTTTTTGCCCCCCCTGAAACAAATTCCTGACTTCGCCACTGATCCCTACGTACCTGAAAGGTGTAATGGAATGAGACTGTTTATAAGCTCCCTCGCAAAACATTGAGGGAGGAACAGTTGGACTACCTCCTTATTAAAGGGCTGGAAGAATATAGTTTATTTAGGAGAAAAACATGCTTAGGCTATATTATATTATATTAGAACTGAGCAACTATTAATGTTTGCCGAAATAAATACTGTTAAATTCAAAGAGTGTGGTTGAGTGGAAGGGACTCATCCATCCTTAACCAAATGTCAGGGGTTTGATCCTTGGCTTTAGGTATGGAGCAGCCTTAAATTCTTGGGCCAGCTGTCCCACTCTGTGAGGTGCCTGCAAACCAACGAGCAGATTAGTCACTGGATCCACCGATGGATACTCTGGTCTAGGACAAAAAAAAATACTGTTAAACCTCCTAATAAATCTAATTGTCGAGGTTTCTAAAATCACATAAATCCAATTGGAATATCCAAAATTTATCAAAGTGAGAAGAAAAAAAAATTACCCTTAAGACTAAGTATATTATATATTGTTATAATCCACTTCATTTCATTTATTAAATGACTTGTACTATAAAAATAAATTAAATGATATCGCAGAACGTCAAGCTGTTCTATAAGCATTGTATGATCTTCAGGTAAATTATTTGGAATATCTTTATTTTTTAATAATTTATTAGCTATATCTTAACTTTTTATTTTGTAACACTTTATATTATAACTTATAAAAAATGCATAGACTTAAGCATTGCTAAAAATAAAATGTAAAATTGTTTTTACAAAATTTGGCTGGACTTTTTTTTATATTTTTTTAAAAAATTTAGCCTTTTTAGAAAGATAAAAGAATGCTTTTTATCAGATATTTTTCGAATTTTTATTAAAGGTGTATTTAATTATTCTTAAAATGTGTACAAATTTTAATTTAAATTTTTAAGTATTGGTTTTTCTATAAAGATAACAACTCAACATAATTTAATTGTTATATATATATATAGTGATATTTACTGTTATACAATAAAACTATATATTTAATATTTTATTCACATTTCAAGATATTTTAAATTTATCCTATATCTTTTAACCAAAAAATTAGGTTGAATTGAGGAGTATTAGTTCAAGGAAGTTGATGTAAAAGAACAGAAAAAATGAAAACCAGCATCAGGTTTGAAATTGCTTGATCAACTTTGACTAAACTCATACAATTTCCAATCACTTACTGTAGAATTGCATCAGGAGCGTAGCTCTGCCGCAAATTAAGACATGTCTGGCGAGTGGCATGAGCTTCATATTTGAAAACCAGCCCTCCCTTTTCGACCTTTCTTTCACCCAAGGATTGCGGTGTGATTAAATTCTTATTATTCAAGGCTAGCCAGCTGCTTTTTAATGTCTAACGATTATGACAGGCTGGCTGATTAATTCTGCGGTAAGTAAATGTCTACACTTTGGCAAATTCATGATACTATTAATATCCTCAAGATGTTGAAAGCCATACTTTTTTAAAAATAAACATTATATTAATTCTAACTTTAGTTTTACATTTAAGGATTGTCTTTTTCTCTTGAGATTATAACATTCGATTTGGAATACCATTATTTTGAGTAAAAGAGACTTTTTCGTAGATGTATAAATGTAATTAATTTGATTTTAATTTTACTCTTAACCTGAAGTGGAGTTGATCCGGCTTGAGACCCTCTGTCCCTATTTTAGTGTATCTACTCTGTTCCATTCAATACAAACCATCTATTTATGTGAGTCCCACATAAATAAATAGTTTGGATCAAATAGGACAGAATAGGTACATAAAATAGGTACAGAAGATTTGTACCTGTTGATTCTATCCTGCTACTTATCTAGCAGCCCTAATGAAATGAAACCTGCTGTAGTAGTAGGCAGTACGAACTGTGACTTCTTCGACATCATATCGCTTGCCTTTTTGGAGTAGGTAGAGTCGAGAATATATAGGGGTTGCATAAGGTTTGAAGTTGATTGATCCACTTTGACTAAACTCTTGTACTTCCCTACCAATTTGGTGGAAAGGCATCAGAAAAGCAGGCCTGCAGGGAATTATATATGTTCGGCAAGGATCATGAGATTCAAGGATTGTGGCCGTGATTACTGTAAAACGCTCTTCTTTAAATTATTGTTCAAGGATTGTGACATTAATTCGGCGGTAAGTAAATGTCTACATTTTGGCCAACTTGCTCATGTGTGAACTCGTGGAATCTAGGATTTGAGGAATCAAGTTTTGTCGTGTTCAAAGCTCATGGACAGAGACAAAATGATTAACGATTTTGAGGGGAGGATAATTCTCTAAATATGATACATAGAAGTACTAAAATTCCGAATATGCTAAGTTTATGTAACAAATATTTCCAAAGTCATAATACTTCCTCCTATTTAAAATAAGTGTCGTTTTTAGAGGAATGCACATTTATTAAGAAAATTAATAAAATGTCTGAGATACCCTTATTAATTACATGTTAAAGTGTCTTGAAAATATAATCTGTGTAATCTGTGTAATTAAGATGTGAGAGAAATTAAAGAGTAATTTTGGAAGTAAAATAATAAATATGCATAAAATATTTATTTTGAATAATTAAAATTTTTCTGAAACGACATGTATTTTAAATAGAAGGGATAACCATTAGCTAACATTAAAAAAAAAAAAGCAAAATGAAAAGTACTTCTATCTGGGAAGATCATCATCATTACCAAACCTTGATGAAGAAATGCATTCAGGCAAATTTCTAATAATTATTACCATATGACCATAATGATCTCCTTTTTCTCTTTTCACATTATGATTACCATAGGACCGTAATGATCTCCTTTTTCTCTTTTCATATTCAGCAATTTTAAAATAGAAAAGTAAAATTAATTAATAAATCTAGAGTAGCCTGAATACTTTGAAGTGACCAAAAATAAACAACTTTTAGATGCTTGAAGATACAGCTACTTAGTAAAGGAGTGATTGTAGGGACACTTGAACTACTACTACTACAAATGCCTGATCATTTCAGGAAAAAACATGAAAAAATTGCTATCAGCTACAAAACCCTGGTTAACCCCAGAAATAGTAGTAGAATTAGGTATGAGGACGTTCTTATAGTCCTCCACCAGAGACGTCACTGAAGAAATTCAAGTTGTATTGATGAAGAAAGTTCCTACTACAAGTGGGATTCGGTGACTGAAAAAGATGTGAAATGGACCCAAACTGATGACGTTCTATTCTTCCGATATAGTAGAAATATGGAGTAAAGTAGGCACAACCATACACCCAACTCAAGCCAACAAAAAGCACTAAATGATGGCAATTAATACAACATTATCTCTACAACTACAACCATATGTGTCCAAATCCCAACCATCTCAAACCCTCAAAGAGTAATTAAACACAGCTGTGCCAAGATTTGACTTTTTGGCAGCTTCCTTTCACACCTGCATATATAGCTGCTGATCCACACCTGTTCAAAACATTTAAGGTTTTTGTTTGCATCTTTTGATGTCTACGTCGCGCGGTGGCCTTTTTTGTGAATCTCTAGGAAACTGTAGAAACATGTCTAAACATGTTTGATTATTATCTACCGTAAAAGAATCTTTAGGTTAATCAGTTCTTTTCATGGTGCTCTTATTCAAAGATTAGAACATTCTGCTCTCCATTAAACCTCGAAAGCATTTTCTAGTGGAGTTTCCAACAAAAGGGATTTTTCTTTTTCTAATTAATGAGGTTGCCATATGCTTAAAGATCACTTGGATTGAATGAGCCATTTGTGAACCAATTATACACCTTTGGGAGGAAAATTGCCAACCCATTGAATTCTTGCTGACTCATTCATGTCATTTAAGTGATTATATTAAGTTTATAACCAATCAGAAGCACAATAAAAAAAGATAATGCTAATCCAAGGGATGTGGTTGAGTGGCAAGGACTCATCCATCCTTAATCAAAGGTCAGGGGTTCGATCCTTGTCTTTGGGTATGGAGCAGCCTTAAATCCTTGGGCCAGCTGTCCATCCCGTGAGGTGCCTATAAGCCAGCGAGGGGATTAGTCATTGGGTCTGCCGGTGGATACCCTGATCTAAGACAAAAAAAAGAAAAGAAATAATGCTATCACTAATCTCCAACTTGTCACCAACTTCCTATTTTATGTATTTCCATGTCTGTCCCAATTTATTACTCCTTAATTGCATTCCAACGACCCTCCTTTGTCCTTCCACAATCAAAACCAAACCGTCGATCCTAAACTATAAGAATCGAGGAAGGCACTTAGAATTAGAATTACACCATAATACTCGTGAGCTTGTAATTATCCCCCTTCAGGGTTCAAACGTTTATAGAATCAATCGTCTAATACTTTCAACGCAACAAAAATAATAAATAGCATTTCTAGAACAGATTCTGACGACAAGTAGGGTAGTTTTGACCAAGCAAGGTAGAGGTTTCAGCCATCCTGACTATAGTCCTACGCGGTTGATGGGCGCCAATGTATGACCAGAACATAACCCTACGTAAGAAAGAAACCTACATTAGCGACCAGAACATAACCCTACGTAAGAAAGAAACCTAAGTAGGATCAAATGTAAATGTTTCAGAACAAGTATAATCAAATATCAAACATTTTAAAACATCAATGTCACAATCTTTATACAAAAAAAAAGGGTAATCAGATTAGGTGCTAATTGGCCGGTTGATATCATACAATTCAACCATGTAACCTACCCGCGTTGAAGAAAAGGCACGGCTCCGTTTTTTATAAAGGCTTCAGACATTTAAAGTGCTCACATATAATACATGCCCAAAAGTAATCATCCTCCTCAACTCATTTTGCTTTCTAACTTAGATCCATGATCATCTAGTTCTCATCTCCGCCATGCAGCTGAATCGTCTTTGCATTGTTTTACCAGCCGATTTGGATGAACCTGAGCCACCGAGTAATCATCCCAAGGTGCCAAGTTCAGGCCACAAAGAGGTTGAGAACCGCGAGAAACGCGGTTGTGGGGGTCAAGTTCTTGCCTTTCTTGGCAAGTCAATTCGCAGGTTGTATGACTCCAAATGGGTTGGTTCCTGTTTGCATGATAAGATGGCCAAACACAAGTCTGGATCTTTCCATGACCTGGCAGGAATACAGATATCTGAGAAAATGGTTGGCGGTGACAATCCCAGGATTTTCAGCTATTCTGAGCTTTATATAGGGTCTAATGGGTTCAGTGAAGATGGAGTTCTTGGCAGTGGAGGTTTTGGCAAGGTTTATAGAGCAGTTCTACCAAGTGATGGTACTGTAGTCGCTGTGAAATGTTTGGCAGAGAAGGGTGAGCAATTTGAGAAGACTTTCGCAGCAGAATTGGTCGCGGTCGCCCACCTACGACATAGGAATCTTGTTCGTTTAAGGGGGTGGTGCGTTCATGATGATCAGTTGCTACTGGTTTATGACTACATGCCAAACCGGAGCCTTGATCGGGTATTGTTTAGAAGACCCGAAAACCTGACAACACAACTTCTTTCTTGGGAGAAGAGGACGAAAATAGTTGGTGGCCTGGCAGCTGCTCTGCATTATCTTCATGAACAACTAGAGACTCAGATCATTCATAGGGATGTAAAGACGAGTAACGTGATGCTTGACTCCGAATTCAACGCTCGGTTGGGCGATTTTGGATTGGCAAGATGGTTGGAACATGAACTCCAATATCAGACCAGGACTCTTTCGATGAGAAACCACCAATTTCGCATGGCAGAGTCCACCAGAATTGGTGGGACTATAGGGTATTTGCCACCTGAAAGCTTCCAGAAACGAAGTGTTGCCACTGCAAAATCTGATGTTTTCAGTTTTGGGATTGTTGTCTTAGAGGTGGCCTCTGGAAGGCGAGCAGTGGACCTGACATACCCTGATGATCAGATCATTTTGCTTGATTGGGTCAGGAAGCTATCCGATGAGGGAAAACTTCTACAAGCAGGGGATCATAGGCTTGCTGACGGATCCTACGCACTTTCTGATATGGAAAGACTAATTCATATTGGTCTTCTATGCGCACTTCACTACCCGCAATCTAGGCCCAACATGAAATGGGTAGTTGAAGCACTTTCCGGGAATATTTCAGGCAAATTGCCGCCACTGCCATCATTTCAGTCTCTCCCTCGATACATAACCCTGTCATCCTCATCCGCCACCAGCACAAACAACAGCAACACCACCAGGTCCAACACCACAACTGCCAGTTCCAACATAACACTCACTTCCAACACTTCATCCATCTATGTCACAGCCATTGGTGAAACTGTGTATGCAACTGCAGATATTGGACATCATGATTTTGACACTACTAGCAATAGAAGTCGTAGACAGAGCAATTACTTTGTGGTTGAAACTCCCAGGGAGATATCCTACAAGGAAATCGTTTGCGCAACAAACAATTTCTCGGATTCTCGAAGAGTGGCAGAGGTCGACTTTGGAACTGCCTATTACGGCATCCTTGATGATGGCCACCAAGTTGTAGTGAAGAGGCTAGGCATGACTAAGTGCCCAGCATTGCGCATAAGATTTTCAGCTGAACTCCAGAATTTAGGGAAGCTCCGCCACCGAAACCTAATACAACTCCGCGGATGGTGCACCGAACAAGGAGAAATGCTGGTAGTATATGATTATGCAGCAAACCGTCTTCTGAGTCACATCCTGTTCCATCACAAAAATAGAATTGGCCATTCCATCCTACGCTGGAGTCACAGGTTCAATATTATCAAGTCATTGGCTTCTGCCGTTCTCTATCTTCATGAGGAATGGGATGAACAAGTCATCCACAGACACATAACATCTTCGTCTATCATTCTCGATCTAGATATGAATCCAAGGCTCTGTAATTTTGCCCTGGCTGAATTCCTCACAAGAAATGATCATGCTCATAAAGCAGCTGCTAAGGCAAGTAAATCAGTCCGTGGGATTTTCGGCTACATGTCGCCAGAGTACATGGAATCTGGGGAAGCAACTACAATGGCTGATATTTATAGCTTTGGTGTGGTCGTTCTTGAGGTGGTCAGTGGACAAATGGCGGTCGATTTCCGGCAGCCTAAGGTACTATTGGTTGATAGAGTTAATGAATTTGAGGCACAAGGCAGACTGCTAGAGGAGTTGGCAGATATAAGGCTAAATCAAGAGTACAATCATAAAGAACTAATGAGGCTTATCAATTTAGGCATTGCATGTACAAGGTCGGATCCAGGATTAAGACCAAGCATGAGGCAGATTGTAAGCATACTTGATGGTAATGACCAATGGTTCAGGAAGGGAGGAAAAGGGAAGGAAAACCGAGAATCATGGAAACAAAAGAATGCTAGTTCCTTAGAACTGACTAAGAATATCCAAGCTTTGGGAATACATTGAGTAATAGAACACCCAAGAAGCTCAGGTTTTTATGTTAATTAAGAATGATTGTCTTTTAACTTCTGTACACTATTCTGTAGATTCTTTCTTTTGTTATAGATAGTCATGTTTCCAGATTTATTGAATCAAATCTCACACAACTTTGCAGGGCATTGTGAGAGACAAGAAAAACAAAATTATAAAAGAAAAGGTTATCTATCAGGAACCATGAACTTCAATCTCCACATTTGTGAATAAGCAACAGAACATCTTAAAACATGAAACAGAAGCAAGGTTTCATACCAATATACTTCAAGTGTCTCAGATATTTACATTTATCTTTGAGCCTCACCTCATATTGGCTATCATCGAGCTACTCTTGTGGCTGCTATGCACTAGATTTAACTTACTGTTACAGTTATTTCTTCATCAGTATCAATCCCAGCCCACTTAACAAAAGCAAATAAAAACTCCCTGAAGCTGACTTGGCCGCTCCTATCCCAGTCCATTTCCTCTGCACGCATTAGCAGGAATTGCTAAGAGGATGGTTAAAGAAAATTAACATATTTCGTCCTACATAATAAATAGTAGAATTAGCATGCGAAACAGAACATACTGAATCGGGTCTTGATGATGTGTTGAGGAGATTTTTCCCAAGGACAAGGATCATCCAATGCTTGGATCATGTCTTTCTTGTTCAGTTTTCCATCCCCGTCCTTATCAAGAAACAAAAATGCTTCAATCATTGTATCAAAAAGGGCCTCCACCTCCAAGGAATCTATCTTTGTGATGCAAAAGAAAATAAAACAGAAAAAATTAGTCAACTATAAGTCTTAATTTGGTGGGATGAATATAGGGAATTGAGTTTACTACAAAAGAAAAGGGCTGAAATTTAGATTATGATAGGATTCCTTATTAGATAGGAAATGGTAAGTTAAATATGTTATTCTAATTTACTTATATTATCTTAGTTATTTAATACTTATAGAATTTTTTATTAGAATATGACTTAAATTTGTTAGGAACTCTTTCCTACTAGAATAAGGGTTTTAAAACTCTCTCTCTCTCTCTATATGTGTGTTTGTATTCAGCTCTTCATCAATAATAAGTAATCTGGAATTTTTTTACGTACTTGAGTTTTTTACCATAAGGTATGATGCTTTCTTTTAAGAGTGATTCTTTGATCCTAAAAGTGATTCTTAGTTTCCTACCTTCCATTCATTGTATTCCTTACTAAATTCCCGCAAACCTAACTTACATTCTAATCATCTGAAACCCATATTTTAACCATATTAAACCACTAAAATCCTAAGCCTAAATTTTCAGCAATCAAACTTTAAAATTCCAGCTACACAAAATCTGAAATTTCAACATTCTTAGCCACAATTCATCCTTGAAACTTGATATTTCAACAGCTTAATATTAGTTATATTTCTTAATTTTGTGCCTTTAGCTACTAGTTAAAAACTCTTTTATTTATCCTACATCAATTTGGTATCAAAGCTTTGGTTCAGGATGGCAACAAGTAGTAGAAGGGAATATAGAAGAATATTCAGTGACCTAAAGCAAGATGAAATACTTCTATATATTACAAAAAAGTTGGGTATGGATGATCCTCGTTCACAAGGTGCCCTATAAACCAACTTACATCTAACAACTCTCCTAAGAAAACATGTTTGACAAATTTTGGAGAGACTAGACATTCTTGACATACATTCCCTAAAAGTCAAAACTCCCACAAGAAAAAAATTATACCAACCAACAACCTATACTTGATGTTGAACACAGAGAATGTGGTAATAAGCAAGAAGGGACTGATATTGATCAACAGCACACAACATATGGGAAAATCATCGCTAATTACATGTACTGATTTTGATTCCTCAATTCAGTAGATAAATTCAAATCTTTGAGCCTAGCCTACATGTAGAAGATGCTACTTCATGATATGAAGAGTTTGGCAATAGAAGATGATAATGACATGGAGAGTTTGATAGGAAGAGATGATCATAGCCTTAAAGATGAAGAAAAACATAACAAAGTGGATTCTTTGGCAAGCCCTAAAGTTGAAACAATTGAACAACAAGTTCAAACACTTAAACAACACGATGAAACAACAGCGCAACTGGTTGAAAAAAATAGGACAACAAGCTGAAATAACAGAACATGAAGCTAAAAAAGATTAACCAGCAACTACTTGGGGTTTCGGAGTTTGTTGGCTCAAAGTTTGATGATATCATTGGTGTTGTTGATGAAGATTGTGTTGTAGTGGCTGAAGAAGGAGTAGTGGACTTGAATGAAGATGCACAATCAATACAACATAGGAATAAAGAAGAAGTTGTGACTGCACTTGCGAAGTCAAAATTCAACAATGATGGTAAGTTATTGCATATGACTACAAGAAGCAACGATAGGTATGTTCTTGATGCTTATGAAGTGGAGAAGCCATGTGGTCTAATTATGAAACCATTTTCAAATATATTAGTCAAGACTTATAAAGTTGCCCATACTACTAAACTATTATTCACAAAGGTTGTACGCCTATATAGATTACTTTTTACCATCATCTCTTATCATGATATAAAGTTTATAAGTTATTTTTGGAGAAGTATATGAAAAACATTGAAAATTAAGCTTCAATTTTTAAATTCTCTCCTTTCCTAAACTGATGGACAAATAGAGGTGGTGAATAGAAGCTTGGGGGACTTGTTAAAATGTTTGGTTGGAGATAATGTGAAAAATTGGGACCTAATTCTTCCTATGACAAAATTTACATACAAAAATTCTATAAATAGGTTTATCAATAAAAGTCCTTTGGAGATAGTTTTAGGAATTCAATCAAGAAAGTTTATCAATTTAGTTCATTTACCACAAACAACATGAGTTAGTGTTGAAGCTGAACATTTTGGACAACACATAAGAGACATCTTTGATAAGATACGATGAAAGATAATAACCAACAATTTGTCTTATAAAGAAAATGTTGATCAACGTCTCCAATTAGTGGAATTCAATGAAAGAGATATGGTGACAGTTAGGATTTGTCTAAAGCATTTTCAAAAAGAAAAATATAAGAAACTCCATGCGTGAAATGCTGGGCCTTATAAGATCATCAAGATGATAAGTGTTAATGCTCATGTTTTGGAATTAACATGATATGGGAACAAGTCTTATCTTTAATGTTGCGAACTTAACTATTTATCATGGACAAGATGAGCAATTCCCCTACTGCTCTAGCCACAACTTATCTTAAAGAAGATATAGAGGATGCTCTTTATGAATACATTGTACCCACAAGATATGAAGAATAAAGACCATTTCTTGTCAAGTGGAAAGGAAGACCGATTTTTTATGGTACTTATATTCTAGAATCAGAATTTCAAAAGTTAAATCCAAAATTGTATAAATAGTATTTATCACATTCTATGTCGAGGGCAACTTCAGACAAACTGGAGAGAATTGATGCAACAGAACTTAAAGTATATAGAAGAAATAAAAGAGAAAAAAATTGGTTAATTATTAGTCATAATTTGGTGGTGAAGATTGGTAATTGAGTTGATAACAAAAGATAATGGCCAAATTTTAGATTATGATAGGATTCCGTATTAGATAAGAAGAAATAGTAAGTTAAAAATATTATTCTATTTTACATATATCTTAGTTGTTTAGGACTTATAGAATTTTTATTAGAATAGGATTTAAATTTTTTTGAAACCCTTTCCTACTAAAATAGGTTTTAAAAATCTATAATATGTGTGTATTCAACTCTTCATCAATAATAAGCAATCTGGAATTTTTCTACAAACTTGAGTTTTTTACTAGAAAGTATGATGCTTTATTTTAAGAGGGATTCTTATACCCTAGTAGTGATTCCTAATTTCCTACCTTTTATTCTTTGTATTCCTTACTAAATTCCAGCAAACCTAACCTATATTCTAGCTATATTAAACCTTAGAATCCTAAGTTTAAATTTCCAAGAATCAAACCTTAAGATTCCTGTTGTACAAAATCTAAAATTTCAGCATTCCTAGCCAAAATTCAACCATAAATTTTGATATTCAGCAACCTAATATCAGTTATATTTCCTAATTTTTGATTTTAGCTACTAGTTAATAATTCTTCTATTTGTCCTAGATCACTTTGACTTCTGAAAATTTGTAGGTCATCAGATATACTGGAAAACCAATGCAACCATTTTTATTTTAAGTTGAAAATGACAAATGAAGAGGTCAGTCTAGCTGGATACCTCATGATGAGAGGTGGAAGGACCCGTCAAGAGATAGATGAGGCACAGGAGAACAATGAATTCGTTGAAGTGTATCTCTCCACTCCTATTAACGTCACATGAATCAAAAAGATCCTCAATCTCCTCCTCTATAAAATTGATCTGTAATTTTTGCAGACATTTCTTGAGTTCCTCACGGTTAATAGCACCATTTGCATCTTCATCTACGAAAAGCAAGGTAAGAGTTCAATGGTAATTATCTGCCAAAACATCCAGGTTGCAGTAAGAACTTTATTGAGTCTCACCATACACTTCAAACACACTTCTGATGTTCTTCAGTCCCTCTCTAAACTGTGGAAATCGCAATACAATGCTGTTAATTGACTTGAATTTCTTCTTCCCCTGGGAAGTTCTCTTAACTTCAATCATCTTCCTTTCGAGCCTTGCATCCAATCTCTTGTACTTGTTTGGTGAATGACAATGGAAAAATATGCCCCCAATTTTATTTGACAAGGATTTTAGACCGGGGCAAGGATGGGACGTGCCTTAAAAGCAAGACAAAAAGAAGATCCAAAGTTAGGCTCAAACAAAGGGAGATTTGTTTAGATGTCTTACCATTATTTATGTATCAATTGTTCTAACTTACGAACATCATAAGAAGAAGAGTATACAAGCAAATGTTAAAATAGAAAGATGTATCTGAAAATATCTATATCAGTAGAGGTTGACGCCTAAGCACCTGTATGTTCGTGTTTATACAAGACCGCGATTGTCTCCTTTATGCCAAATTTTTACCCTTTTGCGGGATTTCTGGCATTTTTCTTACATAAGGCTGCGATAGTGCCTTCTTTTGGAAGAATGGTTACGGTAGCAGAATCATCACAGATGAAGACTTGATTTACCAATTTCCTACCACTAGTATGTGATTAAATTCCACTTTTAGAAGTAAGTTGCAATCCTATCGACCATCAGGACCCTTTAAATAATATATTTCTTTTACATGAAACATGAAGATCATACATGGTAACACAACGTTCAATACTGACCAGAAATAATAAACAGGGAGATAGTTAATGAAAGGAAATAAATACAAATATCATTCCTACCATCTCCTCAATGACCTGGTTGTTGACCCTTGATGTTCAACACAACATCTAGCATAGAGATTCAACCTCTATATATGCCAAATTCTAACATCATCAAACTACGCTTCTATTACTTCATGCTAATGGTTAATTACTAGTTTTCCTGCCTGATATTAGCTCCACCTTTCTACCCCAGATGCAATTTGTTTCTACCTTCACGTCCCAACTTGCAGCATGAGGACAGAATTTTTTCTTGTAACCACAATTGTTAATGCCCCGGTTTCCATTCAGGTGGAATCCTTCATCAGTTCATATACGAGGGCACTGTCAAATATTAGCTCTTAAGTGATCCAATGTTGATTCAAGTGTTTCAAGGTTAATTCCGACTAAAGAATTTAAAACTTGAAATGATGGAAAGGCCTCATGATGGGATTCCTTTCTTTAGTTCCTCTATCAATTGAGTCTACAAGGAAATAATCTGTGGAATGACTTGGAGAACCTTTATTCGGATTTTACTCTCAACTTTTTTTTCTTTTCCTAGTCTTAATGCAAAGAAACGCCAGAGCTCTCATCAACAAGAGAATAACTCTATATGACTTGAAAAAGAACATCAGGCATAATACGTGGGGCATATATATAGTAGGATGAAACAGTATAGATAGTTTGCAAAGCTTTCCATAGTCCTTTTCTAGACTAGTGTCATGCATTTATATTAGATCAATGGATCATAATAAAGCAATGAAGTTAATGAAACTATGAGAAATCTAACGAAATAACAATCGAAAAAAAGGGCGTCTGAGCACTTGAAGAGATAAACTGGACATAAGTTGCACCATTTGGTAAACTTGGACAAACACTAAAAAGGTTGATTGTACTGCAAGCTTTAGTAAGGGAAAAGAGAAGGAAAGGAATATGTAAGAGCAAGCTAGATCAAGGAAGCTAGGAAATGCTCAGTAACACTGATCTGAATGTATTAACTCTGTGAATGAGGGAAGTCAAGTTAGATAAGAAGGATTGGATCTTTACAGCCAAGTCTACAAATCCAAACACAGAAGGCCTGACTTGTGTTCATAGTTCTTCTTCATTATTTTTCATTTTCTCTAAAATCTTCCCTTACAAGGAACATGATACTTCCATAGGCCAGCTATTTATTTGTTATATACATGGACTAGATAACATAAACATGAACAATGGTTTCTCTAAACAGTAAAAAAGCATTGCATGGAAACATGGAAGAAAAAGAATAGAAAGAGGAACTTACCTAATAGATGCTTCATGGGTACTGGTGGATGTGGAAGACGCAGTTGCTTATCCCAAAGAGAGTAAAGAAAACTCGCGATTTAAACAGAAGATGCGTGAATGGGCAATTAAGAGTTATAGCTTACTCATAAAGCAAGATAAAAAGGACATATTCTTTAAGCAAAATGGGTTTCCATAAAGTGGAGATGCCAAGGCATCATATGAGTTAGTTAAGATTTGTTAGAAGGCTGAAGTGAAAAACATCAAAAGAGAGAGAACATAGAATCTATTGATATATAGAGAGAGAAAGAAATCATTCGTACGGGTTCTTTTTCATATGATCAGTTTAGTCGATAGTATTCGGCTTAAATACAAACACCTACTATTCGCTAGTCTCTCGTCCAACTTAACAACACTGGACCTTTTATTTAAACGTTGCGCTTCGTCTTCCTTACTAATGCCTGTAATTCTCTCTGTTTTTTATTATTAAGTATCATCTTCTCCACTCATCTCTATAACAATCCCCCTCTCCTTATTATGTTTGTCCACCAAGTTGGTTTCAGGAAAGCGCTTCTGGAGATCAAAAAGATATTCCCAAGTTGCATCAACATTTCCTCCATCTGACTATTGCACCAACAACTGAGTCACTGCCCTGTTTTTCTTTTTTGCAATACGTCTATCTAGTACTGCCACTGGAATTCGTTCCATAAGGGTGATAAATTCTGGCAGAGCCAATGAGACCCTACCCCAATCCAAATGTGCATTCTTTAGCTGTGACATATGAAACATGCGGTGTATCAATTAGGTTGTTGGTAGCTCTAGTGTATATGCATCCTTTCCCATTTTCTGCATCACTCTGTATGGCCCATAATACAGGGGAGACTGTAAACTTTAACATGCCTTTCATACATAATATTAACGTATAAAACACATGCAGAAAACAA
>JANKOE010000005.1:14218470-14237860 GCA_026284465.1 Erythroxylum citrifolium
TATTATTTATTATTAAGATTTATGAAAGCATGGTTGATGTAAACAGTAAACTAGTAAAGTATACAGTACAACTGTATGATATACCAATATGGACTATTCTGTAATTTTTGAAAATTTTAGGAACTATTTTATAAATTTAAAAAATTTTCTGAAACGGTGCCCGGTACTAACCGGTACCGGTACAGTTCCGTTCCAGAATTCAATCCGGTACTGAGCCCGGTACGGTATTCATAACATTGCATTTTAGCTTACTTTATGACTATTTAATACAATATAAATCTTTTAAATTTTAAATTTTTTGATGTGTGGGTTTAATTTTTTATTTGAGTTTTTAAACGTTGAGTTTTCTGTTTTTTAGGAAACAGGCTTAGAATTGAAATTTTACAATTTACAACAGACGGAGAATTCAGAGTTACAAAGTAGACAAAGCCACGAGCTTTTCTTACCCATCTCACAATGAAACAGAGTGTATATCCATCAAGTTGTGACTTGTGAGTAGGCCGACTGACACGCAATCGCTTTTCTTACCCATCTTAGTTGGAAAAGTATCCTAAGGACTAACAGTCAAAACCATAACCATGGTATCCGTTCGTTTTCTCTCACAGAGACTGCTCTTTTCCTGTGCTTAGGCTTCCATTCCTCCCACGTATCTCTTCAACTTTACTGCTCTGTCAGTTAGACTGAATGTTTCTACTCAAATGCGTCGGCAGATTCAACTATAAACGCACAGCCTATCCTGTACTTGTGATGATTTTCTTGGTACTCCTCAAGTCCTCTCCGTACAGCCAGAACTTGAAGTCAACGTTTCTGCTGTCGGATACCGTACCTGAAGAAACAATACAAGAAGATGCCATCATATCGCCACCATTGAACTGCGATCTTTCTACAGGAAAATGGGTCTTTGATACTTCCACTCGCCCTCTATACAAAGAGAAGGATTGTCCATTTCTATCACGCCAAGTGACTTGTTTGAAGAATGGCAGGCCAGATTCTTTATATCAAAACTGGAGATGGCAGCCCAAAGACTGTTCGTTGCCAAAGTAAGCATATTTCTTGCTGATTTTTATTCATTGTTCTGAAAGTCGTCTGCTTTACTGGATTCCATTTTTGGATGTAAGGTTTAAGTCAAAATTGTTGCTTGAAAAGCTACGTGGAAAGAGACTTTTGTTTGTTGGAGACTCGCTGAATAGGAACCAATGGGAATCTATGGTTTGCCTGATCCAGTCAGCAGTTGCTCGGGGCAAGAAGAGCCTGAATGATTCAGGACCTGTCTCTGTCTTCAGGGTCGAGGTATTTATCGAATCTATCGAGCTTTTTGTTCCAATAATGGTGAGAAGCTTGTTTCCAAAACTTTACCAACCCCGATTGCCGTCTGTCTACGCCAGCAAAATTTAAGCATCCTCGCAATCCGCCTATTAATCTCTGATTCTCCTTTCAGATTATTACCATTTCCCTGAAATCTGATAAGTTTGGTGGTTATCTGTTCCATTTTATTTATTCCTTTCAATTGATTCCCCATCGTCTAATTTTAATTCGGAGTTGGTTCTAAACTTGTATACTTCAACGGCAATCGTTTTATTCCTAATATTGTTGCTGTCAGGATTATAAAACTACCGTGGAGTTCCACTGGGCACCATTTTTGGTGGAATCAAATTCGGATGATCCAGAGAACCATAGTATATTAGACCGCATACTCATGCCTGAATCCATCAAAAAGCATGGAGAAAACTGGAAGGGCGCAGATTACCTTATCTTCAACACCTATATTTGGTGGATGAACTCTCTTACCATCAAAGTCCTGTAAGTTCCTTTCTGACCAAGATAAGACTGCACATGAGCCAAATTCAGAGCAAAATTATGCAATTACTTGTTGTTGTTGTTTTTTTTTTTTGGTCGTATTGAAGAGACCATGGAGCATTTGACGATGAAAGTACCATGCACTATGAAGAGATTGAACGTACAATAGCTTACAGGAGAGTTTTAAAGACATTGTCCCAGTGGGTTGATGAAAACGTAGATCCTAATGACACATCTGTCTACTTCATGAGCATGTCTCCTCTTCATTTTCGGTAAGCTAGGATCCATACTCTCCTTTTCGTTGATGAATTAAAATCACTAACAGGAATACAAATTTGGGTCTTGGGATTCAAATAAACAGGAGTTTGTATTGGAACAATCCTGGTGGTATTAAGTGTGCTAATGAGACCACTCCAATTCTGAATATGGACATTCCGTTGGATGTTGGCACAGATCGTAGGCTATATGATGTTGCTAGAAATGCGTTTCAGTCAATGAAAGTGCCCATTCATTTGCTTAACATAACTGCCCTCTCGGAGTACAGAAAAGATGCTCATACCTCCATCTACACCACTCGACAAAACAAGCTCCTCACACCAGAGCAGCAAGCTGATGCAGCAAAATACGCAGATTGTCTCCATTGGTGTTTACCTGGATTGCCTGATACATGGAACGAGATTCTCTATACCTATATTATTTCCCGTTCTTAGCAATCATCTAGCTTTCAAGTGTTAGCTGATGGGAAAATTGATAGATGTTTGATTTTGTATTTACTCCTTACATGCAAACACTTTTTTACCACAAAGAAAATTCATACAGTTTGGAATTGTACCTTGGAAATCCATATGTTCACATGTTAGAAAACGAGAATTCCGAATTTTGGGGAGTGTAAAGTGTATTCCTTAATTGGTCCCAACATTTGATGCATTGACAATTATTGAATTGGTACAATACAAGTAAATGGATTGTACAAAAACAAAACCAGTAACTCCATCCGGATAAGATTGCATGAGCGTATAAAAGGACAGCGCTTATTACTGCAAAGATTGGACCAAGTTCCACTCATATAATAACAGTCTAAGCTTCAAGTGGAGTGAAACCAAGTAGCTTCTCTCCCGCAAGTGACTTCTGGGCACAGTTTCCTGTTGATAGGCTAACAAAGTTCACTTCTTAAATACCAGTAGGTAACCCATAACGTTCGGCCCTCCTCCGTAGGAGCCAGAAGAACAATTTTGAACTTCACCATCTTGGGAAGTCCGTTTTATAAGTTTCCTTTCAAGTTATAATTACGACATAAAAGGGGCGGTTTCTGCAATCCTGTAAACGTTAGCGATTCTGTTAATATGAAATAAAACAGAGTAATATATTACGATATAACTGTTATAATAGTTCAAGAAAGAGACAAGAGAAAATGGCAACCGAAGGAGCTAGATTGGCACTAATTAAGATGACAGAGGGTGTATGTTGGCATTAAAACACCAACCTCATCCAATGGTCACCATTCCCTGTAACTGAAACCAGGCTTCCTGCAAGAAAGCGATGAAGAATCGGGGAGGCTGTGTCTGCAAGAGAAACAATTGCCTCCAAATTCTGGTCTCCTTTTCCATCTTTCTCTTGCTTTGCTCTTTGTTTGATGACCATGCTAATTTCAGTTCACCCCCATTTCCAAGACTTGAAAAGAATAAACTATCCAACAACAGCTACCAAATGGTTCAAGAGAATAGCAAACAAGAAGACATTGATCTGGGTGGCAAGGGGAGTGACGAAGATAACGTTGTTTTGCCACCACTGGACTGCGTTATATTCACAGGAGAGTGGGTGATCGACGACTTGACTCGTCCATTATACAAAGAAGAAGAATGCGAGTTTCTAGATGAATCAATGACTTGCAATGAAAATGGACGGGAGGATACCATGTATCAGAACTGGAGATGGCAACCCAGAGACTGTTCCTTGCCCAAGTACGTGCTCTTGTGATTATTCCACCCAAATTCAGGGTTTCCAGTTTCCTCTTTCACGGATTTTAGTACATAGAGCTGAAATTAATTATCCTTCCTTCATCTGGGAAAAGGTTCAGAGCAAAACTTTTGCTGGAGAAACTTCGAGGAAAGAGACTTATGTTTGTTGGCGATTCATTGAATCATCAACAATGGCTATCCTTGATTTGTCTGGTTCAATCTTCCATTCCTCCAAGCAAGAAGATCTTAACAAGCTACTCAAGTTCTCTCACTGTCTTCAAAGCTGAGGTCTTTTCTTCCCTCTCTCAAATCAAAACTTCTTTCTGTACAATAGATCAGATAATGAAGTTCTCAATGTCCTCAGTTCATTTCTAATGGGAAGTGAAGTCTTAGGTCAAGCACAGTGTGACGAGCTACTGGAACCTGAAATGTCCATTACTGTTAGCTAATTTCTGCTAGACTTGTTCTTTCACTTACATTTAGCGGCAAGCTTGATTGTGCAGGAGTACAATGCGACAATAGAGTTTTACTGGGCACCATTTCTGGTGGATTCCAATTCAGATGCTCTAGATAGGAGGAGCGGCCAAGGGGATCCCATAATCGAGACAGAAACAATATCTAAACATGGACATAATTGGAAGAATGTGGACTACCTTATATTTGACACTTATACTTGGTGGATGAAGTTTACTTATATGAAAGTATAGTAAGTATCCTTTAGGTTCTTTGTTCCGAATCATTCTTGGGCAACTTCAATATCTGTTTTCCTTTGAAATTGATGGAAAAGAAGCCGATCAGATTTGCGTATGGAGTACGATGAAATTGAATTGCCAGTAGCATATGAGAGAGCTTTGAAGACTTGGGCCAAATGGGTGGACGAAAATGTTGATCCTGAGAAGGCCTATGTTTTCTTCAGCAGCATGTCTCCAGCCCATGTCAGGTACAACAATCTTGACTCTTGACCATTAGCATTCTCTTTGCATCAAGATTCCAACTTCATTTCGAGGAGTTCGCAAACAGATGCAATGCAAACAAACCACCGATTGTTTTCCTTAGTTTGCAACACTTGATATAGTTCAGTGAAACAGGAGCTCGGACTGGGGCAATCCTGATGGTGTCAAATGCGCAATGGAGACTACCCCAATCCTGAACAGCTCCAAACCGGTGAATGTGGGCACAAATCGCCAGCTTTTTGGTATAGCAGTAAACATTACAGGGTCTATGAAAGTACCGGTCGATTTCCTGAATATAACCACATTGTCTGAATACCGGAAGGACGCTCATATTTCAGTATACAACTCCTTTCACGTCAAGTTACTCCCGAGGAAGCAAAAGTTTATGCGAGATGCTGATTGTCTCCACTGGTGCTTGCCTGGTTTGCCTGATACCTGGAATGAGCTGCTCTATACACGTATCATCTCTCAATCTTGACCACACAAAGGTTCTATTATTCTTTAAGATTGTTAAATGTGTTGATCTTGTAGGATAACTGCTTTAAAAGCAAAAGATATTACTCGAATAGCATTAAAGAAATGTTTAAGAAGTTGACAGATTGTTCCTAGCTTGTGATGAAAACTTAACCAAGCAAAGGCATGCATTTCATCCATAACATTAGCGTATAAAACACATGCATGTAACAACATAAATATAACCGTAATATATATGTAAACAACAGCAGCGGAAGATCAAGAACAATTACCTCTAGCTATTGCCTTCAGATTTGAATGTCTCAGAGTGTTTTTGAGTTGGAGCTTCTGTCCTGTTCCAGAGCAGATCGATGGTGTTAACTAATTGAAGCCCTTTTTTAAACACTTTAACACAGCCCACTGCATACCTATCTTTGGCCATGACAGAGACAATCAGTCTTGATGATGGGTGACATCATGATGTAGCAAGGTAAGGGTTCATTATTAAATGAACCATATACAGGTAAGGTAAGGAAGGTAGGGAACGGTTTTGACCGAAAATTCTTACATTCTCTCACTTGATCCATTTAACCCAAAACCACCACATATAACAAGAAATCAAATATATGAATCATGGCGATATGTCCTCTTATAGTGGGTAGTATCTTCTATGTATTACATATACAAAATTTCTCATTACAAGCCCTTCAACTTAATGAATAAACCATATGTTTATTTTAGGTCCAAATTAAACGACATTTCTCAAAACAAATCATAATATGTGTGCACAAAATTTATGAGAAAATATCAAACTGAATAAGAGTTTTATTGAGTCAACAAATATACAACAAAATCACATTGTGGAACTAAGTCCCATATGCACTACGTGATCCTTAAACTGCTTAAGTGGCATGCCTTTAGTTAAAGGATCCGCAATCATCAAATCAGTGCTAATGTGCTCTATGACAACTTTTCCTTCCTTAACACGTTCTCTTATGGCTAAATATTTAATGTCGATATGCTTACTTCGACTTCCACTCTTGTTATTTTTAGCCATAAAGACCGCAGCGGAGTTGTCGCAATACAACTTTAACAGCTTAGAAATTGAATCAACAACTCGAAGCCCAGATATGAAACTCTTCAACCATACACCATGCGAGGTGGCCTCGAAACATGAGACGAACTCAGCCTCCATAGTGGAAGTAGCAATCAGGGTCTGCTTGGCACTCCTCCAAGATACAGCTCCACCAGCTAGCATGAAAATATAACCAGATGTTGATTTCCTTGAATCAATGCAGCCAGCAAAGTCTGAATCGGAGTATCCAACTACTTCCAAGTGCTCAGTTCGTCTGTACAAAAGCATATAATCCTTCGTGCCCTGAAGATATCTCAAGACTTTCTTTGCAGCTTTCCAGTGATCGATACCTGGATTACTCTGATATCTGCCTAATATTCCAACAGCATATGCAATGTCAGGTCGGGTGCAGACCTGAGCATACATAAGGCTTCCTACAGCTGAAGCATATGGAATGTTCTTCATGTGTTCCCGCTCAAAGTCATTTTTTGGACATTGATTCAAATTGAATTTATCACCTTTGACAATGGGTGCTACACTTGGTGCACAATCTTTCAACCCTACCCACTATCTTTGTTGCCCATCTACCCAACCAACACCACTCTCAATGATGGCCAAAGACGTGAGTGCTTTAGTGGGTTTTGGTTATTAAAACCAACATCGGTTTGGTCCTATTCTCACCTAGCATTATAGACACCATCGAGCTTGCTCTGGAAGAGGATAGAAATTCAGACCGACATCAGCACTTCTCAGATCTACGGTTGAGGCAATGGCTGGAGGTATACTTGTTCTTTGTTATGCTTCCGCGATTGTTTTAACATATATAAACGATTCATATATGTTGTTTTCTGCATGTGTTTTATACGTTAATATTATGTATGAAAGGCATGTTAAAGTTTACAGAGACAGCTTTTGATTGTTCCTCTACTAGAGAGTGTGCTGCTTATACGGTTGAAGCTTTAATAACACAATTTCCTCAACTTCAAATTCACGTTCCAAACGCCTGGCATCTGCATACTGTTTCATCCTGTTTTGAGCTCTCTGTAAATGGAATCTCGTTACATTGATCATTGTTTCTTTATCCTTAAGAACTCGGTCCACTTCTGTCAACTTCGAATCTCCTACTATATATGACATGTACACTGGTGGAGGATAGTCGTATAACATCTCAAAGGGTGTGGAATCAATAGATGGACGATACGTGGTACTATACCACCACTCCGCTAGCGATAACCATTCACTCCATCGTTAAGGAGTTTCACTGCAGAAACACCTCAGATAGGTCTCTAAAATTTTGTTCACTGCTTCTGTGAGGTCGTCGGTCTGAGGATGGTAGGCAGTAGAATATTTAAGTTGCACTCCTTATAATCTAAGTAGCTCCTGCCATAATTTACTCATAAAAATTGAATCTCTATCGCTGATAATTGACTCTAGTATCTGTGTAATTTAAACACGTTATTAAGAAACAGTTCAACGATTTCACAAGCAACATAAGGGTGTTTTACATAAATAAAGTGAGAATACTTAATGAACCGATCAACAACCACAAAAACCATTGACTTCCCTTTAGATACAGACAGTCCTTCAATAAAGTTGATACTGACCTCCCTCCAGCTTCCCTCCTAAATTTTAGTCGGTTTCAGTAGTCCTGAATACGCTGAATTGTCATATTTGTTTCTTTGGCAATTCATACAATTCTAGACATATCTTCGCACATCCCTTGCCATTACCTTCTAGAAAAACATGTTTTATATATTTTTTGTTGTCGCCACCACGTAAGCATGACCACCCATCCCATCATCACGGCTAATTCCGATTATCTGTTGTCTCAACGCTTTATTATCACCAACCACCAGGCGACCATTCCAGCTCAACAATTCATTTTTTCCATTCATACATGCTAGACTTCGGTGTGCCATTTCTCAATTTACTAATAATTTCTTGCATCATTCGATCATTTTTTCAACTCTTTTTAATCTCATCCAGTAATTCACCATGTAACTACGTTACCGACAAAATCATCATTTCTGCACTCGTGATTCTTGAAAGTGCATCTGCAGTGTTATTTTCCTTCCCACTCCAGTACTGCACTTCAAAATCATAGCCAAGCAGCTTAGGAAGTCATGATTGTTGGAATGGAGTTGTCAGTCTCTGCTCTAACAAGTATTTGAGGCTCCTATGGTCTATCCTCACAATGAATGGCTTACAGCTCAAATAATGATGCCAATACCTGATCGCCTTGATTGTTGCCAGAAATTCCTTCTTGTTGGATAACAATCCACAGTGCCTTCTTGCCAAGACTTACTGAGAAACGCTATGGGGTGACCTTCTTGCTGCAATGCTGCTCCTATCCCTTGTCCACTCGCATCTACTTCAATTACAAATGTCTTTGAGAAGTCCGACAATGCCAATACCGATACTGAAGTAATAGCCCTTTTTAATTTCTCAAAAGTCATCTACTCTTCATTCCGCCATTCCCAACTCGCCATAAGTTCCTTCTTCAATAATTCCGTTAACGACGTAGCTATCATCCTATATTCCTTAACGAATCTCCAATAATACCTTGTAATTCCTAGAAATCCTCTGAGCTCTTTAATTCCTTTGGGTTCCGACCACTCTTGAATCGTCTTAACCTTTCGATTATTAGCGGCAACCCCCATCTCCGAAATTGTATAACCTAAGTACTCAATTTGTCTCTCCCCAAACACACGCTTATTACCTTTTAAGAATAATTGATTCCTCCTCAATGTCTTCATTGCTGTTGAAATATGTTGAACATGCAGCTGCAATGACGGACTGTATATTAAGATATCGTTGAAGAAGAATAGAATAAATTGGCACAGATACGGTCATTCATCAACCTCTGAAATATCAAAGGAGCATTCGTTAGACCGAATGACATGACAAGGAACTTGTAGTGACCTTTATGTGTCCTGAAGGCGGTTTTTGGCACATCTTCCGACTGCATTCAAATTTGATGATATCTGGAGTGCATATCCAATTTAGTGAACCAACCGGCCTTGTGCAACTCATCTAGCAATTCCTCAATCAACAGTCTTGAAAATTTGTCTTTCACCGTGTATTTGTTCAACTCTCTGTAACCCACGCACATCCTCCATGAATCGTCCTTCTTCTTCACTAAAACCACTAGCGACGCATACGGGTTGTAATTCTGTCAAATGAAACCTTGTCTCGTTAGATCTCGAACTAATTGTTCGATTACTTCTTTTTGTACCCTGAGTATCTATACAATCGAACATTAATGGCCTTTATCTCGTCCTTCAGCACTATCTAGTGGTTGTATTGGCGGTTTGGAGGAAGATGGGATGGTTCCTAAAAAACTTCCGCATACTTCGACAGGATAACATTAATCTAATTGAATGCACTCCATTAATCTGTTGTCATTCTCATTTGCTGTAGTTGGAACTCAATCGGTGTTGATAGTTGCATCTTGAACAATTGATCCCTCGCTGCATGATGTAGATGTTTCTGGAATTCCTTACTGGAGACGATTCTAGATCTTCTTTCCAGATTCCCGTTTAACGTAACCAGGCATCCCTCCCACTTAAACGTCATCGTTCGGTCCTTGAAGTTGCATAAGACCTCATTCAATCCACTCAACCATTGCACTCCTAATACGACATCGCATCCCTCTAATACTAACACCAGTGCATCCATGATGAACTGCACTCCTTGCATCATCCACGTGAATCCCTTACAATACTGATGACATTTTAATTGTAGTCATCCCCTTACGGTGATGAAAATGGGCTCCATCTCTTGAAGCTCACATCCTTCTTTTCTTATGACCGAAGTGTCCACAAAGTTATGGGTGCTCCCGTTGTCGATCAATATATGTATCTTCCTTCTTTGGTGCACTTCGACTACCCTCATATGCTTAAATTCAGTGTTCCCTGATAATCCCAACATAGCCTGCATGGAAACCATCGGATTATCTTCTTCTTCTAGACTTCCCTCTTATTCTTCCTCTTCAGCTTCAGGTGAGTTTTTTCTACTATCATCATCTCCAGTAATTACATAAAATTGTAATTGCCTCTTCTTACAGTAATGGCCAATGCTATATTTTTTGTCACATCAGAAACAGAGGCCTCTCACTCTTTTTTCATCGAAATCCTTGCTACTGAAATGCTTATGGGGTTTAAAAGTTCTTACTGATGATGATGACCCTAACGTTGAAGTTGGTGTAAATAGTATTCCGTTAGATGGTGACCTCCGAATGACATTCATTGACTGTGAACCATGTGAATTTAAATTGAAATTGCTGTTATTATTCGCTCCTTTCGTCATAGTACCATGTTTAACATCGTGTTCCCCATAGATCTCAAGATTGCCTCCTGTTTCCTAGCTAGCGTGTAAGCTTGATGCAAGAAATAGGGCTCATGTAATTTCACAATCACTTCAATCTCTGGCTTAAGTCATTTAATGAAAAACCCCATCAAATATTCTTTAGTTAACGTCAATTTGTTAGAATTGTGTCGAATTGCGCACAATAGTCTAAAACTGTTCCTGTTGTTTTAACTCCTTAAAATAACCCACTGAATCATCAAATATCTCTGTATCAAACAGTTGCTTCAAAGCTTTCGTGAACTCATCCCACTCCATTACCTCTGTCTTGTTACAATTTTAACATACCAACGATATCATTCCTGAGCCCGCTCATCTATGTGTAAGATTGTCACACTCACCTTCGTCTTCTCAGGAGTTTGATCCAATAAGAAAAATTGCTCACATCGATATAATCACAGTTTAACATTCTCATCATCAAATGGTGGGAACTCATCAGGGCTCATTATTGTAGGTGTTACGTTCTCGTCTTGCTCATGCCTTACTGGGCTACTCTGTGGTATGGGTTAGGTCGCTCCGACCTCTCCTCCTTGTTTCTAAAAATTATGCAAGAATAAAGCTCTTAATTTCGTCATCTCCTTTTCCACTTTTTCTGTTCTATTCTGAATCTCCGAAAATATCTTGTGACTTCAAGAACATCCTCTCCATCACACCCTTCAAGCTTTCTTCTACTCTTCATAACTCAGTGCCTCTGGTGCTTTCAGTCATCGTTGCTTTTTACATGATCGACTTCTCTAATACCAATTGTTGTAGATTAAAAAATGGATAACAGAATAAGTATGAGTTGTTAAGATTTATCAAAATGATGAAGAGAAAAAAATCAGAAGAGAGAGAACATAGAATCCATTGATATATTGAGAGAGAAAGAAATCATTCGTATGGGTTCTTTTTCATATTAGTTTAGCCGTTAGTATTCGACTTAAATACAAACACCTACTATTTGCTAGTCTCTCGTCTAGCTTAACAACACTGAACCTTTTATTTAAACGATGCGCTTCATCTTCCTTACTAACGCCTAAAACTCTTTCAGTCATTTATTAGTATCATCTTCTCCACTCATCTTTGTAACACATCATTCCTTGGGACAACAAAGCAGAACTGGAAGTTACCATACCTCACTATTCCTCCCTCTTCTCCTAAGTGGATATGCTTGCTGGTTAATAAAATGTTAACAGCAAAGAACGAATAAAGCATTTGCTCGGATTAGATGCCCAAGTTTATATATATTTGATGTTATGTGAACAATCGGTGCTACAGCAATGTAAAAATGTTAGTAGAGTAGGCTCTAAATTCCAAAGGATTCAATACAAGTCCGCGCTAAGTAAAGATTAGGTGATGAA
Organism: Erythroxylum citrifolium; assembly: GCA_026284465.1. Classification (NCBI taxonomy): domain Eukaryota; kingdom Viridiplantae; phylum Streptophyta; class Magnoliopsida; order Malpighiales; family Erythroxylaceae; genus Erythroxylum; species Erythroxylum citrifolium. Next base: position 14,230,412 of record JANKOE010000005.1, read on the forward strand.
GAGCTTGCCCATTCTTGGTCGGCGCTACAAGTTAAATCCATAAATTAAGATTAGTTTTTTTTTTTTTAGCACGGGAAATGGTCAATTTTTCTACACTTTACATAATGCAGAAAGTAAACTGCATTATGCTACATTTCTTTTGCAGAAAAGGAAGGAAACTTGAAGTTGTAAGATGAAGGTACCTCCTAAATATGATAGTATACACACTGCTGCCGATAAGGTTAATCAAGGACATGCATTTAGATCAACTAGACTTGAAAAAATAACCCCGAAAGAAAACGCGAGGTGTCTAGAACTGAGATGTCCTATCCCATACTGCTCATCCATCCTACTTCGTGACGCATGTTTCCCTCCAGTGGCAATAGTTCTGCATTACCAAGAATGGGTCTCGATCTTTCCTTCATGAAAGCTCCTTGTGAGTCTGGACCAATTGGATGTGAAGTATTTTTGCTCTCTATTGCAGCAGCAAGTTCAGATAAAGAAGGCATTTTCAGGTTATCAAGTGGAACAAGTCCTTGGCATTCACTGGAAACCATGATTGCCAAATCAGAAAGCTCTTCCCTGGCAGCTTCAAGCCCGGCAGAAGCAACAGCTTGATTGTTTAAAGCTTTACAAGCTTTCTCAAGAATTGACTGCAGGTATTTACCTTGTGCTTCAATCCGGAGTTGGAGTCGCCGTTGCACCTGCTTTCAGGGGAATCAAGTACAAAAGCTTGTAAAGACCATTCTTAAGATTGCACTCAAGAAAAAATTAATCACCACCCCCCAAGTATTTTGGCTTTATCTTATATTTCACGTGATTGACGCTAGAAGATAAGCATTGTGCATCATGCTAGAAGATAAGCATTGTGCCAAACAGATGGGAAAAAGTCACAGCCTAGACGCAATAACAAACTAACCTCCAACTGCTCATGTAGTCTTCTCTGGATTTCCATCTGCACTCTTAGTGCCTCGGTAACCTGGTAGCCACTATTTGAAAGATGAAAAACAGCAACTACGTGATGACACAGGAAGACTACCAGATGAAACAAATTTCCGGATAGAAGAGAAAAAGATGGCATACTCATTCAGTTCATGTCCCATCATTCTCGATGATGTTGATGCCGAGGAGCCAGTATCCTGACTATCAGCAACAGATGCTGCAAATGAAGCCACATATAATTTACGCAGTCAACATGAATGTCAAACACTGTAATTCATCATCAGAAACAGTTTCCTTCTGGCCATCTAGTATGATCACTAGCTGTCCTTTTCTTAATTGCCGACCAGCCCTCCATTCTCTCTTTCTATCAATAAATTTAGGCCTCATAGTCACCAAACCAGTGAAGATTTAATAAAGAATTTTAAGTTGAGGAGCAGTTGCACTTGATATTGAAAGACATGTGCAGATATGGAAACTGTAATGCTACAGAAAGAACATGGAACATAGGAAAATCAAACCTGAAGACCTTATAGCCAAAAGGACGGAAGAAATGAACTTTTAAAATCATCTATTAAGCTCATTAAAATAACTCTATCTGCCGTGTTTTTCTGTGATATGCAAATGTAAGAAATGCCAACAATCATAATTAAGGTGGTTAGGTTTAGTACCATCCTTAGAGTTCTCTGTTAATTCCTTGCATGATTGCTTTCCCAACCTGTATTTCTGCATGTGTGTATTTAAAAAGAGGGAAAACTAAGAAATAGCAGAGGAAACCAATCTAACTACCAAGATGATTTGTAAGACATGTTGGTACAAACAAACCTGTAGGTGAGATTTCAAGTGATAAAGGGTGAGGCCTTTTACTCCCATTGTTCTCATAATAGTCTTAGGAGTCGCTTCTGCAATGAATAAATACAAAATTGATAAATAAAAATGCCAAGGAAGTATGAAGAATTCCTTCAACTATGAAGTTTTCCTGAAAGATGTTCTGCTTCTTAACGAGTTCATTGCAAGTGAGATATCAATCTGGCAACCTACAATTATGGACAAACTATTCAGGGTCCAAAATGGGTCAAAGAAACATAAAAAGCTATAGATTTACATCCACAAAAGTGGAAACTCTTTAAGCATCAAACTTCTAGAGTGGAAAGAAAATTTTATTACAAGTCATTCACTTTTTTACTTAAGCCTTGAAGTTAAAGTTTCATGGAAGCATGTCTCTTTTGCTATGAATCCCAAACCTCAAGGTGCAGACTGGCGCCTTTACTCAAAGCAGTCCAGATAGGTTTTGGACTTGTTAAATTAAATTTCAGTCATGTGTCATCAATACTATTGGCACTCTCAATCAGCATCTTTTTCATGAGCGGCCAGTCGACCAGCTACTTATGAACCAGCAAAAATTGGAAAGGAATTATCTTTTCAGCCCTTCATTTAGGTTTTTTGTTACAGTGCTCACAAAAGAAAAGGATTGAAAAACTAAGAATCAGAGGAAACCTTAGCAGATTGACAATACAGCTGGAAACAATTGAAATGCATGAGAGAAAACGTCTCGGAAAATAAATATAAAAAAAGGTGTAACGATAGTAAATGAATCGTAACCATAGATATGAAGAGAGAGAGAGAGAGAGAGAGAGAGCACAGAGAAGTGACAGATTGCCCTAAAATCAAGCAACATGACCCATTGGTGGCACTCGTAACAGCAATGGCAACATGATAATTGCCAAGAAGAAAAATTTTCTTAATTTATCCAAAATAGACATATCAAAGAAGATGGTTGGAGAAAAGAGAACGGTTCTTTACCACTCAAACGATCAAATCCACCACACAAAGTCACCAAATCAACCATTATCCTCGCCAGTTAGGCAATTACAAAAACCAGACCACAGTGAACGAAACCAAAATAGAGAAGAAAAAAGAAAGAATACTGTACCACACAAACCTTTGTTTTTTTTGTTTTGGAGAAAATAACACACACAAACCACCCAACTCAAAACCCCATATTCAAAATCAAAACAGAGCAACAGAAGATGTGTCTTTCAACAGTTAGACAAAACCAAATTAAACACTCTAAACAAACACAAAGTTAGGTCCAACAAAAGTTACAAAACCCACATTCCAAACGAGAAAAAGAAACCAATACCACAACCCAGTGACTCATGTATACGTATATATAAGTTTTTATACGCATTACGTACATTGAGACCAACAACTTATAAAAGGTAGAGCATAATATACTCACTGTCAGGTCCACCAAGCTGAGTGACGGCATCGACGAATCTGTCGTGGAGCTCGGCGGTCCACCGGAGCCGGGGTTTCGGATCCGTCGTGAGAACCAAACACGCGTCTCCGGGAAGGTTGGTTCCGTCCAGAGACCCTTGAAACTCACCGTGCCCTATAGTCCCATCAAGTGGCAGTGAATGTAACGCCGGGTACATTTCCGTTTCCCGAGAAAATGACAGAGAAACGGAGAACACGGAGCAAGATCCAATGGTAGGTTGGCGGGTCGGGGCCCCGAGCCCCGAGCAAAGGCCAGAGAAGGAGAAGGCTGAGAAAAGTTAGAGAGAGAGAGTGATAGTTGTTGTAAGGACATGCAGAGGTTGAGACAGCGATGTTTTTCATTGCAGTTTGTAATGTCCCTGTCTTTGTTTTCTCTCTCTTTCCTTTTTTATATATTTTTTGTATTGTTTGTTTGTTCTGTATTGGGCCAAATGGGAGGGAACAATGCGTAGGGTCTAGTTGGCATAAGTTCTTGTTTGAAGTATACATGTTTTTCTGTTTTTAAGGTGTTTTAGGGGGGTTTTAATTATGGAAAAGTACTTTTAAACCATCTATATTTAAACTAATTTCTGCTCGAGTCAGATTGGTCACTTGCAGAAGATAAAGCTCTGACTCCAAATTTTAAACGGTTGCATATATGAAAGCGGTTCAAACCCGCAACCTCACTTAAGTCAAAAATAATTTCTTACCAACTCACCTGCGCCTTAAGGCTATCCATGGTTTTCTTATAGCTAACTTTATTTTAATGTGTCTAGTTTGATTGTGAATAGGAATGGCAACGGGGCGGGTATGCCATCCTCGTACCCGCCCCATGAACCTGCCCTCACCCCCATACCGGCTCTCATCTCCGTCGGAGATTTTTTTGGCACCCCCATACCCGTACCCGTTGAAGGTTTGACCCCCATCGGATACCCGTTTACCCGTCTCTTTTTTTTAAAAGATAAGCTTATTTAATATGAATGGACTATTTGTTTTTTAAAATAAGCTTATTTAATAATGAATTAAAAAAAGACAACAAATTAAAATAACAGACATTAGTATTTTTTATATAGTGATTATTATATAACGGGTAAACGGATAAACGGGTATGGGGGTGGTATCCTCATACCCGCCCCGATACTCCACGGGTATTTTTGTTAACCCCCCATACCCGCCTCAAGGGTAAAAATTTGCTCCCCATACTCGCCCCCATTCGGGTAATTTTATCGAGTACCAATCGAGTTCGGGTACAATTGTTATCCCTAACCCGGCCTGGGTAAGGCCGAAAAGAGCACCTTCTCAGAACTTACTCTTATCCCTATTTTACTTCATTTTATTATGATATTTATTAAAAAAAACGAAATAAGATCCTTTTCTACTTTATGCAAGGATTATAAAATTTTAATAACATTAAAAGGGTATCTTCACGAAAAACACTTGGAAAGCCATATTGTTTGACTAAACGAAGTCCTGATTGAGAAATTTGTTGGTGGAATTACCGTCACTTAAGTGGCATTAACATAATATATTAACATGATATAAAATGCATTTCTTATAAAATAAAATATACATATTCAAATTATTCAGGAAAGTTTTAAGTATGATTTTTCTCTTATTAAGAGAAAGGTTAAAAATAAAAAATATATAATATCCAACTACTTTATAATAAATTAACATATCTGATTAGTTGTATACAAAATGAAGATTTAAACTTGTGTCAAGAAATTAAATTACAAAAAAAAGTGAAGAATGAAATGTTTAATTTTTTTAAAATTTATCTTAGAAATTATAAATTATATTTAAAATTTTTAATTATAAAAATTATCTTATTAAACTACAACAACCTTTATAAAACCCTAGTCAAAGCACCTAAAGTCTCATCACCTTGCATCCTTGGAAGCTCAACCCAAATCAATTATGAGTGGCTTGCTTCTACCTTTTCTCGTTCAATATCAATTTTGTAATATGTGAGTAAGCTATAAATTGCAAAATAATTAGAAGAACAATATTGATAAGATTATGAAAACTATGTAACATCCCACCCCGAATGGGAAGGATAGAATAGTAATTTGAAAAGGGCTGGGAGTGTTTAGGCTTGTGTTGAAATATTCATGCATACCCTACGTGTGAATAGTGAAATTTGCACTTGAAAATAACTGTACATGCATTCATGATATTTTCCGGTATATGTGCCTAAATGTGATTTTGTTGTGAAAAATGTGGTATTTGTGCTTGAAAAATTAATTGGTGTGATTTTTTGTATGTTTTACATTTTTGGAGAAATTTAGAAATGTTTCTGAAATTTTTTGGGGAAAATTTTCGGACCGAAAAAATCGCCAGGCGGCAGACCGATTGGTTTCCGGTAATGGAAATTTCTGCCCAATAGCACTGGATATTGAAGTAAATGATTTTGGGATTGTAATTAGAGCCATTGGAACTGGATGGATTAAATAAATATTTCTGATTGTACATTTGGTAATGTTGATGTATTTTGACCATTATAGAGGCACATTTGGAGCGTCGATCTACCGACGTTGCTGAGACTTCCAGACATTAGCTCGAAAGTTATAGGTAAGAAACCTAGATAGTTCTCTCGATTATTATATGTCTACTGTGGTGAATAATGGCGAGTTTTGTGATTGATTAAAACTGTGGATTCCGAACAGAAGGTCCGATGTATTGGGAGCTATGACATAGAAGTGTTATCTGTGAATTACTTGCCTCTGATGTGATAAGTTGTGATACATGAATTGACTATGATACAGTTACTGCCTAATTGTGACATGTGAATTAATTGTGATGCATTTATTGTTAAATTGGGACATATGTATTTCATACATGAATGCATGATCAGATAATGACAATTGTGACCGGAGCAGCCACCGAGAGCTAAAAGCTCAACGTATTAGGGCTTCGAGCCCACAGTGATTCAGAGCCACAGGCTCACCGATTAATGCTCCCATATTGGGACAGTTCAGGCGCTCGGTCATAACATCGTAATAAAATAGGAAAGTGTCACATAAGCATTTCATATGCGTTTGCTTGAATAATTTTGATTGGGTGAAAGGCGAAAATGCCTTATGCTTCTGTGGTAGCAATCATGTGGTACTTCTGAATGTGAATTATGAAACAATTGTGTTGTGCTTGAGTGTTGCATATATTCATTTGGTTATGTATGTCTAATTGAATGAAATGTATCAATTGTTTATGCTCAAGTGAAATTTGTCTATGCTCAAGTGAAATTGTGAAATGTGCTCAAATATGCAACAATGTGAGTATATGTTATGTGACATGATGTGTTGCATGAGTTGAGTGAACCATCGATGATGGTCACCTCACTGAGTTTGCAAACTCACCCAAAATTGCAACATATGTTTCAGGACCAAGAAGAATACCTCGTTAGGCCACGGGCATATAGCAACCGCATGTGAGTGAGAGAAGAGGTCGGGATCAGTTCGCGTCTGCATTAGTGTCTAATAAAATTGTATTTTCAGAATTTTTGTACAAATGATTAGGTCAAATTGTAAAGTCAAAGGACAGTAATAATTTGTCTTTATGAAAAGGGCCCCGTGGTCATTGTATTTATCGGTGATTACGTATGTTAATGATTTTTTAGCATAGTGTATGTTTGTGTTTTCAAAAAAAAATTTAATATTGTGTTTTGACTGAGTGATGTAGCATGCCACCCTTGCAGGGCACAGAGTCAGATATCACCATCGATGTCCGGTTCGGGTCACGCGGGAGTGGGGTGTTACATGCGGTATATAGAGAAGTTGTCCTTGAAGAGAAAGGGGGAGAGACTTCTGTCAGAAATACCAAAGCAAGCGAAAAGGTCGCCCAGAGTACGAACCCTGCGTCAGCAAGAGGAGAAGAAAAGTAAAGAGCTGAACTACGGAGAAGACTCTGAGAAAAGAGCACCTTAGGCTACAAGGTCCTTAGTCTCAATTCTAAAGGAAGATACAACCAAACTGGCTAAAAAGACTGAGATTAAGAGAAAATTGGAGTTTGAAAAGAAGAAACCACAATCTCAACAGACTCTTAGACTGATTGAAGAAGGAAACAAAAAACAGAAAATCAGTCAAAGGAAGAGCACTCCTACTGCAGTTCAGAAGAAGAAGACAGTTAAACGTAGTCCAGTACAGGACAATACATCGCGGCTTATCATTCAATCCTAAGATTGATCCTTGGAAACCGATCAAAATAAATTTATACCAAGAATTGCACTATAGGATGCAACCTCGGGTCGACTCTCAAGGAACCAGTGCAGAATTG
>JANKOE010000005.1:14239386-14255126 GCA_026284465.1 Erythroxylum citrifolium
CCGAGAGAGAGAGATCGACAGAGAAGACGAAGAGAGAGGAGCTTTCGGAAATTGCAAGTTAGTCCTTGCAATTTCCGAAAGTAAATGCCAGTACCGACCGAAATTTGCGGCCGGTACCAACGTTACTGATTTCGTAACGTTTCCCGGTCGGTACCGGCCGGTACGGTACGAAATCCTAAACACTGGTTCTAATGCTAATGATTCAATTCTTTTATCTGAATCCTTGAATTAAAAAAAGCTCGTCCAAAACGTGAAATCAGCCACCTCAACTGTTCTCACACTCGGCTTGATCAAATTGTGAGGGGTTAAACTACGGTTTGATTTCGGTTGACCATCTAGCAGAGCGGCCCATACACTCCCATTACCGGAAATCGAACCTTGGTCCTTGTCCCAAGTTACCCCATTAGATTGCCAACTAAGCTAACAATGTGATTGACTGAAATAGTTGGTGCTATTTATTTGCAACAAGTTTAGCTAAGAAATCTGTTCTTTTCACATTTCAATCTTAATCACATCTAATTTAAGAAGTTATTATTGTTGTGTTTGTTAAATAGTTCAATATCCATGCATCGTAAGCCTGATATTGATAATGATTAAGAGGCTAATCTTTATCTTTTTGGTTGTTCCCAATTGAAATTTGGCCCCCTCAATGTTGAGAACATATCCGCCCTCTAGAATAGAGACATTTGTGAAGGAATTGTTCTTGGTAAAAATAATGGCAGCCCATCAAAATGATGGGACCACACACAAACAATCTCTGGTAAAATGATGGGACCACACACAAACAATCTCTGGCCAATACAACCCCAGTACCAGTCGTACAAATAGATTTTTTATTTCTGAATAAAAGTTTGGCCGGCACATAATCATATGCAAATAAGCATTAGGCTTAACCAACCATAATTCCCCAATTAGATCTTCTCTGCAGTTGACTTTCAGTTTGGAAGAAATTAGAATTCTTGCTTCTTAAGAAATTGTTCTCTTTTTGCAAGATTTCTTTCTAATTTCTGGTAAATTGAGTCAAGTGAATAGTTGGAGCATCTTACAGAAGACATGTGTGTAATGAAAAAATTAAAATTGAAAATAATTTTATTCAAAGTTAAATAACTCTAATGTTTAATAATTTAATTCAAAATAATTAAATTACTATTTGTTGTATATAATTTTAGCCATACACACTTTCTCTTAAGATTACGAAATCTCTCTCTTTCTCAAGCACTAGTTTTGTGACAATTTACAAAATTGTTCTATGCTATAAAAAAAACAAAAAGACAATCTGAAAAGGTAAAGACAGTGGGACATTAGTCAAAAGTAATATCCTACAAATTGTTAAAGAGTTAACAATTTGTAGGATTTTGACCAAAAAAAAAACAATTTGTAGGATATTACTTTTGATGTTATTATTACTTTATCGAGAACATGACACTTTTATTTCATCCTCTTCTTTGTTACTTTGTATATAGTATTTTCAAGCAAACAATTTAGTCAAAGATCCTAACATAATATGAGATTTTCAACGAGTATAGTTTATAAAGTTCAAGCTAATTTGTTCTTCTCTAGAACCAATAACTAGAAACATCATATAGTAAAAGTTGCTGTGATGTTCTTTTCAATATTTTATGTCTCATTAATACAACAACTCATGAGAATTGATTATTAGCTTCCTTTGTTTATTTATAGGACAAAAACTTCAAGCCTGCAATCATCTTACCGGGTATTGAACTTTGACCTCCTATCAAGATACACATTTTGGCCTAGATATTAAAAACATCAAAGAACGATTAGTTAAGCACTTTGGTTTAAATTTTAATATTCATTACAATGGATATACCTCTCTTTATGTGACCTCCTTGGATGGTCCTTAACAAAAATAGAAAAAAGTTGTTTTAAAAGTAAATAAGGTATTTGATTGGGACCACTTTATGTTATTGAGTATATACCACCCCTTTATGGTGAAATTTTAATTTCACCTTCAAAATATTCAATTTGATTATCTTTTACATTATTCTATATATCAAAGACTAATCTTTTGCTTTTGAAAAATGAGCACTAATTTTCTACCAATGATTAATATTATTATATATAAGTTTGGGGCTTATCACTAATTTACTAGCAAGTATAAAAGTAAAGTTTAGTAGTTTTTTCGCAAGGTTATGGTACTCATAATTAACAAGGCAATGTTTTTATGAAAAGTAGTATTCACATGATAAAATTGTAAATTGTTTCAAGAATGACAACTCAAAAGATCCTTAGTGTTTTAGATTACTTAATTAGGATGAAAGCCAAATATAATGTTAAAATAAAAATTAATGGGCTTTTGTATGATGTATTAGAGTTATAAACTCTTATTTCCCTACCCATAAGCATGAGGGAATAATAATATGATACAAAGTGCATTACATAAGACAACTTGGAGATCAGTTAAATGGCAAAAACGAATGTGCAACCAAAGACTATCATTCATTGCTTTATTGGGAAAACCTAACTATTCATGTTAGTTTCTCAAGTTCAGTAATGCCTCAAAGGACATGTTGCAATATATAAGAGAACCCCCTTCAAGTGTACTAATGAAATCATTGTTTTCCTCCCAATAATGACACAATTCTCTCATGTCTTTGTACTTTCGTATTTACCACTTACTCTTAATCAATTCAATTATTTCATTGTCGACTATTATAATACATGACATTCATTACAATATTTGTGAAGGTTTGCAGTGAGTTTTGTCTTAAGCATTTAATTTTCTTGTTAATTATTGCATATATGGCATGCATTTTATTACATTTTTATTATATTGCATAAAAATTAGTATTAAGCTTGTGAAATTGGCTCATAATTTTAATTACTATAGATTTTTATATATATCAAGTGTATTGTCATCTTTTTGTTTTATAAATATTGCGTGATACACTTTTCTTACGTTTGTCACTCACATTTGGTTACTTTTAGTAATAGAAGGTTTAAAGAATATGAATGAACCAAATGCAATAGAGTTACATCAATTAATCTGGCATTATAGCACGGATGGTTCTTATTCGGTTAAATCTGGTTATCGAATGGCTCTTGCTTTGTTCACTGATCTTGCCACCACATTTATAGAGGGCCCATGGACACGGTTGTGGAATCTGAACATTCCTCCTAAGATCAAGGATTTCATTTGGCGTTGTCTCCGTGACTTCCTTCCATATAAGGATCGGCTCAGACGTAAGGGCATCCTGATTGATAACGCCTGTGATGTTTGTGGGCAGATTGAGGATTTGAATCATGTGCTGGTGGACTGCTCAATAGCTCGTGCAGTGTGGTTGTCGATGGGTCTGCGTCGGCCAAGCAATGGGGTTGAAACTGTTATACTGCACGGATTATCAACTCAGCCATCTCCTCAATTTGATCGCTTGTTGACGATGTTGTGGAGTGTCTGGTATCATCGTAACTTGAGGGTGTGGCAAAGCAAGCCCAGTCAGCCTAGGATGGTCGCTTCTTTTGCTGATAGTTTCCTAAAAGATTGGCAGGCGGCAAGGGAGATGTTTGCGAAAGCTAGCACCAATAACAATACTCCTAGAGCTATTTCTTCTATTTGGGTTAGACCTCCAGGAGGCTTTCTGAAGTGTAATGTGGATGCGGCGGTTTTTAACGACAAAAATGCCACGGGGTTTGCCGCAGTGTTAAGGGATGACCGAGGGTGCTTTGTGGCTGCTCTTTCAGGCCACTTCCCCTTTCTTCTTGACCCAGCTCTCGCTGAAATCATGTCTATCAGGGAAGCTCTTTCTTGGTTAAAAGATCAACAATGTGATAAAGTTATAGTGGAATCTGACTGTTTGACAGCTATTCAACCAATCTTAGCTTCTTCTTCTTGTCGATCTGAGATTGGAATTATGGCTCTCGATTGTCTATCAATCAAGAGTCATTTCCTTCATTTGTCCTTCCAATGGACGCGTAGGATTGCCAATAAGGCGGCTCACTCATTAGCCAGGGTAGCCTTATTACATGCAAACCCACATCACTGGAGTGTTCTTCCGTCTCGTTTAGTTTCCATTTTACATTCTGATTGTTCTGCTTCTCTTGTCGTTGAGGGTGTAAGGCTAGTAGGTTCTGGGTGTACGGGGTAAGCCTGTTGGCTTGGGTTAGTTTTCAGGCCTTCTCTCTCCATGTTCTGTTTGTGTTCGTAATGTTTACTTTCAAAAAAAAAACAATTGAAGTGAGTGAACAAGGGAAATTAAACAATTATAATCATTTCCAAATCTAGTTGGAAGAATATTAAGATATTTTTTCAATGAAAATTCAACAAACAATATATTAATGTCTAATTGAAGAATAAGTATAATGAATTGAGAGTTAGATTGAAGAATTTCAAGAACTTATTCAAAGAAACTGAAATCAGTTGCACCTCCTTAATTGATGAAGTTAATGTTACAAATAAATCTTAAGACAATCTATTTAAGGTAAATATTGCTTTGCTTGTTGATATATATATTACTATAATTGTTTCTAAATTGCACTTTTTATCATTGTATATGCATGAAATGACTTATATATTCAAGAAAAAAGATGTGAGTAATTTTTAGAATTGTGATATATTTTTGGGGATCCTATTACAACTAATATGCATGTATATCTATCAACTAAATCCCGATTAAATTGTGCATATGAAGAACATATAATTCAGGTGGACGAAGTTTCTTCTTTCAAATGAAAAAGAAGATCAAACTGTAGTTTCTTTATCTATATAAAAAAAGAATTCCAGTAAAAAGAAGAATGGAAAGCACATATTCTAAAATTTTAAAAGATGTCTTAGTTATAATGAATATTCAAAAGGAAGAATGATTTATTTGAAAAACTAGTAGGACCATTATCAACAAGAGGTATAGATTTGAAGTTTTGTTAATTAATCAAGCGATCAAAATAATAAACGAATGTTGAAGTCTTTACATGATTTAGGTGTTAAGGGTGTATGGAAAGATAGTAAAGGCTTTATAAGATTCTCCACTTTATAAGGAAATTTTTATAGGCATGTCAGAAGCAAGGAAGATGGATTGAATTCATCTCGTTAGTTATAAGTTCACGTGTATTAACTATTGTTGTTTTTACCACTTTTATGTTAAGAACTATTTCATTATTTGAACATCTTAGGTGTACACTTACATGAACCTCTTAAATAGATGATTGATATAAACTTCTTAAATTTTTATAATATGATTTGATGTTTAAGAATAGTTATATACTATATATTTAATATCTTTTTAATTATTAAATGTTAATATTGTAAATATGTGGCTTATTTATTAGATTTTAGTCAAATTTAGTTAATGGAATGCTCAAGGTAATTTGATTTCTCTAGTTTTGGGAGAATATGAATTTTTACTTATACATAAGCAACCATGTAAAACTACTATATTAGGTTATAGTCAGATATTGGAACTTCTAATGGGAATCCTACAAGGATTTATATGAATCTAAGAATGAGTAAGACAATCTTTTTCAGATATGATGATTTAAAAAGTTTATGAAGGCCTAAAGTCAATTGATCATTTAATTATGGAGGAACAAATTGTAAATTTTTATGATGACAAGGCATGGTGAGACAACTAAAATCAATGCAAAGATTTTTCAATATTCAAGTTAGATAGTTTCATAGTATTTTTGCAAAGTCTTATATGTAGTTAATTGATTTTTAAACAATTTTATTACTCTACCATCCTTTACTAATACACCTCTTGAAAAAATTCATTATAATCTAAAATACTTTCAATATTTTTAGGTATATTAATGTGTTTTATTATTAATTTTATTAAGCATTTATGTTGAGTTAATCATTTTAAAACTATAATTGTATTTTGTAGGATTGTATAAGAGCAATAGACGATGCATATATTGAAGCATATGTTTCAACTAATGAACAAATATCATATAAGGGTAAAATAATAAATCCATCGCAAAAATTTTTGTTTGATATACTTTTCATATATGTAATATTTAAATAAGAAGGTATTGCAAATGATTCTCAAGTTTTTTAAAACATAATAACAAATTTAGATAACCATTTGTTATTCATCCATAAGGTATGACATTATTTTTAATAAATATAGTAATTATAATAATAATTATTTTTATTAATATTATATTCTTTTGTATTTTCGTAAATTTTCCTTATTTGGTGATGTACGTGTAACATGTATATGTTTTTAGGTAGCATCTTATTGTATTTTTATTTAAAACTACCTTGATTTAATATTGCAATTATTTTTATTTGAAGTCTTAGGTAATTTTAGAGGATATATTGCTTTGAGAGTAATTTTAGCTAATAATTTAGGAGTTTTACACATCCAAATAATAGGAAGAAACATCTTTAACTGAACACAGTTTCAAACACGAATATATTATAGCCATAACTCTCTTTAGTTAAAAGAAATTAAAGAAAAGACCAGACATGGCCACACGCATAATCTTATGTTAGGTTGTGTCCTTGTTTGGAATTAAGGTTTAAAGATATAACCTTTAACACGAGCATACTAGAACCTATATCGCTTGTCAGAAGTTACAGTAAGAAACCTATAGTAAACTGCTTGCCTGTAACCCAACAGATAAAGGACATTTCATAGTCCGTTTCAGGGATTGGTGACTTATCCATAAATTCTCATTTTTTTGTTAATGACTCGACCATATATAGACTAAATTTATTTTTGTTTAGAATTATTAAATACACTCGTAATTTTGAGTTTCATAAGGTATCTAATATGTTCTAAATAGTGATCCATCTAATCAATTCAATTTGTTGATATTTAATTGAATTTTGAGTTTGCGCGTAAGATATCCAACATTTGATTTTCAACATTATCCACAACTCCTCAGACATAACCATAAACAAGGGCATGTTAGAGTTTGTATTCACCTTTGAATGAAATAGTTAAGTTTTTAGTGGAAAACACCATGGAAAAGAATAATTTTCAATTTTTAAAGTTTCAAATTAGATTTTAATAGCTAGAGAGAGTATGAGAGACAAAAATAAGGGTAAGATTTGGTAACCATCTTCTCCAAAGAAAGAGATTTGAGATCATCCTAACAAGAATCTAAATGAGAATCTTTTTATGTGATTTTTATAATTCTTTTGTTTATATTTATTATTTCAAGGATGTTAGTAAGTTAAACTTCCAATATAAGGTACAGGTGGACTAAATGGATTGTTAATTCTGAGTGTTGTTTATTTGTGGATAACATACTAATGAATACCTTTGCATTCATTTGAATTAACTAAGATACCATTTGATGGAGTAAAAGTGATGGATGGTATTAGTTTATAGAAGTACTAATCTTTAATTATTATTTTAAAACAAATTGGGAATATATTAAATGCCAAAAGGTAGATACTTGGTATAATCCTTAAAGCTTAAAATAGTGCAATCTCAAGAAAAGAACAAAATAACTTCGTCCAAATGATGGAAGGTTAAGGATATACTAAGAAATAGCTAACAACTATTGAATATTCTACCTAGTTGTCATTATAATTCTTATTTTAATATTAATCCCTTTTTTAAAATGAGGATTTCTCTAATCCAAACCAATGTATTCTAGTTTAAAAAGTGAATGTCATATTGGATGCCTTGTTGAAGTTTGTTATCTCTCTCTCTCTCTCCAAATTGTATATGCAGTATGTAAAGGCTAATTTAACTCTTATATAGTCCCTTTATTTAAGGATTATAATCCAGATTAAGAGGTTTATAACTATGTTTCATTGACTTTCAATTTGATTCCGTAACTGTGAGCAGTAGCTGCACTAGAAATACAAGTGGTTTAATTATTTAAGTTCAAGTTTACAAAAAGGTACAGAGGGTGTCTCAAGTGTTGCCTCTTTATTTTTCCTTTGTCTCTAATCTTGGTTTGATAGCTAACTTGAGGACAAAAGAAGTTTTATGAGATTTTTGTTGCACTAGATAAGGTTTCTTTAAGGAACTATCTATAGCTTTGGTCTATAAAGTTCCAAACAAGTCTTTTTAGTGATTGCCATGAGTTATGCTTTTGATATGACTTAAAGTCTTATATAACAATTCTTACATTATAGGTTGGAACATTTATCATTAAAGTTGAGGATCCTTTTATTTTGCAACTCCAATAGTCCTGTTGTCTCACTTATTTTACTTTTGAGATGTTTACCATTCCTTATCCTAAAAGATATGTGGCCATGAAATAAAGATTGTTTTTTCCAGTAGGACGTGTCTTAAGGAATTAAATATAAGTAGCTTAAGAGGGCCTTGATTTTTCCAGTTATGGAATCAACACTTTATTGTAATGCCAAGATGTATTGGTTTTTATGGTTTGGCTTTTTAAAAGTTGTTGTCTTATAGAAAATTGGAATATATTTATTAAGCCGACATCAATTCTTTATTAGTGTAAAACTTCTGATATCTTTTTAAAAGGATAATTTTATTTATATCTTTCATTGATGAGATTCCTAAGCATCATTCCTCTTTTAGGACACAAATTTCTGTCCCTTTTACCCTAACATCAATATCTTTGTTTGCATCTCCACTCCATAAGAAATCCTTGAGGATTTTTTCTATTGGCTTAATCGGGTTCTGTAAAAGAAAGATTTGTGAACCCAAACAAACATGTAGAATGCTTAGGACCAAGATGATTAGTTGTATTCTCCCTACATTAGAGAGAAACTTATTATTCTAATAAAATGTTATTTTCTGCACTATGTTAAACAAAGGTTGAAAACTATTGAATGTGAGTCTCTTTGTTGTGATTGAGTTGTTGAAGCCCTTAAAATTCTAAACTCTTGTAGTAGTCATAGAACTAGGTCGAATCTCAAGAGAATAAAAAACTAGTTTCTTAATTTCAATTAACAAACAAAGTGGTGGTTTATGATTAATTAACCAATAAAATAAATTTAATAAAAATTAAAATAAATCAACTAAATATAAAAGTGAGAAATTCAATGGTGTTTAACTCTGGTTCAAGGGAAATATCTAATCTAATTGTAACATTGATCATTGGTCTAAAAAGAATAATTTAACAATTCGAACAATTAGTCTGAAACATGCTAAGATAGTTGTAATAAGTCTCATATTTTCCTAAATTAATTTATTCAAACCCATGATTCAAACCAAAACTTACCATCAATTGATTGGGTATGATAATATTCTATATCCATTAAATGATAACAATAAGCTTAGTGAAAAAGACTAGACACTACATTAAATAATTAAGATACTTACAACTATTCAATTTAGTTTTTTTGTTTCTCATAAGTTCAATATGCAACTTTATAATAAACATATTTGTTACTTGTACCAATCTTTTATAAAATTACAGATCACTAAATTTATGGATAGTTATAGAATAATCAACACCAAATTAATTTGTTACATCAATCAATATTAATTATTCATAAAATATAAGAATACAAAACAAGAAATAATTGAATTAAAACATGAATATAAGTTTAGATCAAAACCTCACAAAGTTATAACTAGAGTTTTGAATCCCCTTGAATCAGAATATTTAGATTTAGCCATATATGACTTTATTTACAACACCAAAAATAGAAAAAAAGATGAAAGATTGAAAGAAAACTAATAAGAAATGGAAAGAGAATGATGTATATGGTGTTGGATAGTGTTTTTATCTTCTTTTCCTACTCAAAACCTAGCCTCCTTTTACATTGCAAGGATTCCTATCCAAAACAAATCCAACCCCTGCATAATAAGGATAGAAATAAGTTTTCTAATTGAATTCATACTCTTGGAGTGAATCTAGCATTAGGCGTGCTCCAGCCTTATTCATTGCAGCAATCTGTCCACTTTTTTTAAAATTCATAATTTTGATTGATAATTTGCCAATTTGATGCAATCTTTACTTGTCACCTTCTAAAACAAAATAAATATTAAGTTTTCCTATTTAAGCACCAAAATATTATCAAAATAAAATAGATAATTCCAATTAACATAACCAAATAACATCTCATCATGTTGATATAACTATTCCAACGTATTTGAATAAAGGAACTTAGAGCCTCAGTCCTAATATTCTAACTAGTTACTTTGTAAGATTTGGATCTTTTGCTGATACATAAATATAGTTCTTATCGTAGTTAATTGAGCACTATAATATTTCATTAAGGAAGTGGAGTGTATGATCATCAATCAACTGATTTTGAATCAGCTCCACTAAGTAGAATCATCTAAAAAAGGCAAATCATGATTTTCTTGCATTTATGATGGTAATTAAAGTTTCCAAAATGCTTGATATTATGACGTATTAATCTAGTAAGTACCTCCACTTATATGATAAACAAGTATGAGAAAAGAGAGTCACCTTTTTAAACATTTTTTTTCCTTTGATGAATATAGTGGCTCCTTATTCACAATATGAGGTTGTAATGATGCATTGCTTCATCTATTGAATATATTTATGTATGAAACCAAATGCCTCTAAAACTTCTAATGAGAAATTCAAATCTATAGAATCAAAAGCCTTGTGGAAATATATAATTTTGTTGCATAACTTTTATTTAACTTTTTCTTGTGGTAACCCTCGAATAATTCTTATTCCAAGAGAATATTGTCTCTAATACTTCTTTTCTAGGTAAATTCTCCTTAGTTAGGATTTATTATTAAGCTCAAGACCAATTTTAGCCTAGTAGCCAATAATTTGGAGATGATTTTATATATTATATTTCAATAAGAAATTGACATGTACTATTTTAATAAAGCAAGATTAGGAGTTTTAGGTATAAGGTAACTAGGGTCTTTCTCTCTAAAGATCTACCTATCGGTGCATAATTCTAATATTGCATTTAATGCAAAATCATTAATATCATTCAATGGTTTCTAGAAGAAGTTTGTATCAAGCCCATCTAGTCTTAGAGCTTTATTATCATGCAAACTAAATATAGCTCTAGCTACATTGCTCTCATGTTAATGAATTTTCTGATTCCTTAAAGACGATGCGAGTATAATGCTTTAAGAGCCTGCATAGAAGAAATGTTGTTAGTGTCTCTAACTGGTGAGTTGTTAAAGTAATCATAAATGATTCTTATCAAATCTTCTATTTTCCATTTAATTGTTCCATCTAAATCTTTGAAGGAACATATTTGAATAGTAGTCATACTGATGCAATCCTAAACATTCTACCCTAATTTGTTAAGTAAAGATTTTAAAGAAAATTACAAAATTATACTAAAAAGTAAACTGATTTAACTGGGAGCAAAAGTGGATTGATAAATTGATAAGGGAAACTCTTGAGAATTAATTTCACTAATTTAATCTCCTATGTATGATTAAGAGGAAATGATTGGATAATTGTCTTTGGGTTCTAAGATCAACCCGAATAATAAACTAAATCTAACTTTCATATTCGACAAGTTATCATTCGAATTAATTATAGAAACCCGACTGATAATTACCACTTAAGTTAATATATTTCTAATTTTAACCTAAGCGTCTATAGTTTCTCGTTCCATGTTAAACTTTTTCTCTCTATTCTTCGTTTAATACCAAAATGATGAAAAGTTGGTTATGCTTTTACATCCATTCAGTTTAGAGACTATAGCAAATATAAGACAACAACATAGTAACCTAATCATGCGTATTTGACTAAACTAGCTACATTAATTCTCAAGAAAAGGATATCAACCCATCATGGAATAAACAAGATTCATCATCTTCATATACTTCAATCTCATCTTTATCAGTATAAGAGAAGTATTAAAGCAATAAACTAAGTGAATAACCGAAATAAACTACTAAAAGTTAAACGTAGTATGAGTCTATCAACTAACAGAGGAGTAAATCCAGTAAAACAATAAAGAAATAATGCAATAGATATAACAAAATGAGCAAACAAGTGTTCGGATGAGGGAGTTGCGTTGATCTCCTACTGCTTTCAAGCTCTCTACATTGGCTCTCGCCTTCTGCTTTTGCTTGGTTCTCACCCAGATGATCGAAGGCTCACACTGCTTCCACCGCTTTGTTGTTCTTCTTCTTTTGCTCACCCGATTGCTCTCTGTTCTCTCCGCTGTTCTCTCTTTTTTTCTCTCTATTTGTTTTTGTCCTAGAATGTCCCTAAAAAATGAGTCCAGCCCCTGCCGCCAGCCTCTCTTTTTTCTATTTGTAGTCTCATTTTAGGTTTAGATTTTTTAGCCCTCAAACCTATCGTTGCCATGTAATAAGTTGGACAATTAAAGAAATGTTGTCACTGGTGTGCATGAGGTGGTCTCGAGTTTGCATGAGGCGGTCACAGGTGTGACTCCCATTGTCACTGTCATGGGTGTGACTTCCATTGTCACACCCGTGACTTCCATAGTCACAGATGTGACACCATTTATGCTTGAATTAGTTAATTGCATGCATTGTTCACGTCCCATTTCATTTCTTCATGCATAATTCTTCTAATTTTTCATGCAACATTCACAAGATAATCCAATTAACATGTATGTAATATTCACACCATTTTCACTCAATTCATCTCACATTTAGATTAAAACACAGGAATTTGTAACCAAAATCAAGATACGAAGGCAAGAAAAGTCAATAGAAATTAGACACAACATTTACTCATGTATTTAAATGTTTCAAATCTCTTTATATTAACCTCTAGTCCTTTTACCACTACTTCATCCAATCATATCAAGTTAGCAAAGAACTTACTGAATCTGAAAGGGCTTTTCCTAGTTCTCCAAAACTTTGAATATTAATCTGTATTGGAGAATGGTATAGATAGAGATTATTAATAAAAATGGCTTACTTAAGGGCAATCTATCCATCCAAAAATAATATACCATAGTTCTATCAAGCTTTTTTCTATTAAGCCTTTCCTATTTTGCATATTTCTTTGTGTAATGTAAATTAAGCTCCTTTATATCTCCAGTTTGATGCTCCAATTTTGCTTATATACCATTTGAAGTCATCCTAGTTATTCCTTTTGCCTAGGCTTGGATCCCGCTGATTTGATTAAGTATAAAATGTTGTTAAATTTTAAAGAATCAACAAAAGGATTGGAAATTTTAAGTGAATAATGTTAAGGTCTTCTTATAAGGATTTTATTTGAAAGGCTAGATTTATAGCATACACAAAGGCAAGATTAACACATTTAAGTAAGTGATTTAAGTTAATAACTAGATAGATAAATTAATTAAAAAAGCTAGTATGATGTACCTTCACCCTATCAGGATCAAAAGACACTATAATTCTACCATTATAGTGCATTTGATGATTAGAAATGGAGGACTACGATTTCCTAAAGGACTAGAGATCATCTCTAAGGTTGTTAGCTTTTATTCTTGTCTTTAAAAGTCCTACAATTGTAGGATTTTTAATTCTAACAAAATCATATAAAAATTATTGCTTTTCAGGCAATTTAAGCCCTTTATTTTTCCAAAATATTACGGTGATTGTGAATGAAGTTTAATAAGCTCCTTCTTTTTAGGCTTCCTCTAATAAGCTCCATCTTCTTAGGCTTCCTCTCCGACTTTCTCTTAATAGATAACACTATGTTTTCTCCTTGTTTCCTGAGGTCTTCTAGAGAGCAAACAAAATCATTTTTATTAGTGTTTGGAGAAGGAGAGGCATATTCTTTGACTTCATATTTAACATAACTTCTTGATCCTTATAAAGATATAGCTAGTTCATTGATCATTTTTTAATGCTCCACATCATTTTGGTTTGACTTTTTTAGAGAATCTTCAGTTTTGAGAGATTGCATTTTTGTCGTTGAGATAGATTTTGATCAATACTTGTTTCTTCCCCAACATTATTCTATTTATCTTTACATTGTTTGTATTTTGAATATCTAATGGAGCTAGTTAGATAGCTAAGACCTATAGTATACCAATATTCTATTAAAATAATATAAAAATGGACCCCATAAGGAGATTGTTTTTACATTATGCTTATCTAGTAACATTCTTGACTTCCATATTTAAAGTAATACTAGTTTGTCTTTTATATTCCATGGTCACTGCTCTAAAACTCTTTTCATATTATCTTTATATTCAATTTTAAGCCATATATTTTCCCATTTTGTCTATGCTAATTGCTATAATTGTGAAAATAGGGGCCTCTTATAAAAGAAGTGACCTATAAGAGTACTAGAGCATCTCGCAACTCCTACTAATAAGATATCCAATGGTAGAGATACTATGTTGGAACTTTCACCTCTATCTTGGGGGATATATTTAAGTTTCTCTTAAGGATAGAAGTTTCCTATTATATCACTTGACTTCACTTTTTTTAACTATCTTGAAAGAGGCATCTAAGCCTTTCTTATTAAAAGTGGAGAGAGGATCTCTATTATCTATAAACAAAGGCATGTAGGAATGTAAAATTTTACAAGGGTTATAGATTTGAGAGTTAAGGACACATAGAAGCTCAAGATAAGGGAAGTTGACGATGGAAACTAAGATTTAAGCTAGCTATAAAAGTACGTGGAATATGTTAGGTGACAAAATAAAGGGTTTTGATATTTTTAATTTATTAAATAATAAAATTTCTATGTGGCACAAATAAAATATGTGATATTCATGTAACAAAAATATTAATTTGCCACGTCCTCCACATTCATGTAAAATTTAACGTCAGCCTATTTTTGCTAAAAGTTAAATATTGGAGCATTTTAGTGCCACCTTTTTAAAGTTTGGGTTAGTATTGTAAATTTTAAGATTTTTTTTACAATTAACACTTAAAAAATATATAAGTTTTTAAATCCCTAAAAATAGTTTAAACCTAAACTCGGAAGAACATAATCTTCATTTTGCCTCCATAGTTGATTTGTTCAATAACCACTCCCTGCTCTGTCATGGTTATATTCAATCACCTCTTAATGCTTAGTTGGAGGAAGCCTAGCTACCTTCTCCTATAATGTCGAAGGCATAACACAATTAAGTAAGACATATACTTACTCCTTAATGCTTATAGTAAATGCTTACTACTCTTAACACAATAAATTGCTCATATGGAGAAACTACAATATATGTATATAAAGTGACCGAGTGAACTTAGATCATCTGCATCATATCGGTGCTTGTAATTAACATCTCCATGTGTTATTGCCTGATCAAAAAAAGAAAAGAAAAGACTTCACAAAATAATTCTATTAATAAAGAAAATCACCTACTAATCAATTGTTCTTAACTCAAACTACAAGCAAAGCGTTCGTTCAAAGGAAGAACATGTGAAATTGGGATCATGCAACTGAGTTATTAATCCCAAATTAAAATTTGTCCAACAATATCAATAAGAGATAGAGTTTAGAGTCTTTTTACCTAAGAAAGTGACCGAATTGCGAAAGCAATGAAAAGAGAACGACGAAGAGGATAGAAAGAATTGGGGAGGAAGAGAAGTGGCAAAAGGGTAAAAAGGTGGAAGAGAGAGAGGATTTGTAATTAAAGTTAGATCTTCCAAATTTAGGATTAGACTGTTTTTAGGGATTTAAAATTTTTTATATTTTTAAATTTATTAAATTATTAATTTCATGCATATTAAAATCAGTATATGTGTTATACATGTGAAAAAAAATATATTTATCGTGGCTCGCTACGTCATCACTATTAACAAAAGGTTTAACAAGGAACTATTTTTTATACAAGTTGAAAAACGGAACATTTTAATGTCACTTTTAAAATTCAGACTAATATTACAGAATTAAGAAAATTTGATAATCTTTTTACAATTAATCCTATAAATTATTAGTGTTAATAGAAGATAACAACTTTTTATTTTATGTTCTCTTACATAATTATTTGATCG
>JANKOE010000005.1:14255226-14280606 GCA_026284465.1 Erythroxylum citrifolium
GGGCTAAAAACCTTATAGGAACGAAACTCATAAACATTTAAAACCACTATATGCAGTGAAGAGAGATACATCATTTGTAGTTGCATGAAACAGTGCATATTAGATCATTTAGAAGTTGAAGAAGAAGGGTTATGAATGCAGGATCCTTACTTTAGCATAAATACAAGAAAACACCATATGGCATCTCATATAGCAAATTCAATAGCTAAAGTATGAATGCACACATAACAATACACAATCGAGCAACTTTATATTATAAGTTATCATACCTGGTTCTTGTTTTCCAATGGCACCTCCAAGTATGTCCTCCTCACACTTGCAACTAGTATCTGTCATCAAGCACGAAAAAGTATTTTGGTTAAGATTAGAATAAATGCAAATATGTGTTATTACCTGATCAAAAAAAGAAAAGAAAAGACTTCGCAAAATAATTCTATTAATAAATAAAATCACTTACTAATCAATTGTTCTTAACTCAAACCACAAGCAAAGCGTTCGTTTAAAGGAAGAACATGTGAAATTGGGATCATGCAACTGAGTTATTAATCCCAAATTAAAATTTGTCCAACAATATCAGTAAGAGATAGAGTTTAGAGTCTTTTTACCTAAGAAAGTGACTGAATTGCGAAAGCAATGAAAAGAGAACGACGAAGAGGATAGAAAGAATTGGGGAGGAAGAGAAATGGCAAAAGGGTAAAAAGGTGGAAGAGAGAGAGGATTTATAATTAAAGTTAGATCTTCCAAATTTAGGATTAGACTGTTTTTAGGGATTTTAAATTTGTGATATTTTTAAATTTATTAAATTATTAATTTCATGCATATTAAAATCAGTATATGTGTTATATACGTGAAAAAAAATATTTATCGGAACTCGCTACGTCATCACTTATAACAAAAGGTTTAAGAAGGAACTATTTTTTATACAAGTTGAAAATCGGAACATTTTAATGTCACTTTTAAAATTCAAACTAATATTACAGAATTAAGAAAATTTGAGAATTTTTTTACAGTTAATCCTATAAATTATTAGTGTTAATAGAAGATAACAACTTTTTATTTTATGTTCTCTTACATAATTATTTGATCGTAGAATCAAGTTATTCACTGATTTGAAAGAGATGTGTCATTCATTTCTTAATGTTGACAACTTAAGATTAAACAAGTACTGGAACATCAAACTTACTATTGAGGGAAAAGGGATGAAATTTAATAGAAAGAGATCAAACAAGAGTGGATTTATAGCAACCAAACTAGCGTTTTGTTTTCAAATCTACAATGGTTGCTTTTGGATCCAGTTTTGATCATCAATAAAAGACATACTAGTCAATTGCTCTATATATTGAGCACTGAGCTTGTTTATCCACTTTACTCTTCCTGTAATGTTGGCTCCTGCTCCATGATTGCCGTCCTCCACAAAGGTTACCTGGTCCCTGGATATATTGGATGAACACAAGAAACCATCAGATGAAAAAGGAACTGAAGATTAGGCAGATCAAATGGGAAAACAGGACATTAAGTGGAATAAACATCGACTCGATCTATATGCTGAATTTTGTTAAGAAATAAGTTTCTTTTCATAACCTGTTCACAAGGGTTTTAAAAGCACTTGTCTATGTGTCACATAGAAGAAAGATACAAAGATTGGGCAACAATATTAGGAGGATAGGGAACTTACTCATGGCCAACGCAATTCCAAGCATTCCATCCCAAAGGATCTATAATGTCGTCAAAGTTTGAGCTGTAGAATACAACCCTAGCAAACCCTCTCCAAGGCCTTCCTAGAAATGCAGGGCCTTTTCCAAACACTCTACATCCCTTGAAAACAAACCCATTTGAATCATTTGGATTTGTTCTTCCCTGTGCTGTTATATATCCTCCTTCCAGTACTTGTATGTCACAATCCTACATTTAAGTACACATGTTGACAAAATCACTTAGAACTTGGCAATAAAGATGATAAATGTTTGTTATTATATACAAAATCCCACTCTAATCAACTAGTTTGGATCCTAATAAGAGATGAAGTTAAAAGTCCCTCCTACTCTAAATCAAGTAAGTTACAATATTGTTGCAGTTATTATACTAATTGCAAATTATATAAATATAAGATAATTAATAAATTCAAAATTATTCATCCTTTTTGACAAATCTTTGATGCCAAAAGTCAAGAAATCTCCTTATTTGCATGATGATAAAAGATTGTACAAGTTCGTAAGGCAAAAATACTACCTCGTATATGGATTGGCCACTGCCAAAGATGAAATCAACAGCACCCTGAATGGTGCAGTGCTTGAAGTAGTGTCGACCTTGATCATCCCACAAGGTGTCTTGCACCCCGGCAAAGCCACACCGGTAAAATGCATTCCTGTCGCCGCTTATCTTTGCAGCCACCGCCGGTAGCCTAGGGTTACTATTACTATTAAGTGGAAAGTTGTAGGAGTTCTGTCGAAAGATTTCATCCAAACAAAAGAAAACAGTTGCCAAGGGATGAAGCTGTGTATATTACTTGTTCACATAAGCACATATATATGAAAAATTTTCTTACAACAAAGCCAATACTTCTGGCGATAATGTTGTCTGCTAGAGACGTGAAAGTTGGGCTTTGTGCTGTTGTCTCGTGGTCACCCCACACTATATAGGTCTTCCTCATTCCTTCTCCTTTCAGGATTATAAATGGTTTGTCATAAGGGATCTTCACCTTCTCTCTGCATATGCATTACAAAGCGGATATCTTCGTCAAAGTCGCTTTGTAGATTACAAAGAAGCTAATCAGATAACGTAGGAAGAAAAAAAAAGAGAAATGAGAAGTCTGAGCAGGGTCGCACCTGTATGTACCAGCAGTGATGTAGATACAGACCCAGTTCCTGTTATTAGATGGAACGGAATCAATGGCTGCTTGAACACTTTTGAAATCTCCGTGGCCAGACTGATCAACATGCATCACCTTGTAAGGCAAGGACTTACTGGTAAGACGATGGAATTGAGCAGCTCCACGGGACTTCGCATCTATGAGGACCAGTTGGAAGCCAATTACTATGAAGATGGCAAAACACAGATGAAAGTGTCGTGGAATTAACATCTTTGTATTACAAGTTTTAGAGAAGAAACTGATAAACCCAAAGTGTATATGTGAATTGGTGGATCCAAAAATGACCAGAAAATGGAATAGCTTGGATATTACACATATAATACAACCAAGCATGAGTCCATTTATCTGCCAAGTCTTGGATAACCAGCGACAGTTACAAGGATTTTGGAGGGTAAAAGGAAAGTCAAAAGTTTCTGTTTATGTACATATATGTGAGCAGCAGAATCACAATGAATGGTAATCTAATAAATACAGAATAGTAGTAAGCTCTTTCCTTTGTTTTATTGCCTCATATCCATTTCTCATGTATATTTATTATTTAGAATAATGATTATTCCTGTGAAGGGAAAATTAGAAAAACAATCATGATTTTTTGAATAGGGAGAGAAGTTTTTATCACTGAATTATTATCTCATCATAAGCTTTTTGAGACATTGTTCAGTTGAACGATAATCAAAAAATGTTTTCCCAATCCCCATGTATTATTAACGTAGAAACGATTTAATATTGGCCTTTAAAGTTGAAACGGCTGACCTAATTTTTTGGAATAATGAAAATGCTTCTTTTCCTTAATATCAGCACAGCATGTGTCATGTAAATTGATTTATCAAAAACGAGAAAAATAAACATATAGCCAAATCCCATCACGAGAATCAAAATTAAAGGATGTTAATGGAAAAGGCAGCCTAAAACATGAACAAGAATAAAAGAATTTGTTCCAAGTATTAACTTTGTTGTTATAATTGGATACACTCTTACGACATTGAACTCACCATCGAGTCTTAAGTTCCTTCTTTTTATCTTTTGATTTCTGAATCCGACCTTCGGGTTGTGTTTTAATGTCTTTGGTTTTGGATGTATATGTTGAGAACTTTTATGAGGCATTTAAGGCGACGTAATTGCAGTCTACAGCCTTGTATTGTATAGAGATGCCATGAGAAACTTATCTGAAATATTGATTTCATACTTGGGTGAACTAATTCTTTTGGCAAAACTATTCAGTTCAATCTTCCTTGATTTGATAGCTGTAAATAGTCCAAGACATCTAACAAACGTTTTAACTAAGTTCATCCCATTAAAATGTACAATCATCCCTAGCTTATACATGCATACATTTTTTAATTAGAAATTCTGCTGTATTACTAGCTGGACGCATTCCATCACTGGGCATGTACGACCAATAACAAGCCAACACAAGACACTAAAATGTTGAATATAGAGTACATACCAACAGTAACATACTGCTTACCCTACATCCTAAAGATACTATTTCAATTATCTGAACATCTGTGGCTTCAGAAAATGAAGCATTCTTAGATCTTTAAGTTGGAGGATGTACTGGGCGGTGTCGGAGAAACTTTCCCCATGAAAGTCGCCCACCCTTCTTTTCCCTGCTACTAGTGGATTCTAAATACTAATCTCAAACTATTCAATATGACTACAAACGGGAGCTGCAAGTGTGTGGCTGGTGCATAACAGTCTATTGCAATGTGGATAACTATTGCAACATCATTTCACTCGTCGATAAAGAACAATATCATCATGCAAGTCCACTGCATTAAGTATAGCATATAGTGAAGTCAAAAAGAATCATTGCAGACGCAAGGCAAAACAGAATTCAGATTTAGTTCACGATAGGAGTCTATTTTTCACCCACAAGAAAGAAAAAAACAACTCGACGTAGCATTAATATTTGATGGGAGCGATAATGTCTAGCTGGGGACCTAGCTTCTCCTCTGCAATCTTTTCAGCTTTAACCCTCAGTTTTGTCAACTGCTTCTTTCTCTCATACCTTACCTGAGCCCTCTCCTTTCTCTTCCTCTCGAGCTCCTAAGGAAAAGCAGAGTAGTAATGTAGATCAGAGAACACTAGCAACTTGCAATCTTGAGAATTAGCATCAATGGTGCTATGTCGAACTTGTAATTTTTTACAGCAGCTCAACAAGTAGAAGTAAAATAGAAAACCAGAATATATATCTTCCACAAGCAAAGTAGAAAAGCTAGAGCCACATAAGAATATATATTAGGTCAAATCTCTTTAATTTAGTGACAAATAAACACAATCATGGGGTAAACTGTCATAACTATGTATAAGAAGGTAGCGGGTAGACAGTTCATACCTTAATTATGTCGTAGTAGTTCCACCCAACCTCAGATGATAGCTTTCCTAATAAGCAGTACTTGTGCCCAGCCTGCAGCCTCAAAACCCTGATTTTCCCAAGTTTATCCCAAATTAAAGACTAATGTTTCAGCTAATAAACATCAAACAACATTTAAAAATGCAACTAACATTTAAAAAACTCACTTGAGGGCATCTGGAATCACCATCCTCTTTATCTTGTCATAAGGGGGAGGAACACCCTCATAAACCTTCAGGCGAGCAAGGGCTGCCTCTCCGCGCTTGGTCTTATGAGGAATCATCCTACAGTTCAAAAAGAATTTGAAACCTGAAGTAAAAATATCGCATATACAAAAGACGACTACAAAACATACAAGCAACCTTCATTCTCCTGCAACCAGTACATCCTCTTTCCCAAAATCTAATACGCAGCAATTCCAGATTACAAGGAAATGGACATAAAATGACTTCTATACTCATCTGGAAAAGCAAAGGTATATCTTCTCATCATTTTAGACAGAATACAGTATTAACGCGAGCTTTTCAGTCAATCCCAGACAACAAACCTCAATATAAAGACAACTTTTTCCAGAATACCAACAACTCAATTACCAAGTGTAAGCAACTATAAAGGCTAGCTTCCATAAGGAGTCATTATAAACGAAACCCAGATGTCAAGTCAGTATAACAAATCGATTACAATTTACAAGCATTAAAAAACCAAGATGTACAAATAGAGAATAGATTTACCCGCGAATAGTGCGCCAGAGAATCTTAGAAGGAGCGCGAAAGTGGATAGGACCATGAGAAGGCTTAGTGTTCATGCGCTTACGCAAGAACCTCATATACTTCATCTTCTGCCTAACCAATCCACCAGATAAGCATATCTCTTCACATCTCACAACAACCACCTTTTGCCCATTCAACAACTCCTTTGCAACGATGGAAGCCAAGCGGCCTAACATGTGGTGTCGGGCATCAACTACCACCCTTTTCGCGCATATCCCAGATCCTGAAACCATTGTTGCTCTCTCTCTCTCTGTGCAGCCGCAAGCTGTGTCGTAAATGGGTTGAGTCGATTAAAGTGAAGCTGCGTGAGGGTTAGGGTTTTGAAGGGTTTGTGTTTCTCTTTGGGCTTTTGGGCCTTAACTTTTAAAACATAGTCTGCTCTGCTGTGCCTCTTTTTATCACTGGATCTAAATATTATACCCTTTTTTTTCCCCCTCATAAGCTTCTAATTCAGTCCTCTAATCACTTTTAACATTAATGAAGTCAATTTAATTGGCTAAGAGTTTACTGTGTAAAAAAGTCTTATAAATATTAGTTTTTACCTTAAGTATTGGATTGCCGAAATTAAAATGAATTATATTAGAAGCAAAAAATACAACCCAAGAGCCCCATCGGGTATCGTAGAATACAAGTGGAATCCTAGAGATAGTGTGACAGAGTACGTAGAGATAGTCAGACAAAGCAGTGGAGATCATTCACGCTCACAACGGGCGGTCTCAACTTGAGCCAAGATCCTCTGTCTATTTTATCTTATCCCTATTCTGTTTTATGAATCTCAGCTATCTATTTATGTGAGTTCTGCATAAATAGATGGCTGAGATTCATAAAACAGGATAGGAACAGGATAAAATAGATAGAGGATCCGTCCCATCTCAACTTAGCTTATTTATGTGCAAACAAACGTACACTCCCGAGGATCTAGTTACATATATGATAGTTTGAATACATTAATGGATATCATATGGAGTGTCAAATACTATGTACGTGGACCACAATTACATTTTGAGTTTATTAAAAAGAAATGATTTAAATACATTTTGAGTTTATTAAAAAGTTTGATAATAGGTAGCAATCAAAATATTAAATGAATGTAGTGAAGTTTCGATATTGCAAATCAAATTCATTCATGTTCTTTTGTTGTTAAATCAACTCCACTTGACTCTGGGGCTCGAAGTTGAGCTTGAGCGAGTGAAGATCATGAAAGGCTCCCCCACCTTCAGTGGTTTTAATTGCTGAGGTACTATCTTTGTAATGGACACATTTGACTCTCTGAAGAAAATCCTGAAACCCCACATGCTGACCTACGTACGTAAACAAGCTAAGGACAAAGAAAATAAAAGAGTGACCAGTATATCACCCATTACAGACACTACAAGACTATAGCGACGTCTGGATGTTCCCTAATACCACCAATTTGTGATTCCTGACAAGTCAACCAAAAGCAAAAGGGTACGGGACACGTTGACTTCCAACAAATCATTGGTTCTAGTTCCAACAAAGTGCCAATTCAGGATCTGTTTTCACGTCTCCTTTTCTCTTCCGAACCATCTCCTAGCCTCCCACATACATTCATGTCTATGCCTGTGCATGTCTCTCCCAGGGAGCTAGTTATATAATAGGAGTACTTGACATCAATTGTTTCGTCCAGTCTCCATAATCAGTGTGTGTAAGTTTGTCATCTCTTTTGGCAACAAGCAGCAAAGTGAAGCCTAGTCACACACTGATTTTTTTGCAATTTACTTCAATTCGTAGATTTAAAATCTTCATCTTGATAGCAGTTCATTTAAAATTTTTGGAACATCCTAAGTCAGGTTTCCCACCACTCTAGTTAGTTTCTTGTTTCGTATAGTTGTAAGATGTTAATCTGTCACGCAGAGAAGAAAAACCTATGCGGATAGCAGAATAAATAAGATGACTATACTGTCAGAAACTCTTTTAATTTTAAAAGATTTCCTTCTCAACGTGTTATATTCTTGGTATCTTAATTAGACTTCCAATAAAATTAATTACAGAAAAAAATCTGAAAATAACTCAAGGCTGCGAAACTTTAACCAGCTGGGCCAATACCAAGTCACTAGTGTATATATCATTCAACAATAAAATTAGGGAAGAAGACAATACAATACATAGAAACAGAAGAGACGTTGGAGTAGATCGATCATCTTTTGTCTGAATTAGACTTAGTTCACATGATACTGCTGCTGTTTGCATGAATAAAAGTGAATATCTGCTGAACCGAGCTCGCTATATCTTCTGCTGTAAACCCTGATTCACTTGCAACCTGCAAGAAAGATCAATATCACATCCAACAGGGACCCTTTTTGGTCAAGACTCAAGGTGAAATAAACCCACCCTGAAACAAAGATGTTATATACCTACCGTCTTCAATTTTAAGTCGAGTAAAATAGGGTTGGAACTTATGTTAAAAAAGAGAGAAATTAACTTTAGGGTATCAGAAGAAAGTGTTTTACCTTGACATTGAATGAGTAGAGAACAGTTTGTTCAATTGTGGTGATGTTGGTGTGAAGAATATTAAGCTGCAGATCTTCAAGAGCTGCAATGGCCTTAATTAGCTGGCCTGGTCTTCTTCTAGAGAGAATCTTGATTATGGCGTCGAACCCCAGAAGCTTCACTTCAACGTCAGCCAAGCAAGACTTGTTCTCGGCGATTTCCTCTTGGAGTCCGGTTTCGAAGTCGACAAGCTTCATTTGATCGTGTTGAAGAGGAAGAGGATTATTAGGAAGGAAGTGCGATGGTGGTTGTGCTTGTGGAACTGCAAGTGAAGGATCTCCCATCTGTCTCGCAGCCGCTTCTCCGTAGAATCTACGACGCTTTTGAGATTCCAAGCATTGGAGAAGTTGCTCTAATTCTCTCACAAATTCGATGGCTCCACCGATGATTGAAGCTTGGTCTCCCTGCAAATCCAATGAATTAATCTGGTGTTTCTCAAGTTTCCTTAAAAGCGTACTTAGTTCGATTTTTAGAACAATATAAGAAATTCAACAACCACAATTTGGATCCGATGTTTGTGAAAGATAAGCAAGTTGATTGATACCCTTTGTACATACGATCCAGGCATGAGAGACCTCAAAACTCGAAGATGTTCATTCATTTGCTTCCTTCGATTTCTTTCCACTGCAATATGCGTCATTCTTTGGCTCTCCACTTCCTCACTCGTCTTGATGGCTCTTGGTCTTTTTCTCTTGCTCTTCACTTCTGGTACCAGGTTCTTGTTTTGGTGAGGATCTTGATCTCCTAGAAACTGGAGTTGTACCGATGTGTTGTCTGAAACCCTAGCCTCTTCATCGTCTCTCACAACCCTCTCTTCTCCTACTAATCCTGTCCTATTGTCCAAACTGTTCCCATCTTTAAACCTCTCATCATTTTCTCCACCTAGTTGAGGAACCATTAATGGTTGCTCCTCCTTCTTATCGTTCAGAACCGGAAACTTAAGGAAGTAAACCGGGTCAATCCCGGTTTCTTCCTCAGAGATCTTGGCCTGATTCAAGGCCAACTTAGGTCCAAAGTCAGCAAATTGCATCACATCTGCGAAGCTCAGTTTATCAAACGAAGCAGATGCATAAAATCCAGATGGTATTTGTTGATGTGGTTGGGAACTATGGAGCATATGATCAACCATTCCATTACTGTCACCACCAGAAGTTTCTCCAATTCTCAGCTTCATGAGCTCTTCTTGTGGATGGTGATGATTGTCAAGAGTGTAGTCAAGTCCGGTAAAGCTTGCCTGACGGTGAAACAAGTTTAGCTTAGAGAAAAATAACATGGTGATTGAAAAGATTTATCAAGAAAAGAACACAAATAGTAATGATGTGGTTGATAAGAAATGAGCCTAGACATACCGAGTAGTTCTCTTCTTTGTCCATTGCTCTATTTATAGGGACGCACTTTAATCGAAAACCCTATGAGATGAGCTCAATTCATGCAACGACAAGCGAACCTTGGAAATCCCCTGGATGAGTTTCCTTCATCTGAAAACATGATAACCCTCGTAAATTTACAGCGCAAGTAAATAAGACTCTCATGTAAATTTGGACATTATTCTTGAAAAGACCAGTAATGACTTGTAAGTAGTGAGTAGCAAGCCAGAAAAGTACAAAGAAAGACGATATATAGAAGTTGCATGGAAGTTATGATAAAACAGAAATGACCGCAACAATAACCTGATTGGAGAGAGGCTTCCAATAAGACAAGAGCGGAAGTGGGGTTTTGGTATTTGAAGAGCAGAAGTTATGGGGTACCACCAAGAACGAAGCTTTGTTTGGTTATATATATATATATATATATTTAAAAAAATTGAGATTTCTCGGTTGATGAGAACGGGCCAAGTACATAGACCTTCTAAACACTGATCAAAGATGGGTTTGACTTGAAGAAAGAAGACAGATAAGAGTGACAGAGGAGCCGGTGGATTAATGGACACCTCACATTCACAGCTTCATCTTCACAGTCACATTCACCACCTCTGATTATTAAAGATAGTCACAGGCCCACAACGCTCTTCAACTTTGCTTTTCCATATCTTTTCATGACTCTAATTACGTAAAAGATCAGTTCACTTTGAAATTTATAATATTCTGCAAATGGGATGCTAATGCTATTCTTTATTTGCTATCACGTTGATTCTCACAGTCGACAACCCTTTAATATGTAACAAATTAATATGTATTCATTTATAAATTAAATGAAAGTCACGTACAGAGTCGAGTGAAGGCGCTTGGAGTATTTCTGCCTATTTATCTCTAAAATTATTTTAGAGCTAAAGATTTTAAAATATCATGTAGACAGGTACTTAATAAAACTGAACATATTTGTAGTAAATACTTGATTAATATAAATAAATACGTCCTAGTTCAAGACCCCAATAAAAAAAACGAAATTCGGGATGATGACCCTGATCGATTAGATTTTGTGACATTAATGTATAACCTTGGGCTGAGGACAATCGTCGATCCTGATCCTGAAGTGTAATTGAGTTATAAGATGAATTGTGACGCGGAAGTAAAGATTGATTCAGAAGTTAAATCATAAAAGAGTATTTTAAATATTTAGGATCTATCATCCAAAACAATAGAGAGATTAATAAAGACATAATTCACCAAATCAAATCAGGATGACTTAAATGGAGAAGTGTATCAACAATTTTATGTGACAGAAAGATATCACTCAAGTTCAAAGGTAATTAATTCTATCGTTTGACAATTATATTAGTCATGCTTTATGGGATAAAATGTTAGACCATTAAATAAATGCATAGCCATAAGTTAATGGTGAAGGAGATGAGAATGCTCTTTTGGATATACAACCTTGTTAGAAGAAATAAAGTTAGGAATGTAATGGACGAGACAAATTAAAGGGGATTAATATTAATGAACAATTAAGAAAGACAAGGTTAAGATGGTGAAAAATATTAAGAGGAGATATACTAATTCTCTAGTGAGAAGATGCGAGAAGAGTGTACTTAAAGACTATAAGAGAAGAAAAAGGAAGATCTAAGAAGAGTTAAAGGGAGGTGATCAAGAACAATGATATGACTCTAATGGAACTTACCAAGGGCGTGGCCTTCAATAAAAAACTTTGTCATACTAAAATTTGGATAAAGGATCTCGCATAGAAAGATATTTTTCATTCTCGTAAGTTTTTTAAACATTTTTTTAGAACCTTGTGTCTTGTATTTAGCCTAAACATTTGATATGTAGTATGTCCCTCTTGGTTAGTTAACCTAAATATTTCCTTATTTAGTCCAAATATTTTTCTGCAATGACTTGTTTGATTTATTTATTATATCAAAACAGAGATTTGAAGCTCTCTCTACTGAGATCCAAGTCCAAGGTTTCAGTCTCCCTTAAAGCCGAATTTCTTTTCTTCTTTCAAAATAGGCAAGAAGAAAATTTCTAACAAGAACAGAAATATAATAGAATTGCAAGATGAGGAAATTGTCTTGCCTCTCTTTCTCTCTCTAAGAGTGCAAGTGTTGGTCCTGCCGTGAATGTGCATGGTGAGTTTTGTTTACTGTTTCTACGCTGATTTTTCCTATCTCTCTTGTCGGTTTCATGGAGTCAGGATTGCAAAAGCTCTCTATTCGAGAGAAAGAAGACGCTGAATTTGTTATTTCCTTGGAGGATATTCAAAGGGAGGAAATAAATTTTGAGCTGTGCTTGCTGGGTAAGCTGATTGGGGAAACAATGGTTAATGCTGAGGTGTTCGAACGAACGATGTTGAGCTTGTGGAGACCCATGCGAGAAGCGTATATTAAACCGATGGGTGAAAACAATCTTTATATCATTCAGTTTTATCACCAGGTTGATTTGAAGAAGATGATAGCGGGTGATCCGTGGTCTTTTAACAAGTGTATCTTGCTGGTTCATCAATGGAAGGAAGGGGAGAACCCATTGAATATTGATTTCACTCACACAGATGTCTGGGCACAATTTCATGGTCTCCCATTGGGTTTTGCTTCTGAGGCCTTAGCACGAAACATAGGAAATCTAATGGGCACTTATCTGGAATATGACTCTACTAATCGCCGAAGTTCATGGAACAGCTACATGCGTGTCAGGGTTCGGCTAAACGTGGAAGAGCCATTGATGAGGAAGAAGATCATAAGAAAACAGGGAGCTGATCCGATGGAGATAACGTTTAGCTATGAACTGCTTCCGCTGGTTTGCTATCTATGTGGTATAATCGGGCATAGCGAAACCAACTGTTTGAAATTGCTTGAAAGGCTGGAGGAGGAGCACTGCCGGGAATGGCCAGAGGAAATACAAGCAAAAGTGAGAGCCCGTAATACACAGAAATCGGTGCAATGGAAGCCAGATCTGGGGAATGATTTTGGCGTTGATTTTGCAACAAATCCGACTCCCAAATCATTTCCTTCTGCAGCTCAGAATCCCCACATAATAGGAAACAATTTTTTATTTTATCCTAAAAAGATATCATCAAAATCCCCTGCCACTTCTAGACTAAATGTGGGCCACATTCCTCCTGATTCTAGCGAAGACCAACCTGAACTGTCAGGAAGAAGCTTCGATCACGACTATTGAGGAGTGCAAAAAACGACCCCGTCAAGGAAGCACAAAGCATTATCATTATAGAAGAGATGATTACAGATGATCAAATTCAGTCCAACCCACTAAACCCATTACCAGCAGCCGGTCTTGCTCAGCAGACCCGCTGAGAGCCATAAGTTATATTGCTTGGAACTGTCGTGGAGTAGGCAACCACCAGACAGTTCATGCTTTGAAGGACTTAGTTAGGATCAACAAGCCTTGCATTTTATTTTTAAGTGAAACTCTAGCGACTTCTGTTAAGATTGAAGAAATAAAAATTCAGTTGAAGTATGATTTCTGTTTTTACGTTGATCGGCTTGGCCGCAGTGGCGGCTTGGCCATGTTTTGGTTGGATAGTGTCTCAGCTACGGTTACTGGGTACTTGACTAATCATATAGATATGGTTATTGATGATTCGATTAATCCTAAATGGCGACTTACAGGTTTCTATGGCTTCCCAGAATCTAATCGAAAACGCGATAGTTGGGAGCTTCTGCGTTCCCTTAATCGAATCCACAATCTTCCATGGGTCTGTTTTGGAGATTTTAACAATTTACTGTCTGTTAATGATAAACTGGGAGGAGTGGACTATCCTAGCTCGTTGGTGGAAGGATTCCGGCAATGCATCATGGATTGTAATTTGGTGGATGTTCCGTTACTCGGGTTCGGCTATATGTGGGAAAGAGGAAGAGATTCAGGTTCTCTTACGATGGAAAGATTGGACCGTGCATTTGTAAACAAAGAATGGATGGATGTTTTTCCTTTTCATAAGTTACATAATTTAGTGAGTCCTACTTCGGATCACAACCCGATTAAATTAGTGGCTATACGTAGAATTCCTAATAAGAGGACCCACCGTTTCAAGTTTGAAAATAAATGGCTAGCAGAGGATGGATTTCTTGAGTTCGTTTCTGGCTTCTAAAAGGCCAATGGCAACATGAATATACTTTCTCGCCTAAAGGAATGTGGAAACGGTTTGATTAGGTGGCAAAAGCATCACGTGACTAATTTTTCAGAAAGCATAAAATATCCCAAGAGAAACATAGAGCTCTCTCGACAATGTCATCAGTTTGCCTTGCTTAAGGTACAAAAAGCAGCTCTTAATCGTATTCTAGCACAAGAAGATATCTACTGGAAGCAACGATCGAAGATATTCTGGATGCAATACGGGGAGGCAAACTCGAAATATTTTCATGCACAGGCTTCAAAAAGGAAAAGGCTCAATCAAATTACCTCTCTCCTGGATGAAAATGGGCAGCAGGTAGTGGACGATGAGGGGATTGGTAACATTATTCTTGACTACTTCAAGAACCTCTTCTCGGACTCGGGTGGTATGGAGTTTGGTTATTTTGCGAATGTCACTTCGGTGGTTAATCAGGAGGACAACCACCATCTTTTAGCTCCTTTATGCTATGAGGAGTTCAAAACAGCAATGTTCGAAATGCACCCAGATAAGGCTCTGGGACCCGACTGTATGAATCTGGCATTCTTCCAAAAGTGCTGGCATATTGTGGGGGCTGATATTTTTGAGAATTGTCGGTCTTGGATGGAGGGGGTGAGTTCCCGGCAACTCTTAATGATACGACGATAATGCTGATCCCTAAAAAAGACAAGCCTATATGTATGAAAGATCTTCAGCCCATAGCCCTGTGCAACGTCATCTACAAACTTATTGCTAAAGTGATAGCGAACCGCCTTAAAAGCATTCTTCCAAGGATTATATCCCACATGCAATCGGCGTTTGTTCCCGGTCGACTCATCACTGACAATATCATGGTGACTTTTGAGATTATACATTACTTGAAGAATAAAGGGAAAGGAAGGATTGGGGAAGCAGCTCTTAAGATTGATATTAATAAAGCTTATGACCGAGTAGATTGGAGATATCTCCGGTTTATGTTGTTAAAGTTGGGTTTTGATAGCAAATGAGTGGAGATTGTTATGGCTTGTGTCACTGCCGTGCAGTATTCAGTGGCGTTTAACAGTTCTGAAGTAGGACCGATTATTCCAAAGCGTGGGTTGAGGTAGGGCGACCCTTTGTCCCCGTATCTGTTCATTTTGTGTGCCAAGGGCTTATCAGCGTTACTAAGGAAAAATGAGGCACGAGGGGATATACATGGGGTCTCTATTTGCTTTGGAAGCCCTAGTGTTTTGCATCTTTTTTTCGCAGATGATAGTTTTCTTTTCTTCAGAGCAATAACGATTGAAGCCCAAAACATTAAGAGGATTCTCGCCATCTATGAAGCAGCTTCAGGCCAGGCTGTCAACTTTCAGAAGTCAGATATTATGTTCAGCTCCAATACGCTCCCCTCTGATCAAAATGCGGTGGAAACTATTCTAGGAGTCAATACTCCTATCGATCACGGGAGATATTTGGGTCTTCCATCTCTTGTCGGAAGAAGGAAAAAGCAGGTTTTTGCCTTCATTAAGGATCGTCTGAGCAAACGCATTGCGAGCTGGAAAAACATAATGCTCTCTAAACCAGGAAAGGAAATTGTCAACAAGACCGTTGCACAAGCCTTGCCTTCGTATTGTATGAGTGTGTTTCTTATTCCCCGAGGCACTTGCGACCAATTACAGCGAATGATGAACTCTTTCTGGTGGTGGTCGGGCACTAATAACAGAAAGCACTTTTATTGGGCGAGCTGGGACCGGTTATGTGTTCCTAAAAAATATGGAGGTATGGGGTTCCGAGATCTTCACTGTTTCAACTTAGCTATGCTTTGCAAACAAGCTTGGCGGTTTCTGGCTTTTCGCGACTCTCTCCTGAGTAAAATTTTTAAAGCCAAATATTTCCCCTCATGTAGTTTTATGGAGGCTAGAGATCGCACAAATTCTAGTTTCATCTGGAAAAGTATTTACGCGGCCAAGGACATATTACGCCAAGGGGTTCGATGAAGGGTGGGAGACGGAGCCTTGATTAAGGTTTTTACAGACCCATGGATTTCAGAAGCAAACAACTTTTATGTTACTTCTCCATTTAGCTAGGATCTTGGCAACATTAAGGTGTGCAATTTGATTAAGGAAGATGGATCTGGCTGGGATGTACAAATGTTGGAAGGACTACTTACTCCTTATGATGTGGGTCGGGTTTCAAAGGTCCCAATTGTTGTCTCAAAACCCCCATATCAATTGATTTAGCACCATAGTCTGGATGGTTCATACTTGGTAAAACTTGGTTATAGAATGGCTCTTAATCTATATACTGACATTGCTAGCTTGTTCATGAATGGTCCATGGAACCGTACGTGGAATCTGGCTCTTCCTCCAAAGATTAAGGATTTTACTTGGCGTTGTCTCCGCAATTTCCTTCCCTATAAGGATCGTCTTTGCAGGAAGGGTATCATGCTTAATACCACATGTGATGTCTGTGGTCACACAGAAGACATGAATCATGTTCTGATGGACTGCTCAATAGCTGAAGCAGTATAGTCTTTGATGGGTTGGCGTCGCCCAAGCAATGAAATTGCATCCTTTGTAGAGCACATTTTAAGTACCCAATTGGCTCCTGGTATAGAACGTATGTTGACGATGGTGTGGAGTGTATGGTTTCACCGCAATATTCGAGTGTGGCAAGGGAAGTCTAGCTCCCCTCGGGTGGTAGCAAATTTTGCGGATAGCTTCCTAAACGATTGGCAAGAGGCGCGGGAGACCTTTGCGAAGGCTAACACCAGGACTGGAGCTTCAAAAGTAAACGTTTCCAGTTGGGTTAGACCCCAGGAAGACTATCTTAAGTGCAATGTGGATGCGGCGGTTTTTAGAGACAAGAAGGCCACGGGATTTGCTGCGGTGCTCAGGGATGGTCGAGGTCATTTCGTGGCTGCTTTTTCAAGTCATTATCCTGTCATGTATGATCCAATTCTTGCTGAACTTATGTCTATAAGGGAAGCTCTATCTTGATTAAAAGAACAACATTTTGACAAGGTCATTGTGGAGTCTGATTGTTTGACAGCTGTTCAAACAATTCGAGTTCCTTCATCACATCGATCTGAAATTGGAATTTTGGCCCTTGACTGTCTATCTTTCAAGCGACATTTTCTTCACTTATCCTTCCAATGGATACGTAGGATTGCCAATAAGGCAGCTCATTCACTAGCTAGGGTGGCCTTATTACATGCAAACCCACAATACTGGAATGCTCGTCCCTCTTATTTAGATTCCATTTTAAATTCAGATAATTATGTTGTTTTTGTCGTTGATGGAGAAAGGCTATTAGGTTCTGGGTGTACAAGATAAGCCTGTTGGCTTGGGTTAGTTTCGATGCCTTTCCAATCAATGTTTTGCTTTGCGTTAGTAACGTTTACTTTCCAAAAAACAAAAAAACTTGTCTTCTTTCTTGTTTGTTTGTGCATTTATTTACTTGTTTTATCTTTTATTTTTACATTTTACCTTGTTCTATACTCATTTTATTATTTATTTTATTACTTATATTTATATATATTTATATATAATTATTTATATATTTTATTATTATTATTGTTATTATTATTATCATTATCATCTTTTACGTATAGTTTATTTTTAAATTATTTTTATTTTATGCGTGTTTTTTTGTTTTTGGCTAAAATAACCAAACTTTCATTGTTGTTATTGGACGTGTCTGACTTGGATTTCTTCTCCTCTTTTGTTAAGTTTTGTTCATATAATCACTGCGACCCCTTTCTTTTCAGTCTACGAATTTTCGGAATAGACTAAATATGACGTGGGAGTGTAAGCGCTTTTCTTCAAACGTCGGATTTCTTTTTTGTCAATATACGAGATTAAATTTTACTGTGAAGTAACCTGTGAAAATAGCATATCCTTGCCCTAAACGAATGTCAATCATTCAAATAATAATGCACTAAATAGTAAATACCATCTTTCTATGTTCAGTTTTACTCAATCCAACTGGTAATTTTAAACTCCCAGCTCTAAGATCAGTGGAACATGATCTATGCCAAAGTGAATTTTTGATTGGAAAATTGTGACCATAAATGTGATAGAACCGCCAAGATTTAAAATCATCTCACTGATCAGGGGAATTTTCTATCCAAAAGTTATCTATGGCGAGCCATCAAGATCTTCTAAAGTTCCCTTTTCGGATTTGAGAACTACCCGTAAAAAGTAAACAATGTACTGTATAGGAAAAGACTTGGCTTGGCCTCGTTCAGCAACCAGAACGATGTAGAAACTAACGTCTCTCTTTCCAGGAAGGCAATTATACAATGACATCATCCAAGAAAGCAGATTGATTAGCAGTCCCCGCCTTTCTCACCCTCATAACCATCAAACGTAAAGCTATTAACTACCAAATGAGACATTTCACAGATCAACGTGAGCGCACCCAAACCAAGACCACTGCCACCTAAACATCCTTAAAACAGTAAAGAGCCCCACATTTTAGCTCACTTCAGGTTGCCGATAAACATGCAGAACTGCAAAAGTGGCTGCCCGAACATGTTTTCACCTTGTCTCTGCTTGCAGGATCGCATTTGAGTTAACATCACGGGGATATGATGCCCGTTACCACTCAATCATGAAGTGTATTCAAAAGACTGAGGTGGCTGAGGCTCCTCATCAACAGCCATGGCTGCTGTAGAACCATGCTGCTGTCCCGTCGCGGAACCACTAGCAGGGGATGGTGTTGATGCTGGTGCATCAGTTAGGGAGAGTACCTCAGGTTCAGTTGGTAGCATATCTCTCAGGAGGACAAATCCTGAAGGTGCCAATTTTACCGGCACATATCTGCTACCTTCAATGAACTTGATAAATTTCTCTTGTGCTGGAACCACCCTGGCCGGGTTGATCAAAATTTCAAAAGAAGGTTCAGGCTCTGCTTTTCTATCTGGTGTATTATCAACCTACCAAAGATATAAGATCATCAGTTTAAGACAGCACACAGATGACCACCCCATTCAGCTCTTCTTATATGGAACAGTCCAATCCCAAACAGCGGAAACATAAAATAGTTGAAGGAAAGACAAGCTTATGAGGGACAAAACAACACCACTACCTGCATGGAATCCCCATCCTTCTCAGTGGATGATTTTCCTTTTCCAGTATGTGACACTGCAGCAGACGATGACTCCGCTCCAGCTGCTTTCTCAGCATTAGCCTTCTGGTCTGCTTCTTTCTTTGCTCTTGCCTTGGCCTTTGCTGATGTTGAAAGAACTGCTGCAGGAAGTTTCACAGTTGATCTGGTGCTAGGAACAACAGTTGGTTTTGGATATTCAAATAGGGAAGGCTTTGCATTTGAGATAAACTCAAATTTTGGAACCTTCAAGTCGTAGTTCAGTCCGATAAAAGCGGTGGGCGAGAATGACAAGCTTACGAAATAAATGAGGGGGTACCAATACCAGAATTGGCTAAAAACAGCGAGGCCAACAACAGCAGTGATCTTATCATGTTTTGACTTAGACAACAACCTTACGGTCACATTCCTTCCACCAGCATCAAGTATTCCAGAAGCAAGGATTGCTCCCATCTTGCTCATTGTGTCTTCATGCTTATCAAGAATAATCTTTTCGAGTTGTCGCCTAAATTAAGATAGAAATTAGGTTTTAAAAATTGTGATCATATAGTAACTCATGTTCTTTTAGCAGTAATATCCTTTGTAAATCAAGAGGCACAGCACTAATATGCAATACCTAAATGTGCCAACACGAGAATCACTGGCTTCATTCATCTGAACCATGACCATGGCCATTGCAATAAGGGCACCTTGACGAACAAAATCAACAACATCTGATGTCAAAGGTTCGAGCAATGATATAGCCTCACTCATGCCAGTGCCAGCACATGAAATGCCCACTGCAAGAGCCGCACCATATCGGACGTGTGGGTTATAGGACTCAGATAGCAAGGAGACAATTCGCGGAGTCTGCTTTATCCAAAGTTTAGTGAGGGACAAATCATACCACCAACCACAGCAGAAAAGTTCAGAAGGGGACAGAATAAGAAAAATACAAGTGAACAACTATTAGTAGCTTTTATGGCAAATGGTCATAGAAAATGCACGAACATGAAGCACAAAAATGTGAATCAGAGAATGGTAGGAAGAGAAAACAAACCTGTTCTGGTTCAGAGTACAAAACAAATCCAAGTGCAAGAACAGCTGTCCTTCTTACATCATCACTCACATCTGATACAGCAAAGTGCAGCAGTTGGCGTATGGCCTTATTGTTTGCTGTTCCGCTGTAGGCCAACGCCAATGCATACATGCCACCATAACGAAGTATGGGATCTTGATCACGAGTCATCTGTTCTATTAGTGTGTCTGCTTCCTCTTCTCTTCCATAAACTGTAAGAGCTATACCCAATGCCAACCCTCTGCAGCATAAAAATACTTCATAAACAAAGGGAAAAGCCTCAAATGAAGGCTCAGTGAGACGCACTATAAATAGAATGAAGCCTAAAATTACCTTATGATTTTTTCGTGCTGTGTCTCATGAGCATAAGCAAGCATTTCACCTGCTTTCTCACTAGCAGTTCCAACCATAAGCAAGCCCATACTAATTCCAGCAGCCTCGCCAGCAACAGCACTGTCTGTGTACAATGCGCTTTTAATGTCATCATATATGTCTTCATCAGCAGTTCCAAGAGCTGCCAAACCAAGACCTAAGCATGCTCCATGTTGAATAACCTGCATAGGCATCTCCATCTTAGACTCAAGCAGCAACACAGATCGGCTCAAAAAGGAAGCCAAAAGCAAGCATCATGATCAAAGCCATACCTCTACATTTGTGCTACGTAAGCTATCACGAAGAAATTGTTTAATTCCTTCCCCGTGATTGGCATGAATTAGACCAAGAGCATAGAGGGCGCCACCTTCTGAATAAGGACTGCCTCCCCCACCAGCTCCACCCTGAGGTAAATATGGAGCCATAAGTGACCTCCCCTGCTGTAGATGTCCTCTGTGAATAACACCAAGACCTGCCGTAGCACTAAATTTAGCCCAATTTGTAGCCCTACTCAACCAGTCCTGCCAATATATTTGAACCAAAAACAATTTAACAATCACTACAAATGGAGCCTAAGAAACAAAAGAACAAAACAAACCAAGGAAAAGTTAATAAAAAACGAAAGCACATCTAATACTCACCAGATTCTCCCTTAGAAATGTATCCACAGTCGTTCCAGCATGCATGATCGCATTTGCATAAATTGTTGCACTATGACAGACACTATTCCTCATCTCAACAGACTGCTTTATTGTCTTCAGAATGAGCAGATCTGATCTGTAAAGCAAGTTACAAGAGTTACTTTTACCCCCTTCCCAGTCCTCTACAAGACAAACAATGCTTAATTTGTGACATCAAATTGCAAAGAACTTATTATGACTGTACAAGAACTTAATTCGTACTTGTTATGACTGTACAAGAATTGCAAAGTCAACTGTATTGAGGTCTCTCCAGACAAAATGTCCTTAATCTTAGTCAACCTCTCAGCATAAATTGCCTCATTAGGATCTGTATCATGCACATGCTCAGTGGTTGTTGAAGTTCCTTCTGTCATTTGGACATCCTCTGCAGTAGCAGGATTTTCAGTTTGAGCAGAACCTGGATTAGATCTTGGCTGCGCAGATATTGGAGGCTGTAGTTTTGGAGCTGAAAGGCGGTCCCTAACATTTAATAGAAAAGCCTGGTGTTCATTCTCCACAAGATCAAAGGCTATCTGGAATGCCAAGAGAGCTTCAT
Source organism: Erythroxylum citrifolium (assembly GCA_026284465.1). NCBI lineage: Eukaryota > Viridiplantae > Streptophyta > Magnoliopsida > Malpighiales > Erythroxylaceae > Erythroxylum > Erythroxylum citrifolium. Next base: position 14,276,964 of record JANKOE010000005.1, read on the forward strand.
CCCTATTTCCAGAGCGTAGGAGTTTCTCTAAAATGTTTGCTACACCTTCAGGTTCATCCAAAAACATTAAGCATTGGCATATGCTCAGAAAATCAGGAGAAGGCAACTTTTGGTACACATTAACAAGAAGACGAAGGACCTGGAAATCAAATAATGATCAGTATTCATCCATACTGTCCATCATGATATGTTAGTCATACCACATGTTAGTCGATGAACCAACAATCAGCAGAACAAGTAGAGCAGAAACTTGTTAAATGATCATAAAAAATGCATCCATAATTATGTAGACCCAAAACAAGTACTGAACGCAAGAGTAAGACTATAAAAGATAGAACATGTTCGCAGCAACGATAAATTAATCAGAACATTAACATATTAAACATGCAGATTTAATCAATTTAAGCCATGTCTACGTTTGATCAATTATAAGTTGATGAACCTACTTACCTCACGTCGATACTCTCTTAGATTAACAAAAGAATGAGAGACATTAATGCAATAGGACAGGCTTCCATGAATATTATCACTCCTAGTGATTGCTTCCTCAAGTTTGTCCAATCTTCGACATTCAATGGCAGTTCCCATTGCCTGTTGATATTTTCCATCCACGATACACCTAACAGAAGAAATGATAAGATAACTAAAAGGATCAAAGATAAAAACGACTAAGAGAGTTTACAACTACATACTTATCCAGCATTCTCTCAACAATGGTCTCCAACCTAGCGTCAACATTTATTGAATCAGTTGATTCAGCTGCCTTAGACTTTAGACTAGCATACTCATCAATGGCCTTGGCTGATAATGTAGACAAAAAAAATGTCAAATCAATGGCCCAAAGACTTATCATGTAACTTGGCTATGCCAACAAATGACTAGATATCAAAATCAAAAACCAGAGGAGGACAGATTATAATGAACCAACAAAAAGTTGTAAATCTGGCAATAATGCTGACAGTTAAGTTAAGAACGTCACTGGAGCTGTTACAGTTAGCAAGTCAAATACAATGAAAACTCTAAAGGCTCAGAATTAACATCGCCATCTCCCATGATATGAAAACAATGCAAGTTGATCAGAATAATTACCAAGAAGAGTGTGAACATAATCAGTATCCTCGGAAACATCAAACTCGGAGCCAGCACCAAGGGCATAAGACAATGAGTCATTAAGTTCACCCAAGTAATAGAATACCTGAGACAAGAATCCAGTTAAGCTAAGATTATCATGGTTGAAAAAGAAATAAAACTGTAAAAAGATTCTTATCCAGATTGGACCCCTCCAAGAACACTCTATATTTTGATTCATTTGGATTTTTACTACTAAACAAGGACAGAGCTCATCAATAGCTTTTTTCAATTTGAAGGTTAACAAACAAGATGCAAAAGTCTAAGCTCTTTTGCATCACATGAAATCTCAGAAGGTCGTTATCACATACATATATATGAAATATTTGTATCCAAGGGTAAAATTCCTAGAATTAATGATACAATGGACTACGCTAATTATGTTATCCTCATCTTCCTTTCTCCACAAATGGAAGAGATAGAGCAGCAGGAACTAAAGAAAATAAGCCAGTTCTAACCTTGGAAACAAGCAGTGCAGCAAGTTGTCTTTGATGTTGATCAAACTCCTCATCTTCGTACAAACTTTCTCTGAATGAGAAGGAAAATGTATCAATATTAAAATCAACATGGAAAATGGAAATCTCAAGCCGATCACACCCAAAATTGCTCAATGGCACAACTCAAATTGAACGAGAAGGAAAAGAACATTAAAATTGGAATGTGGACAAATAAAGGTCACAATCAAATATATCTACACTATTTACTTCTCTTTTCATACTTCATACAAAACACTAAACACTGAGTTGAGTGTCAACAGATAAGAGCAATAAGACCTAAATATTTTGCAGTTGCTGTGTTAAATCCTAATCTGGCTCAGAACTCCAACAGAAGAAACATAGAATTACTACACTATGCTTATCATCAACAAGATATAAGCCGATACAACTTGCCAGCAGAATTTGAACCTCAAGTATGCTTTGGACCGAAATCTGCAGCTTACATGGTTCTTATCCTTAATTTAATCAATCTCCAAAACCACAATGAATTTGAAAATTCCGGTATGCGCTTAGCCAGATTAAGCTTGCTACCCAGATATCGCACCAAGTAAACAAGAGAGAGAAGTAGAGAGTTGCAGTGACAACCAAAAGCAGCAGCAATTCACACCTAAGAAAAACAATTTTTAAACTTGTACCAATTCAATGCAATAGTACTCGAAATCTAAACAAAAAACTAAGGGAAGACTCAAATTCAGAACTACAGACATCCAAACTTTTCATTTCCCCTTCCATAACCCCAAACTATTTCGTGAACAAGATAGATAAAAAACGACAACCCGAACAAAAACACAGAACTTATCGAATATAAAGAGTTACATTATAGGTACGCTAGTGGAGATCTCAGGCCAAAACTGGTCAACGAAGTTATTAAGATTATAAAGAGCGTGTTGTTTGAGCAAAGGATGGCTTTCATTAAGCATCGCCAGCAAGCCACCAGCAGAGCTCACCGTCATCGCCGCCATTGGTTAAATCTAATCGAAACAAATCAAAATCCCCAATTTTGCAAATCTATTTCTCTCCCAAAGGGAATTTTTATAAACCCTAAATTGGCGTAAGAAAGAGAGAGAAGGCTCAGTAGTTTACAAAGAGAGAGAGAGGACTAAGGTGCTAATAAGTTGTGAATTGTAACACGCAACTTGACAAACAAGCAAGCGAGTCTTTTGGCAAAAGCAAGCCCATTCTTTTCCATTAGTCCTTTTCTTTTCGCATTATTTTACTTTGCCCTTGAAAATTTTGGAATGTCTTCAATTAAGTCCTTTTTTAGTTACTCCCGGGAAGAAAAATTGCCGTGTGTTCTTGAAAAAGAGTCAATTTTGGTTTGGAAAAAAAAAAAAGAGTTTAACACAATAAACAAATTAAGTTTAATAAACTCAACGTGTTAAAATGATATTTTTGAGCAATATAATAAGCATGGTAGTAAGCCGAGAAGAGCTCGGACTTGAAATTTACTGATTAGGCTTAGGCTTGGTTCGAGCACGGAATATATAGCCCAAGCCTGACCATGCTCTGGCCTCAAGGTCAAGGGTCCAAGCTTAAGCACAATTAGACTTCACGCACTCAAAGCTTGACCAAGCTAGAGTTAGGCTGTTTTTTTAATTTAAAAAGTAAATGATTTTTAATAAAAGATTTCATCAGAATTTTAAATTGTTGAAACTACGGATAATTTGTAGCAAAAAAATCACTATTAAAATAATTTATGAATAATACGAATACTATAACTAATTATTTTAATATATTAATAAATTTCTTCCTGTAAAGTTCAAATATACAATAAAAATAAATTTTATCAATTAGTAAATATATTTGGTAAAAGAAAAAATATTACTTCAACTTATAGTGTAAATTACAAAAAAATTGCAAACTTACCTCATTTTTTGAAATACTAGCTTGAACTTTAAAAAGTAACATTAAAATACTCTAAAGTTCAATTTATTGTGAAAATGAAGGATCGCAATATGCAGCGGAAATTAAAATTGCAATCACATATAGATCTATTGCATTTAAATATCATACTTAAA
>JANKOE010000005.1:14298564-14308906 GCA_026284465.1 Erythroxylum citrifolium
AATAGGGTTGTAATCTCGTACCTGAATTATGGTAGAATAGTACCTTATATATGCCGTGGATGCTAGGTTTACGTAGACCTTTGTGTTTGCATGGGAGTCTAACACCCGATGGGCCGAACGAGCCGTGGATGTTGGGCTGTCGATATTCGGGCCTGGAGCTGGGCCTAGTAAGGCTGGCCCAGCCGACCCAACCAATATATATTAGAGTTCATTAAATATTAGATATTTAAAATTAATTTCCAAAAAGGTAATATGTTTTTGGTCGAAAAGCCTATAATCATGATATTGTAAATATATATTAAAAGTTGTCAAAAATATATAAATTATATATGTTAAATAAATCATTTAATAAATTCATAATTTAAATTAAGTAACAATCTAAGGAGGCGGTTGGTTCGTACAGGGCTATGGTAATAAAAATAGGAATGAATATAGTAAAGAATGAGAATGTATATTATCATTATAATTATAACGGTTGGTTAAGAAGAAGGAATGATTACCATTACTATTCATAGTGGTTGGTTTGTCAAAATACTAAGAAATAAAATTTATTAAAATTTATTATATTATATTTTAATTAATTATATCGTAATTAATTAATTAATTAAAATATAATTATTAATGAATGAATGAATTATATTTTAATTAATTATATTGTAACTAATTAATAATATTTTAATTACAATATTTTAATTGATGAATAATTATATTTTAATTACTTATATTGTAACTATTTAATAATATTTTAATTACAATATTTTAATTAATTAATTAATTAATTATATTTTAATGAATTAATTATAATATTTTAATTAATAAATGAATTATATTTTAATTAGTTATATTTTAATTAGTTATAACAAGTACACCCTTACATAACAATGATACCCATTCTTCTAGATTAGGAGAGGAATAAGGTATTACCCAAAAATAGGTAATCAAAATAATGACTCAATAAGTATAGTCCTTTGCCACATTCAATCTTTCATTCCATACTTATTCTTTTTTTCATACCCATCAAACAAGCACACTCTAAATTTAATTAATATTAGTCATGAAAGTTAAAAAAAGTCTATTAAACAGAAACATAAAAAATAAAATTTATAAAAGTTATGTACTTTTTGTAATAATTAAAAAAGTTTCTTAAGTGAGCATCCCACCGTCACCTCAGCCACCCATTCGTAATAAAAGGTGCAATGCATACATTTGTCAAAATTTGACAGGTTGGCTTCAACCCAAAAGAATATCTGAAATTTTTATATTTATTTTATTGAATTTCAAGTTCTATTTTAATGACAAAAAAAAGGAAACTTATGTATTAATGTATTTACTATTTGGTTAATAAAAGGCTTTAAAAACTTAAATAAAGGAAACAGCTTATCTACCACCCATCAATTGCCTGGTAGATGTTGAATAGGCCACGGTCGCCACTTTTGCTGTCTGTCTCTACTTCTTCCGAGCAGCTAGCTAACCTTTCTAACACCAGTACCACATAATTAGGCTGAGCGTAGAGTACCTCCATTAACACTCATACACCTAGGAGCTAGCTATTCGCTGATAGCTCTCTACAGGACTTGTACTACTCAAGGTGGTCTAAAATCTAAAGATTTGTTGGTCAACTTGCCCGCCAGATTGTCCTCTTTAAAGTCTATCTGTGTTAAAACTTCTTTGCTTTTGTTCCTTTATATCTTCCATTCATTTCTAAGGCAAAGATCTGGAGAAAGCAGATGGGTGGTGAAGGAAAGCTTTTTACTTTGGCTCAAGTGTCCGAGCACAAGAATGCCAAGGACTGTTGGCTGATCATTGATGGAAAGGTAAGATTTTCCTTTTGGTCCAGCATAGAAAGTTTTGATTTTTATTGGTCTTTGATCGTTCTTACCCATGTGGGGAATGTGAGATCTTTGATGTGCGCGACTTGATGGTTACTTTTGGATTGGTTACTACATACATTTCCTTTGCTCTTCTGTCTCGCTTGCCTTCATAGAGAACAGTTCCTGTAATTTCGGAGCATGAGTTGTGGAGAAGGGCCAGCCTTTCCCTTCTCATAATCCATTTTATGTTTTCATTTTAGTGCAATCCAATGATTCTCTTAAAACCACGCCAAAGACATTATCACTTAGCCCAGCTCATTCCAATATTTCCTATCGTATTCCATCTCCACTTCTGATAACTTGTGTTAGTTGGTAGCCCTTATTATTTTCGTGTGTGCTTTTATTTGTGCATGTCTTGGAATCATTGTCAATGAATTGCTGATTGTTGTGGTAGTTTTTGTAAGATTCCTGGATTTTAAACAAGATTGATTATGCACTGAATCTGGTTCAAAGTTGGCGACTCGATAATTGAAGCGGGTCAGTTGACATTCATTAATTGCAAGTTGATAATTGGAACTTAGATTAATCAACAGATTTTAACTACCTTTACAAGTTGCGAGGCAATAGATTAACTGAAATTGGAAGCTAAAGAGGCCATTGACTGAGTTTTACTGGGTCAGGGAGGCTTACATTATTCTCATATGGGTGAGTAGAACTTCATTAGATAGTAAATGGGAAATGTAAGTTCCGCAATTGATACTTGATAGTCTCCAAGTTTTGAATTTACTCGATGAAAGATATAGTCCTGTGCCCAAATTAGTATTTATCTCCCAGGACATTGGAATATACGTGGCAAAGATGGCAATAAATGCAGCTGCAGTGTGAAGTTTGAATTATAGAAACATTGTCAAGTAATTGGTGGAAATTGGGTTGACATTGATGGAAATTTTAACAAAGATAGTAACCAGATTCCATAGCTTTGAAGCATGTATAAACAATATAATTGAAAAATTACCTGCTAAAGGTGTTGAAAGTTGACTAGAAGCCATGGTTCTCTACCATACAAAAATCCAAACACAACAAAAAGTAGAATACCTGGGTTTGTTGAATCCAACCCACCAATTTCTTACACACACCACTATAATGCCGTCAAAAAAAAAAACCCCACACTACAAGCTAGAAGACCACCCTCAAGAATACATCAATTAGGTTAAAGTAAACACATTGTAGTGGACCATAAACCCAATGGGTAGGCTTAGGTGAAATTTATGAATGGATCCAAGGACCCATGTTAAGATTAGTAATATAATGTCCATCCCATAAATGACCCAAATGATACAAACACATACCAAAGTTATGCTAGTTCATAACAATTAATTAAGCATTCTCTCACTTGGATAGCATAATCATAGCAAACCAAATATACACAATCAACACACCGATAGGATGTATGAATCGTATATAATTAGATGCTATTAATCCAAAAGCATGACAATAACATTAATATGAATTCATCATAAATGAATGTCATTGATTTGTGACTCATCAAGAATATAAAGTTACAATATGTCATAAATAGTGACAAAATATTGGCAATATGCATGTACCATATAAAATTCAAATAATCCTCACAAAACATGCATAAAACAAAGAAAACTCCCACTGAAACAAAGCAAACTAGGCTCTTAACAGTCCCATATTAGAGACATGTTCCCCAAAAATACAAATAGGTAAGCCTTTAGTTAGTGGGTCTGCTAGCATGCTGCTCGTAGGCATGTACTCAATAGTAATAAGAGACTCTGCAACTTTCTCTTTAACAAAATAGAACTTAATGTTAATATGTTTAGAGTGAGAGGTGCTACTAGTATTTCGAGAGAAAGATATAGCTGCAAAATTGTCACAATATAATTTCAGCGGCCTTGATATGGAGTCCACAACTCCTAATGCTGAAATAAAGTTCCGCAATCGTATTGCATGAAAAATAGTCTCAGAGCATGCCACATACTTTGCCTCCATGGTCGAAGAAGTTGTAAGTGTCTATTTGACACTTTTCCACAAAACAACTTCTCTTGCCATCATAAAAATGTATCCAGAAGTGGATTTTTTATCATCCACACAGCCTGCATAATCAGAATCACTAAAGCCAACTACTTCAAGAGTATTGGTGTTCCGATATATCAACATAAGATCCTTGGTACCATGAAGATACCTCAAGACCTTTTTAGCAGCTTTCCAGTGACTTTGTCCAGGATCGCTCAAGTATCTACCAAGCACACCTACAACAAAGGCAATATCAGGACGTGTGCATACTTGAGCATATATCAGGCTGCCAAAAACTGAAGCATAAGGGACTGTTTTCATTTGATCTCTCTCAATATCATTTAAAAGACATTGAGCCTTGGAGAACTTATCACCCTTCATAATTGAAGCCTTTACAGAAGAACATGATTGCATATTAAACCTTTTCAAAATACGATCAATGTAAGTACTTTGAGACAATCTGAAAACACCATTTGTTCTTTCACGAAGAATCTGTATACCCAAAACATATGATGCCTTACCAAGATCCTTCATATCAAAATAATCAAACAATAATTGTTTTGTCTTAATCAACATGTCAGTGTCATTAGTAGCGAGCAAGATGTCGTCAACATATAAAACTAGAAATATGTACTTACTCCCATTGATCTTCATATATATACATTGATCAATAATATTTTCTTTGAAACTGTTACTAGTAACAATTTCGTCAAACTTGATGTACTATTGCCTCGAAGCTTGTTTCAACTCATATATTGACTTTTGGAGCTTACAAACCATATTTTCTTTCCCAACAACCTCAAAACCAGTGGGTTGAGTCATATAAACATTTTCTCTTAATTCTCCATTTAAGAAAGTTGTTTTCACATCTATTTGATGAAGTTCAAGATCAAAATAAGCCACAATTGCCATAATAATCCGTAAAGAATCTTTAGTAGAAACAAGAGAGAAGGTCTCTATGTAATCAATACCTTCTTGTTGGCTATAGCCCTTGGCTACTAGCCTCGCTTTATATCTCTCAACTTGACTTTTGGCATCACGCTTGGTTTTAAACATCCCTTTGCATCCACTAGGCTTACAACCTTTTGGCAATTCTACCAAGCTCCATACTTTATTTAGTGACATAGAATCCATCTCATCATTCATAGCATCCATCAAAAATTTAGACTGAGAACTAGAGATGGCTTCTTTGTATGTAGTTGGATCTGAAAAGTCACTTATATCAAACTCGTGTTCTTGTAAGTATACCAAATAATCACTTGATATTGCATTCTGATCTTCGCAAAGACACATTTTTATTGACAGTAACTGGAGCCTCTTGTGCTACATGCTCCATAGGATCATCTTGAATGACTGTTGAATCTTGATCAACCATAGGGCCAATTGTTGGAGCGGAAGCGATAGGCACATGAATAATGATTGGTTGTTCTTTAAACACAATTTCTCTAGACCTTTGGCTTATTCCAATATCATCCTCAAAATAAACAGCACGATCTGATTCAATGACCTTGGTGGTATGAGATGGACAATAGAATCTAGAGCTCCTTGATCCTACACAATAACCAATAAAGTAGCTACTGATAGTCTTAGGATCAAGTTTCTTAGATTGCGGATTGTAGGGTCTCACTTCTGCTTTACAACGCCAAACATGAAAATGATGCAAAGTCGGTTTCTTCTGTGACCACAACTCATAAGGAGTCTTAGAAACAGATTTACTGGGCACTTGATTCAAAATATAAGCTGCAGTTTTCAAAGCATCACCCCATAGATACTCTGGCAAGGAAGAGTTTACTAACATACATTGTACCATGTCAAGAAGTGTGCGATTTCTCCTTTTTGCAACTCCATTTTGTTGAAATTTACCAGGCATTGTGTATTGAGTATCAATACAACAACCTTATAAGTATCCTGCAAAAGGTCCAAGATTACGTTCTGTCTCATCATATCTACCATAATACTCACCACCTCTGTCAGAATGAACTACTTTGATCTTTTTCCCTTGTTGAAGTTCCACTTTTGCTTTAAATGCTTTAAAGGCTTCCAAAGAATCAGACTTCTCACAGATGAGTTCAACAAAACCACAACGGGAAAAATCATTAATGAAGGTGATAAAATATTTGTAACCACCCATAGCTGGAGGTGTAAAAGGCCCACAAATATCAGTATGAATTAACCCAAGTAGTTCTTCGCACCTATCAACTTTTGTTTTTCTAACCTTCGCGGTTAACTTTCCTTTTATGCAATCAACACAAGTACCAAAATCTGAGAAATCAAGGTCCTGTAAAATCCCATCCTTCATCAATCTTTCCATTCTTTGCCTGGAAATATGGCTTAATCGCTTGTGCCATAAAATAGAAGATTTTTCATCCACCCTCAACCTTTTTATGGTAGCAAAAGTATTAATAGCAGAAGAAGAAGAAATAAGAAGAGACATATCTACCAAATCAAGCTTGTAAAGATAATAAGAAGAGACATATCTACCAAATCAAGCTTGTAAAGATTAACACACAAAAATCCATTTCCAATCAAAGTAGAGTCACGGTACAAAGTCACTTTTCTATATACAAAATGAAAACTATAACCAGTTCTATCTAAAATAGATATTGAAACTAAATTCCTCCTAATTGAAGGTATGAAAGCAACTTCATATAACTCCAAAAATGTCTTGTGGTAAGTTGTAATTTGACTATCTCTAAAAAATCAACTTTGGTTCATGTACCGTCTCCCTTGTATACATATTGCTCTACACTACTTGGTTTCCTGTTGTTTGTCATCTCCTGCAAAGTATTGGTGACATGAATTGTAGCACCAGTGTCTAACCACCAAGTATTAGAAGGTACATCAACGATATTGCATTCCAAGCAAACCATTACTAAAAGATTACAAAATGTTGAATTAATTGTTATGAACTAGCATAACTTTGGTATATGTTTGTATCATTTGGGCCATTTATGGGATGGACATTATATTACTAATCTTACCATGGCCCCTTGGATCTATTCATAAATTTCACCTAAGCCTTCCCATTGGGTTTATGGTCTACTACAATGTGTTTGCTTTCACCTAATTAATGTATTCTTGAGGGTGGTCTTCTAGCTTATAGTGTGGGGGTTTTTTTTTTTTATGGCATTGTGGTGGTTTGTGTAAGAAATTGGTGAGTTGGATTCAACAAACCCAAGTATTCTATTTTCTGTTGTGTTTGGATTTTTGTGTGGCAGAGAACTATGGCTTCCAGTCAACTTTCAACACCAGCAGGTAATTTTTCAATTATATTATTTATACATGCTTCAAAGCTATGGAATCTGGTTACTATCTTTGTTAAAATTTCCATCAGACATTTCTGATGAAAACACTCTTTATCTTTTCTGAAGAGAGAAGGGCCATGGGGGTGCGGAGAGTATGTATATTGAGTAGTATCAGGCATTATGATCATGATCGCCAATTTAGTCTACAATTCATGAATGATTCAATCTCCTTTTGCTTGACACTGGTTATGCTTTACTGTGTTCATTATTTTATCTCATGTTATCAGAAGATTTGGTTGTAGGTGCTGCTAACTTGTATTCAAAATGTGTAGACTTTCACAAGAATGCAGGTTATGAGATTATGCAAATCTTGGCACAATCCCAAATTTGTTTTGCTTGCACTAATTTTTCTGCAAAGAAAGGATTTCGGTTGTTGAAACATCAACTTTTTCAAATGAAGATCATGCCGTACCTCTCCAGTGTTTTAAAGATAAAAACAAATCTGTACTTCCATTTTCCCCAGGATCATGATTGTGTATTCCGAAGCATAGCTCTACCTCATGTGACAGCGCTATTTTATGTTGTTATTATTGTAGTGATCTTCGTTGCTTTGTACCTAGTTAATCAATTTTATACATGAACATAAGGACTGGGAAATCCCTTCCTTCTGCATGATCATGAATTTAAACTCAGGTAACACTAACTGTTTTTCCTAGTTTTCCCAAAACCCAGGGATCTATAAACCACAGAATAATTATGCCTCTCATTTTGGGCAAACCACCTATTTCAGTTTCAAACAGGAAATGCGTAAAGAGACTTTATCAACTCGCTACCTGAACCATAATGATATTGCTATTTCACTTTTAAGTTATAATGTAAACTGCAATAAGATGATGCAGGCCTGTGGGTAGCGAATAACGAAACTGACTTAATCTCTTATTCACCATAATGTGTTGCAACAGGTTTATGATGTGACAAAGTTTCTGGAAGACCATCCTGGTGGTGACGAGGTTCTGTTGACTTCAACAGGTAATTTGGGCAAGACGATCCAAAACTTTTTTGAGTGGTTTCATGATATAAAACATTCCATGGTTGTGTTTTCCACTTTTCAGGGAAGGATGCAACTGATGATTTTGAAGATGTTGGGCATAGTTCAAGTGCAAGAGAAATGATGGAACAGTTTTACGTTGGGGAGATAGATGCCTCGACCCTCCCCAAGAAAACTGCATATACACCTCCAAAGCAGCCGCTCAACAATCCGGATAAGACTTCTGAATTTATCATTAAGCTTCTTCAGTTTCTGGTTCCCCTGGCTATATTGGGTTTGGCTTTTGCCTACCGCCTCTATACCAAATCAAGCTGAGGTCGGGGAAAGGGATGGTGTTTGAGAAACTGGTGCTAGTTACTAAAACCAGCTTCATTATTGCTGATTATTCTACCATTTACAGGTTGCCCCTTGTCTTGTCGAATCATGCTATTGACAACTAAGAAATAATTTTACTAAAATGTATACAAACGGGTGCCGCTGAAGGCCATCTTATACTTCATACAGTATATGGACTCTGGGATGAACAAAGGCACAAGGTGATTTGTATGCCATTATTGGCTTATGTGACTAGGTAGATTCCAAAGCTCCTCATTTTCTGGTATTTCACGAACATCCTATTACACACTGCTGTCTCACAATTGTCTTGTCATTTTCCTGGAGCCTAACACTACTAGTAGCACTCCGGCTTCTTTTCTGTACTAAATTGGCCTGAAAGAGGGGAGGCTACATGAGAAAACAGGCCCACAATAAAATTGCCATGAATAAGAAAAACACGAAGCCTTAGCATTAAGATGCTTAAGCACCACTGTCAGAAGCTTCAGCATGTTGCAATTAACTATCATGTTAAAGAGTTACGATGAGCCAGAATAGTCGAAAATACTCCTTTTAAAGCCAGCTTCAACTAATTTGGTTGTGGAGGCGCTAATGCCATGAACACTTTGTGCTCTCTCTCCCAATCTCCAACAGTAACGTCTTTCGATTTCGGTCTCTAGTCCAATTTTTTGTTTCCAAGAGACATGCCAAAAGAGTCTTTCGTTACGTGTCGGTGCGACCGATTACTCAGTAGTACACAGTGGCCAACATATACATATGTCGCCCTCTGGTACCCAAAAACCAGAAACAACCGATTATGATTTATCGTACTCATACGGAGATTAAAACATGTCGAGTTCTAAAAAATTGGATGTTGAAGGAAAAGGAAAAGTTAACAGATTGATGAAGTCAATGACCTAGAGATCGTAGCTGACTATTTGAAAGGCTATCTGAGATAATGTGATGAGTGAAAGCAGAAAGTTTTTCGGGACCACACCTGACTGACCTCTTCTGCACTGTCCTGTTTCAACCGCTGCTTCAGTACAGAAGCACGAAAGCTACTTTGAATTTTGTTTACAAAAGCTAAAAGCCACAAACAATGCACTTCTTCGAGTAGCAGTAAAACTTTTAGCTGAAGGCAACTTCTCACTTAGTTGCTTTATTCAACAATCAACCGGGATTTGATCCCGACGGTAAAAACAAGTTTTACAATTTTTGTGATATAATAATTATTGTTTAATAAGTATCACATGTTTATTTAGGTATTTTTATATTTCAATTTATAAGGTTAATTACTTATTTCAAAAGAAAGAGATCTAATGTATGCTTATTTTGCTGTCTTATTAATATCTATAATTGTAAACAATTTAAATTATAAATAATATTTAAAAGTAATTTAAATATTATAATTATAACACTATCATAAATTTAATCATACAATAATTATCTAAAGGGGTTATCTTTAATATTAAAACATTAAAAATAATATAATTAATAAAATAACATCCTAAGATGAGAAGTCACTCGTCAGCGCTGTGATCCAAAGTTACTCACAAGATTTCTGGGGCAACCTGACAGTACATAGTTCTCTTTAATTAACGTCTTTTCGTTCAACTACGAGGTGTGACGTGATGGTAAGCTCGTCTCATCTCTTAACCATGTGGTGAGGGGCTCGAACCTCCACTCATGGGAATGGAGCACGTCTCGTTGCCAACTATTTACTGCTTCGTGTGAGCTCCTATAACGAAGGAATTAGTCTCTGCGTCCGGCTTACACTAAAAAAAAACGTCTCTCCGTTCAAAAGGGAGTTGTTAATGTTTACTCCCTCTGTTTCATAATAAGAGTCGTTTTAGAGGATTTGTAATTATTCAAAATAAGTGTCGTTT
>JANKOE010000005.1:14309308-14327417 GCA_026284465.1 Erythroxylum citrifolium
ATATCAGATATTTCATTACCTTTCTTAATAAGTGTGCATTTCTCTAAAACGACTTTTATTATGAAACGGAGGGAGTAAAAGGTTTATTATCTTTTCAATGAGCAATAAATGCGCAGTTGAAAGTTTTGCTATAACTCAAAAGTAAGAGAAAGGTTCATTGAAAATTGAAGATTCTCTTTTTAAGTCTCGGCCACGTCATTAACATTTAAAACAAACACTACCACCGACCTCCCATTATAACCAACCACCTTACCATTTTAATCAAGGCATCTTATCATTTTAGCCTTGACAAGACCCTCTACAATTCACACTCCACACTTTATTCAGACGCTCGAGTAGCCCCTCTTCGCTCTCCCGCCTATCAATCATAGTAAACTATAGTCGGAATAACCCTGTGATCCACAGCTCCATTTGGTATCCATCCCTATAGTCACGTTCTACAGGAAAGCTGACTGGGTGTAACAACAGTCAAGTGTTGTTCTGTTTGATAGTAAGAACTAAGAAGTCCAAATCCGTGATACTATCGACGGGGAAAAGAAACTCTATAAGCCGCTTGAGGCGTGATCATTGGAATCTTCGGAGGATCCCCCCAAGCATATCCAACGTTGCATAATTTGGCACGATATAGTACAAGTGGTGAATAATGAATAGGCGGTAACTCGCAGGGAACAGATTCTTTGTTCTACTCTCTACTGCCAACCAGTCCTATTAACCCTCGTCCAGGCAAAATACTGCAAAGGTGGAAAGGATAGTGGAGAAGACAAGATTCTCCTAAGACATTTAGCACCAAAACGGCTACCCCACCCCACATTGCAATTGCCACCATCCATGATCCAACCAACCATTCTGCGACTCGTCAGTTGTGAACAATGTTTTTGTCTCGGACCAATGATGGGCAGGCATCAGTGGAGATTGATGACTCCATTAAGCTAACTATGCATACAAAGAAACGGAAGACGATAGAGGAAGAGACAACAAACTGGAGGGGGTGAAAAAAAGGGGTCATTAATTTATTTCAACTTGCTTTAAAGTTTCCATCAGTACAAGTATAGACAACGAAGGGAAAGAAAAATACAGTACAATCTACTAATTCCTGTACCATCTAGACTGACCTAACAAAGACAAAACCCTACCCCTACACCCTGTTTCTACTTCTCTTCCCCTCTTTCTGATGATCTGTTAGACAAAGGACTTTTGATTTGTATTTTGTTGTGTAACTCACCCCTGGTATGCTACAGACCATTAGTCTACACATTTTCCATAATCCTACTTCTTTACAATTATCATAAAGGGCGATGGAAAACGGAAATAAAATCATCACCATTACAAGTAAACAAATATTTCCTGCTATTTCAAAACTCCTAAGCTCAAAGATCTGTCGAGCTTGCAGGAAAAGGGTTCTGACTGAACAAAGACTTTTGTCTTCTACGGGTCCAATTTCTCCCATTCATAGCGACCGGGCATTGGCTTGTCTTTAAGGGGGTCAAAGTTGTACCTGTAATTAGTTGCAAATTTTTTTTTCTGTGTTAGCTGATAAGATACCAAAGGTAGGCTTTGCAGTTGGAAAATATGAAGATTCTTGAAAAATGCTCTATAAGTAGAAGTAGCTATACTTCTCAATAAATTGTTTCCGTAGCCCTTCTTCAGCTTCAGCAAAGAATTCATTCATTTCACAAGCTGTAGGAACGTGGCCATGCATTGAGTTCAGTATTCTCCTGCTAGCTTCAGTTGAACAGGAAGGCCTAGTAGCGGAACCAGGGGTTCTTATGGTTTCTGGATCCCTTATCAAACTGCAAGGAGTGGATTCCCTTGTGCTCCTGTAACAAGAAAAAAAGAAAGAGACATAAGACGAGTTGCAATATAACTGAAAAATCCATAGACATACATCATGCGTGTTTGGACTGGTTGACTATCTTATTGACTGCACCAAAAACCGTAAATAACAATTAATCTCATGCAAATGGCATTAACATGAAAAAGGAGATAATGGCAAACGGAATCGAAAAGATTACTCCTTAAAAAAACATCTTAGAGATGTACTGTTATTTTTACCGCCCAGCCCACTATCTAAATAATGCTAAATGGCAGACAACCCACATAAATTTCTGCGAAGGTAACAGTAACCTATCGACCATAAACAGCAAAGCACTTGAAAAGACTTAAAGCAGACATTGAAGATACCACAAGAAGATGCAGGCTTTTTGAATCATGAATACTTTACAACTGCTAAAGAACATTGTAAAGATCCACAAGCTGATCTCAGCAATCAGTATGCACGGGGATATAAAATCTTTCTCCCCTGTGATACTAGCCTTTAACCAACAGTTTTTGAGTTTACGTAATAAGATTATTCATCTCATACATCCAATCTTTGTCTTTTCCATTCTATATCCATCCTTATGATGTGACCAGAGAAGAAAGTACCAAAACCAGTAAATCAGACACGAAGAAGAGAGGTTATCTCAAGATTTCAATGCATGTGAAGTGTTTGAAGACAAAAAGATTAATGACTACTTGTAAATGTTAGCACATTAACTTCGCATCACATGGATGCCTGCCAAACCAATTCTAACTAACAAATTTCTGTGAGCAACATAACTTCCTAGAGTACAATATCAGTACTTCTACAATTATGCTGAGTACGAGATAACTTTAAAAATTCAAGAAAGGAACAAATTAATGTAAAAAGCCAAAAGAGATTTGATTGTTTAATTAAAAAAGGTGGAATATCATCCCCTTTTAATATTGAAAGATAAAGACACATCATGGACATGCTAAAGCCGTGAAGCTTGCATCAAAAACCACTCAAGTTATAGAAATGGGTGACGATGATCAGGTTCAAAGCAAAGGCAATATAGTAACATGTATGAGCTACTGTTTTCTTACTCACACCAGGGTCCTAGATATAAATCAGAACTTTATAAACTACTCATGTTAAACGCTAAGATGTCACATGAATGTTATAGGCCGCTCAGAGATGGAAGTTAAAGAAGATTAAAAGGTTCAACAAACACTTTCTGTTCAGTTAAATCACCAAGTCGCCAACTAAACATAAATTAGGATAAAAAATAAAGGAATATCGAGTTCTTACAAACAAGGTCAGGGAACAGTACAGCGAAAATTTCGGAGATCAGAAAAATAAAAAATTGACAAAACAAGTAGTGGAAATATATACTTCGGAGCATGAGAGAAACATAATAAACGAATATAGGCTGAAAACGAAGTACGATTTCAATGCACATTCCACTTAAAATTCAAAGCTGGAAACAAATGCCTAAGAAGCTTAATTCACGAGAAGACGCTATAATACGCAAAATGATTTTAAAAATGAATACAAAAGGGAGCATAACAAATACCAAAATCATTATAACTATAATCAAATTCAAATCCCCAAATTGCTAAGACAGAAAAAGAAAAACTCGTAAAATTTAAAAATCAGAAGCAAAAGCATCCAAAGAGTTGAAAAATCAGTTTTGGGTATTAACAAAAGGGAGGAAAACCCACCTATCTCTACCTTCAATCTCCAAAAAATTCTCCCCAAAAGAAGCTTCAACACCCAAATCGTTGCTCTCAGCCTTCTGGCTGGCATATTCTGGAATCAACTCTCCTTTATTTGTTCCGCCATCCTCCTCCTCCTTTTGTCCAGAATCAGCAAAAGGTTTGTGAATAGGGTCAGGGCTAGGTTGTTGATAGTTGTTGTTGAGCGCGTAACCTTGGCGCTTGGAATCATGCAAGAGGATAGGGAGTTTCTCGAGGCGGCGGCTCCGGAGCTGGAGGTAACCGGCAGAGACGGGGGAAGTGTTGAGGTGAGCTTGGCGTTGGAGGGCGAGAGTCTTGGCTCGTGTACGGACGCCGAGAGAGAGGTCCATTATGGCGACTTCACCTGCCGTTTTGGCCTTCTTCATGTACTTACCCATTTTGTCGACCTTTCAACTATCTCGTATCTCTATATATCTCATGGAGTGAAAGAAAAGTGATAAGAGAAGGTTTGAGGAGAAGTACAAAGGTGGTTTAGGCAGTTGTTTGTTAGGGCGGAGAGAAGGAGAGAGCAAAGCAAAGTGTGTGTTTGTGTTTGGCAGGAGAGGAATGGAGAGTGAGGAAGAAATCAGAATAAAGGCGTCGGTGTAGGGCACAGAGTAGGGTTGGGACTTGAGAAATTGGATGGATTTACATATTCTCGTGAGAAATTAAATGCATTTTTTCTTCAACCTTGATATGTTTCATATATAATTTATGAATAATAAGTCACGCTCATTTAATTAATATTATAAAATATAAAATAAAATACTTAGTTTATCATGTCATAAATTATTTTAATGTTATTTTTCTAAATTGTTCAATTAATATAGAATAAATTCTGTAAAGTTAAGAGATTCAGTAATAATCTAAAAAGCAAAAGCGAAACACCAACCACAAGTATCATTTGGCGACATTATCTCGGTGGACGATATGACGAGAAAAAACATTGGATACCCTTTTTGAAGTGGCCAAGTGGAAAGTACAGTCTCATTATTTCATAATTATCGCTCTCAACATTTATTTTCTTGTCTACAATAACCACCACGCTCCTGTTACTGAATCGGTGCTCCACGCGCAACTCCATGTTCGTACACTTTCAACGGCCTAGCATACTATTATTATCAACCAGACTCCCAAAATCCCAATTCCTAAGGGAATCATAAGAGTTCCACCAACTCCTACATTAAAAGAGTTTGAATATCTAACTAATCCATTTGTTTACTGAAGGGACGAGGAAGCCCTACATAATGAAACGTTTTACTGGAAATCTCTGAAATCAAGTGCCAATTTATGACCAATAATATTGTGTGAAACCTCTTAACAAACATTTTAGCAAGCAACCATCAAACATGTTTCTGTCCAGACTGTAGCTTTAAGGTTCAAGAAATGCAAGAACCCCACTGCAAGGAACCTCAAACCCTTTTATGAAGTAAAGATAAATAATGGAATTGAAGAGACAATCGTACGTTATTTCCTACTTTCTTCTCCAGGATCATAGTTCTGAGCCTATATATAGACTACACATACTTGATATTCATGGATTTTGAGGCACCAAATCGCAGGTTTACTTCCATATCTTCACAGTCTTGTCATGACTTGCAGAAGCAACCATCCCAGTAACCGGTGATTGTGCCAGAGCTGATATAACGCCGTCATGAGCCGTCATGGTCATACATTTGTTCTCAGCCAAGTTCCACAGTTCCAATGACTGCACGAGAATGATAGTTTACAAAGTAGATAACATTAGCCACTATAACAGTTATAAACTACAACAAATAAAACATTTTTGGAATAAATGACCTAAAAAATATTTCCATATTGCACATTCCTTAAAGGTAAAAGGACTAATTTAGTTTCCTACAACTTGGACAATAAAAATCTTTGAATTGAAGCCACTTGAGCGAAACAAGATGGTTAAGCTGGAAGTGACTTCACTTAAATATGAATCATCCTATCCATCCAACTTTATAGACACAAAAGGGTATTTGCGCACCAAACACAGGGATATGCTCTCATCTATAAAGGGCATAAAAATCCAACAAGAGCTTATAACACAAACAAGCATATCACAAGTTGAAAAAGTATAGTACCTGGTAGCCTCCAATAACCAACAGAGTAGAGTAGCTTGGATGAAAGGCACAGGAATGAACCTTGTTCCCACTTGAATTGAGTTCATGGATGCACTCTCCAGAGGTCAATGACCACACTTTGACAGACTCTTGACTAACAGATGCCAAGTAATCTCCATTTACGTCCCAACAAACTGAGTGCACCTCAGTGGAGTGGCCCTAAGCATTCAAAGGTGTCAGAACTTTGAAATTAACCATATACCAAGGGGAGAAGCAGTAGATGAGCTTTCTATTGACTTCTTGTAAACTGAAGACTAGTACCTGTAATGTATGTGTCCGACTGTCAGTCTCAACATCAAATATGGACACAACATTCTCTGATGCTGCAGCTAGAAGGTGTCCAATTCTTGGTTGAAATCTAACCTGAACATTACCTCCCTGCTCCTCAATATAAGTGAGAGTCAGAACAGGCGAGAACTTACATTATATAACTTCAAGAAAATAAGTTAACAATAGCAAAAGAAGACTTAAAGCTGGCCTTGGATATGCGAGTGGAAGAATATTGTGTGATATTCCAGAAGCGGATCTCGTTGTTACTGTCAGAGGAGCAGAACAGGTCATGCTTCTTAGGGTGGAAATCAAGGGACATCACATGAGACGTATGACCTTTAAATAATTTCATGGAAAATCTTGGCTGCAAAATATGAGCTTCATTAGTTGCCTATAGTATACAGGACAACTAGGCAGTAGTTAAATTAAAAACTTAGATACATAAATACATCTTGTTCTGGAACTCTTCAAACAAATAAACAGAGGTAACTGAAACCAAATTCTTTAGATCTTTCAAAGAACAGAAACTAACTGTGCTCATCAACATGAAGTCGACAAAAAATTGCAAACTGATGTTATCATAAAAATCCTGAAAAAATTTTAGCCAATCACAAATAGTAACTAACACCATAGAAGAAAACAAAGGTGGAAGAAATTTACATCTGCGCCATCCCATAGTCGCACACTCGTATCAAATGAAGACGTTGCTAGCTGAGTAGAATTTGGTCTGAAACGGACATCAGTAATTATGTGCGTGTGTTCTTCCGGAGTGCACTCACTTTGCAGAGTTTCCATGTTCCAAAACACAACCTATTGACACAAAAACATTAGTATCCACATCATTGCTATCAATGACACATTTGTTCCTAGGTCTTATAGTTGTTTATAACAACCATAATCATCCTTGAAAGTTTACAAGGGAAAATATGCAATCAAACCATCCAAGTTTTAATAGATGAATCCTAAACTGTCACCCTCCTTTTTGCCATGTTCTGGAAGTTTGTCCTATCCAATCTTAAAGGACAATAATTGTGAAATTGCATGAAATGTCCTCGAAAATAATTTGCTTTTATATCTGTCAAGTTTTTCGGGAAGATGGTTTATATTTCCTCAATATAAAAGCACATCAGGAGTTTTGGAGAAAAGGTTGTCTAACTTTGACAACAAGTGTTCAACAACAAAACAGAAAAACAAAAAACAAGGTCCTCATGATGGTAGCAAAAGAGGAGGTTGAGCTACAAAAGGTAGAACCTACTGTAAGGGTAAATCTGCTTGATCCAGTTACAGGAGATCAGCCATATAAATTCACAAAAAGCCTGAGCATTATTCAAAATCATTCCATGCACCTCCATTGAAAAGCATGATGGTTTTTATAAGTGGATGATCATAAGAAGTCAAATAGAAAGAATTTAAAAGAAGAGAATAATTATGTGATTATGAACAATGTTTATAGGTGGATCTGATAAGCTTCTTGGATTTTCCACATAAAAGGATACATCATTCAATTAGCATCCTTATGATTAAACTATAATGCAGAAATAGCAAGAGATGATCTAATAACCAACTTGGATGTTGGGGTAGAACACAATACCTTTTTGTCATGCCCAGCACTGGCTAACAACTTTCCATCAGTAGAGAAATGACAGCAAACAACTTTGCCATTGCTTTTCCGCAAGGAACCAACTTCATTAAATGACAAGCCTGAGATTACGAGAACATACTCATTCTTCTGGTCGACATAGTCAAGCAAAGATGCAAGCAAATAAAAATGTAGCTAACCCATTGAAGATTCTGGGACATGTTCAGAAGCGCCCTTCTTCAATGTGCCAAACAAATCTCTTCCATCTCCATCATCTGGTGAAAGAAATGACTCCACATTATCATCCAAGGAGGCAAAGTCTGCAAAGTGATCCATGTCCTCCTGCATGAGAAACAAAATTTGGGATAGGCAATAATTGTGTCCTGAAATCTCAAATTTGCATAGTAACTCCAGTGGACTATTCATGACAAGCACAAAATAGTAATAGAACCTGATATGCAGACAAGAGCCCAATGCCCACTTATAATCAAGCAAGTAGTATCAGATTAAGTGGACAATCAATTCTTTCGAAGATTAATGACTCTGCTAACTGCAGACAGTAGAGACACACCCAACTCAATGATTATGTACTAGCATTGTTAGGCTAACTAACATCAGTGAAGACCTACATGCACAAAGAAATCATAAAAATTGCATGATGATTGATCTTGCTAGACGATTGAGTATCAAGAACTTTTTTGTACTGATTTGACTGATAATGACAATTAATATCTAGTGGCAAATGCACTTTGCAAGTCATAAAAACTTCCAAGCTAGAAAAGTACTACCAAATATTTCTTAAACACTTCAATTTTCAGGTCAAAAATTTATACCAGCTGGTTTGTGGATGATGCAAGAGTTCCTGCACCATCATTATTATACATCATCAAGCCTTTTGATGTGCTATTAGCATGCTGCAGATTTCCCGTTGCAATTCCATCACCATGAGTATGAGTTGATGGGGTCGATGGTTGAGAATTAGGTGAAGGACCTACTGTGTTTCCTGTGCCAGTACTATTAGCAGCTCCAGAAGATGAAGGGCCTTTCCTCTTTCGATTATTCTGAGACATCACATAGAAGTGTCAACGATTAATTTTCAAACTCCAAATTGATTCTTGTTTCTCAAGCGTGTAAAGTTCAAATATCTTTAAACTCAAACCCAAGGCAAAAAATTGATAATGTCAGATCAAAATGAAAAACCTGCTGTGCTTGCTGTGGCTGCAAAGGATCTTGTTGTTGAGAGGAAGATTGCATCTGTGGCACGTTTATCTGCTTCAAGATACATTCAGCACAAAGCAATTCATTGTTCTTACTAGAACATCAAAGAATCTGATATAGATATCCTTAAGGCTATTTTATGTTCACTGGTAACAGGAATAAAAGCTTACCTTAGATGAAGTTGATTGCATTGGAGAACCAATAGAACCATCATTAACACTTGCTTGGCCATCTTTACCATGTAAAGTGGCTCGAGATAATCCAACAAGTTTTCGTGGATCTATATCTCCATGTGATGGTAAAGTAGCATGATTACTTTGTGCCTGAACCTGTGCCAAAAACTGTTGTTGTTGTTGCTGAGGCAAAAGCTGAAACTGGCTTGCACCATGCAGAAGAGGTCTTTGAACTTGTCCACCCAAACTTGGTCGAATCTGCTCAAGTCCCTGTATTGTAGAGAATACAGTTTGTTGTAATAACTAATTTGATATTTTAAATGGTTCCCTTCGCAAAAATTGCTCCACAATGAACTTACAGTTAATGGCCACCCCTTTAAAGGAAGGTCACTGACCCCAGGGTTCAATCCTGAATGATAAAGGAACATAAATGAATAAGAAAATCATTGAGTTGGAAAAATCCGGGAACCAAACTACTCCAAAAGGTTTTACTTTTGTAGGGCAGGCCAACCAACAAGAATAATTTGGCAGCTATTTTTCCCATTATCTAGAAGCTATAAATGCTCAATGGGTAAAATCATGCCAATGCAGCTGAAGTAGATGCTCACCTGATTTTTTGTATCATGTAGAAATAATAACAACATATGTACTGAATGTTCTTTCTCGGGAATATAGTTCTTAAAATCTAGCTTGACCTCCTCTACTCTCCTAAAGCCTCAGCCAGTGAAAAAATATGGAAACGCAACCAATTCTTAGAAGGAAGAACATAAGATGATAAATTTTGAAATTTGCAAGATATACAGTTCAAATAGAACATGCAGAGATTGACCTCCTTCTTTTTCATCCCAAAAATCATCAAGCTCTCTCTCTCTCTCTCCCTCTCTCTCTCTCTCTCTCTCACACACACACACACACACACAAAAGCAGCACCCAACATCATTTCCATCTCCAAATTGCTGAAATGCAACAAGCCAAGAGTAAATCCTCTCTCTTTCACCCACTTTTGACAAAAGAATCCAGTGCAGTGAATGCCTTTGGCTCAACAAGAAGTTCCAAGACAAGAGGCTAGATCAAAGAGTGCAAACTAGAGATGAACAGGAGTGAACTGTTAATTGATGAGTAGGCATTGCATCGGATGGTAAGGAAAGAAGAGATTCTTATCCTTTTTCATCTCATTTAGTAACTTTCTCTAAAAAGTCTGCTGTCCAGAACTTTGATACACAATATCAATAATTATTTAACAAGATAAAGGTGCACATAAGTATCTGCATCTTAAAATCCTATTTACCATTCACAACAAGGTAAACCTACCTGCATTTCCTATTCCAGGTCTGGACTGTATCATCCCAGGTCCATAAGTTGAAGGAGCCATAGGTAAGGATCTTCGAGCACCGGAGCTAACATCACCTTTCACATCCTGAATGTTGAGAAACAAATAATCACTCCAACTAAGAGGGCAACTAAAGAGCATCCAAGATGTTGAAGCACTTGAAGTAAAATGTGTTGAAGTGTTATGTTGTGCTGCTCAGTTTGTACCTGCATCTGCTGCAACGCAGCAGTCATACTTCCAGGATTTCCTTGGACCAACTGGCTGTGGTAGTACGAAAAAGTCAACATGCAAGAATTATGTAGAAGTTCTACTAAATATTACAGCTGAAATTACCCAGGATGGTTTGTAGCTGATTTTAGGATGGCCATCCTTGCATCAAGAAGAGGTTGAGATGTATCAGAATCCACTGGATTAGGATGTTTCATACGTTCCTCATATATTTTTGCTGCCATTGCACTAGCATTTGATTGCCCCAACATTCCATCAGAACTTAAAGAATTTACAGGCCCACCAAGAGGTGGAGTGTTTGCACCTCCCCGTTGTAACTGAGCTTGACGCATTAGTTGCAACTGCTGCATTTGCAACTGTTGTTCTTTTGCTTTTACTTGTTGTGCCTGTACATAAAGAACGCATCAACATTGTGCACAATCAGATAGCAGTACTACAGGTCTAATTAGAAATCTATGATGTCACCTCCATATATGCTGCAGCAGCCTCTGAATGTTTCTCATTTGTCCGTGCAATAAAAATGTCCCAGAAGACAGACCACCATTCGAAAAGAAACCCTCCAGGGGCATCAATTGCTGCATATAAAGCCAGAAGTTAATTGAAAAAAAAGAACCCTTTTGGCACAGTTTTGAAGTGTTAGCCAATTGAAACCAAGCTATAAACATTCATTTGCAACAGATCATTCAAAGCAACCCATTGTCACCCAAAACTTGCACATTCCATTACTCTAAATTTAGAAAAATATAAATATTAACAATTATCATCATTACCTACAGGGTCCGGGGAAACTTTTCCTTCAGTCATGAATGACTTTGCGGTGGCATGGAGCTTCTTCTTCACCAAATAGTCATATATATAAACATCAAGCCTACGATATGGATCATTACCAGCAAAAGTTACAAAAACCCCTATGGTTGGAAATCAATAAACACATAGATCAACTAATAACAAGTAGTCACCAATAACTTTCAAGGGAAATTATACATACATTTTATCAGCTTCCCAATTACTCGTCGCCATGGTTACAGTTCAAAAATCGAACTGACCCCGACCCAACTGAAAACTCAAAGCAAAGACCTTTAATCAACGTAATTAAATAAATACAAAAGAGAACAAATTAACCCATCAAACCCACATTCCAGTTATACTAGATTCAACAGACAGACACAGGAAAAGATAACTGAAGAAAGGAAACAACAGAACAATGACATAGAACTCCTTAAACAAAAGCAAATAATCAAATTCCAAAGCACATTAACAAGAAAAAAAAGTGCAAACTAACCTCTAAATTATCAAACTTTAGACTGGATCAGCGCTTCTAAATTTGGAATCTTGAGTTCAGTCGGGTAGTGGTATCACTAAGAACAACGATCGTAATTACTCATCCATTTTCTCTAAAATTGACAAAAAGAACCCCAACCCTACATTACAATAACTAAGACGGACCGATTTGGAACAACCCTGATCAAATCAACTAGATTTACAAGAGATTCTGTTGCCTTTTCATTATAGAGTTTTGTTTTTAAAAATTGGTGAGAACGGAAGGACGCGTTTTATATGGGGACAACGAGGAGCTTGGAGATACTAGATTTTATGGTGGTCCGAAGCTGAGGTTTTACGTCCAAAGCTCAGGTTTGGAAACTAAAGGAGAAAGGCCTTTCCTCCTTCGTTGTATACCTTGAAACCAGATCTTCTGTCCAGTTTGATCATGTCTTATGAAATCTCAGCTATTTATTTTGTGGAACTCACGCGAGCTCCTTGCGGGTCCCATATAAATAAATGGCTAAAATTTATTGGATACAACCATAATATTAGACAGAGGATCCGAACTCGTATACCTTACCCGAATCCAACTGCAGAACTTGGGTCGAGTTAAGATCGTGCAAAGCATGCACTTACTTTATCCTTAATAACCAAGTTCGACTTGAGATTGAATTATACCGATGAAATGATTTTAATGCTCTAATTTTATACATACATATATATATATATATATATGTATGTATGTATGTATGTATGTATACATTAATAAAGACTATACTGACTGAGAGTAGATTTTAAGTTACATGTAATTGAAAATTTTAATACATGTGATGAGGTAATGCTCAATTGTAAACATTTTCTCTATTCTTTATTAAGAGAGGAATTCACACACTCATTAATTTTTTGACTGCAACAATATTTTTGGTATTTATCAAACATATGTTTCAAATAAATTAATAACTTAAAATTAAATAATAATTATGATGTAGATAATTATCGAAGCCTCTCATTACCTTAACTCTTGAAAATAATTAGAGGATTTTTATGAAAATTTAACTTCAATACGTATAATGTAGATAAGGTACTTAAAAAGTTTTTCATAAACCACGTGATGAAAGCAGTGACGGAAACAAATGGGGCCCAATGGTGCACTGGCCCCCCAAGTTTATTAAATATTTTTAATATATATATATGTATATATATATATATCAGGACGGAGTTATTTAAGAATAAAATTTTAAAAAATAAATATTTTTTTGTTAAATATTAAAAAAAATTTTGGGCCCCCCTATTTTATATTCTTGGCTTCGTCACTGGATGGAAGACTAACATCGAAATCTAAATATGATCAATCATAAGTTCAATAATGTCTACTATTATTAATAACATAAATTATAAATTCTTGTTACTGTTTTATTTTAGTATAACTAAAATTTAGGATAAAACAGATGTGGCTTTCTTCTAATTTAAATAAAATAAAAATCTCATATTTTTTAAATTTTTATTTGTTTAAAATCTTTTAGTTTATTTTTTATTAAAATAATAAGAAAATAGAAGTGATGTAAATATTACTCATAAACCAATTAAATGATGTTGATAAAACTGCCCAACTCCACTTTTAAACGCGGATTGAATTAATTAAACTTGATTTAAATTAATAATTTATTATAATTATCTTAAAGTATTGGTTTCAACCTAATTTAATTGGTTTAAATTGAATTTAAGAGTTGAGTTAGGTCGTCATATCAGTAGCATATGATTAATCGATATGTGATGTTTATGTTACTTATGTTTCACCATTATTTTTTAACAAAAGCTTAAGATGAGTTTTTCTTAAAAATTAAAAATTGATAAAATTTCAAAAATTTTATAGATTAGAAGTTTTTTAGTTTGAAACCAATTAATTTCAACTTAAATTAATAATTTAGTGTAATTTTCTTAAATTATTGATTTGAATCGAATTTAATTAGTTTAGATCAAATTCAAGAGTTGAGATTTGTAGCTATATTAATAGCATTTGATTAATCAACATGTAATGTTTACGTCACATATGTTTCACCGTTATTTTTTAACAAAAGTTTAAGGTGAGTTTTTATAAAAAAATTAAAAATTACAAAACTACTTTCAAGAATTTTAAAGATAAGAAATTTCAAATATAGGAATATATTTCCTGACGTTTTTAAATAGAAGAGATAAGCTCTTATCCTTAGTCTAGTAACTGTATTTCTATCTCGTGGCTTCATGTATCTAAAAAGTCATATTTTATGGATGTAACATAATCTCATAATTTTTAATGTACTTGTAACTACATTATGAATATATAATGAAAATCAACTCAAGACGAAATAAACACATGATATCAAAATAATATGAGTTTTGTTATGGTATCAGGGCCTCTCTCTAACTAATCATCATTCCTAGAAATAGCTGCTTAATATGTCGTCTAACTCAAACACTTAAAACACAATCCCAATCATCTCTATCAATCTCGTAAAGGAACATTTTTATACTTAGGCTCGTGCAGCAAAATAAGCACTTGTAGCCTGTAACTTAGTGGTATTATTACAAAAGGAGCAATTACTCCTGCAACGTATCTTACCGAGTTAACACAGACTCAACAACCTACTATTAATCCTATGTTAGGTGATGTTATTACAGAAGGATCAATTGCTCCTACAAAGTATCTTATCGAGCTAACATAGAGTCAACAACCTACTATTAATCCTATCTACACAACATGGTTGAAGAAAGATAGTTTAGCATATGTATGGTTGAAAGGAGTCATAACAAAGAAGGTAATTCCTTTGGTGGCTAGACTAGAGACTTCTCGCCAAGTGTAGGCTAAGCTTGAGACCACTTTTAAGTCTCAAAATCGAGCAAGAATTATACGTCTCTGTAAAGCACTAACTACTCTCTAACAAGGCACCATGACTATCATTAATTGGGTCCAAAAGAAAACTGAGTGCATAGATGGACTAGCTATTATTGGCTCTACAGTTTTAAAACTAGCACTTTTTCAACACATTATAGATGGCTCGGATCCAAGGTATAAAACATTCATAGTATCTATTAATGTTTACACATTAAATGACCCTATCTCTATGGATACTTTGTTAGGTCTCCTCCTTAATAAGAAGGAGTGTCTAAATATAGAAGAACTTTAGGTTATTCATGATGCATACTAAGATCTCCTTGGGCATGTTCAAATGGAAGGTGTTAAACTTATTTTAACTTCGCCAAAGCTAGTACATGATTATTATCTTCTAGACAAGCATTTCATGATCTAAGGGTTTATCGTAGTATTATTGAGGCCCTACAATACTCTACTTCTTAGACCCCAAAAAATTTTATTTTATTTTATTTTTATTAATTTATTTTATTTTATTTTCTTATAATTTAGTCATTAACTTAGAATTTGAAATAGAAATGTTAGTTGAATTAAAGGAGTAAGAGTACAAAGGGTAAATTTGGCAAGTCAATTAAGTATAAAAGCCATAAAGCATTAAAGGAAGGGCAAAGTTGACATTTCACACTCATTAAGGGTATAATTGGAAGAAGAAGGGTAGTCTTGATCTTAGGAAGAAGAAGAAAACGTGAATGAGGGAGAGAAGAAGAGAAGAACGAAAATGAAGAGAGAAAAGAAGGAAGATTAAGTTAGGGTTCATTTTTCTTAGCTTTTAATAGTGATTTTGAGATTGTTCAAGAAGAGAAAAAAAAAAAGAGGGAGAGAAGAGCTTCCATTTGGGCCAATAATTTCTTTATTTGGTGAAGATTCAAGGTAAGTTTAATCTTAATCATTTGGATTCTTGGAAGGGTTTTAGTCCATGAAGCTTAGGAAATGCATGAGTTTGAGTATTCTAGAATCAATTTTCGTAAATATGCTTTTGGGTTCTCAATTTGTATTCCTATTGAATGGATTTTTGTCAATGTTAAAGGGGTTCAAGAAAGGCAAGAGGAGTAAGAGGAGAGGCACCTTTGAGCAAGTTTTTAAGCAAGGAATTCAAGGTGGGTTACATGTTTATAGTTGAGTTAATAAGCCATAAATACTTTTCCAAATCAATAGAGTTAAATTATTTTAAATCGCTTCATAAATATTGCATTTATTGCTTCTTAAATGATTTGAGAAATTACTACATGTTTGGTTCATAAATCTTGTTGATGAATTATGAAATGAAGATGGAAATAGTATTTGAAATATATCATGCTTATGGAAATCATGTTTCCGATATGTACCTTTTAGGCAATATGTTTACAAGTCATGAAAATCTTGTTTGTGTGGGTTAGTGGTGGTCCATTCTGTTATGTCACGTGCACGTTGATCATGTTAAAGGCTTCTCCCACCTGCCCACTAGTGGCATGAAGCTCTTTCACGGACTTCCTTATGTTTATGAACTACGCAAAACCATTATATAGGTTTGTGATAGTCCATTCTGATTACTGGAGATTCGCAAGAACTCCCTCATGTTTATGGACCTACCCAAACCATTCTGATTGCTTATGTGTTTATGAATTGTTGACAAGCTTGATGAATATATGATTTATGTTGTTTATGAATTGTTTGACAAGTTGAGAATTTGGGAAATATGTGTTATATGGATTCAATGAATATTTTCAATGGTTTTGCTTGTTATTCATTATAAACTTGTTATCCACGAGCTTTTAAGCTCACCCCCATTTTTCTCCATCTCTAGGTGATGAGCAAGAGATCGAGTGACCGAGTCAAGAGTCAAGGCATCACTCCAATTATGCATTTTTTGTATTTTAAGTTAGTTTTTGGAAAAACACGAGGCTTTAGCCACATTTCAAGTTTTAATCATTCATGTATATTTTGTATTTTTAAATTATGAGACATGATGTATTGTGGTTTGAAATGCCCATTAAAGCTTTATAAAACTCTTTTCTTCGATGTTAATGAAATATATTTGTATTTGCTCATGACTTTCCAAATTTTTCGCATTTCATTCTCAGGAGACTAAGATTTGAAGAAGTTTCCTTGTATATGTTTGTATTTATCTTTTGGTTGAGTGGTTAAGGGTTGTCGAATTGTATGTGCAAAGATTTAGTGTTGGATAGTTGGGTTTGGGTGTCTGGAGTCAAAGGTTTTGTTGCGGCGAAGACAAACTTTGGCCTTGGCGAACCTATCCTAAAGGGTATTTTTGTTTGATTTTGGCAACTTCGTTGCGGTGAAAGTCTATTTATCTTGAGAGGTAATTGGTTTGATCTGGGGTCTTCACCACGGTGAAGCCAGCCTTTCACTGCGGCGTATTTGTCCCAAAGAGTTCGTGTTAGCCCCAAAAATTTTTTTAAGTTAAGCATGATTAAATTAATTAAATTGAGTTAGCATTAATTAAGTTGTTGTTAAAGCAAGATGTCATTAATTAGTTAGATAGCATGAAATTAAATGGAATTAAATGAGTTAGTGAAATAAATGAATCATTAATATGTTAGTTGAAATTTAATGTACCTAAAAGAGTTAGTTGGGCATTAAAAGATTTAGTGGGCTTGATTATGCATTGGGCCTTAGATAAGTTAGTAGGAAATGAATAAGAAGAAGAATGGAAGAATTGAATGGGCTTAAGTTGATATGGGCTTAAGTAATATTAGTAAGTATAAATAGAAGAAGAAAATGAGAAGTAGTAGGGAGAAGAGAAAGCAACGAAAATTAGAGAGAAAAGAAAGGGAGAGTGCGTGGACGGTGGAGAAGAAGAAGAAAGAAGAGAAAAGAGAAAAGCTAGGGTTCCAAGTTCCAAGAGATTAAGAGAGAGTTGGATGAAAGTGCAAGAGATAAAAAGGTGCAAAATAGCAAGAGCTTCATTTTGATCCAAGTATCAACTTGTGTAGTGGAAGATTAAAGGTAAGCCTTGACTTTTAGTTGGAGATTTTGTTGGGTTTTTGGGTTAGAAAGCTTTGATAGTAGATGGGTTTAGTGAATATCAAGTTGATTTTATGAAAGAGTTTAGGTAGATTTTCAATTTGTGTTATGTTGATTTGAGTTGGGTATTGTTCATGAAGGAAGAGAAGTTCCAAGAGAGCAAGAAGAAGAGCTTCACTAAGCCAAGGAATTAGCAAATATAAGGTAGGTTGCTTGCTTATCTTTATATTAGTAAGATTTGAATGTTAACTAAATAATGAAATAATGAATATCTAAGAGCATTGAATGAGTATTGAATGAGCATTGTTGGTGATGTTGTTGAATTAAATGAGCATTGAATGAATCCATGATTGCCATTATGTAGGTATTACAGTAGCACATGACATTTGCTTGAGTTGTCATGAATTGAGTGAGCATGAATATGAATGAAATCATGAATGATGATTTAGCATGATCAGCTAGTTGGATTTGCATGAAAAATCCATTTTCAGTAAAACAGTCAGTTGGACAAGATAGGTCCATTTTTAT
>JANKOE010000005.1:14392246-14404046 GCA_026284465.1 Erythroxylum citrifolium
TCCAATTCCACCACCTAGCCCACCGCCCCCACCACCACCACCACCTAGCCCACCACCACCACCTAGCCCACCGCCCCCACCAGCACCACCACCAAGCCCACCACCACCACCTAGCCCACCGCCACCACCAGCACCACCCCCGAGCCCACCTCCTCCTCCAAACCCACCACCAGCACCACCACCTAGGCCGCCACCACCGCCTAATCCACCCCCACCTCCAAATCCACCCCCGGCGCCACCTCCAAAACTACCATGTTTGAAGCCCTTCTTGTAAATTCCACGACCTAGACCGCCTCCCTTGAACAAATGGGGACGATGAATGAACAAGTGTTTATCATCATTGTTACCGGTAGTAACATGGTCAGCCTGAACTAAGTAGTTCACGAGAACGAAGCACAAGAGAGCACACACAACAGGATGGGCAATAATCCCCATTGCTAAGTAGCACAAAGCAATATGGAAGTAAACAGCTAGCAATGCTTGGTGTTGAAGGGTGAAGTACTACGTGTATTTATAAGTTGGAACCCCATAGAACCCTACACTCTATCGTATGACAGAGTAAAGTAGGTATATAATTACCCAACTGTAGCGTTTCCATTAGTTAATGAGGCTCATCTGTTCTTGGACGAGAAATTTATTTTCCCAACTGTCTGTCCCCAACAAGCTCAAGTTTCAGTAATGAAAACAGTGCTAAAAGTACAATGATGCTGGAACAAGATTAGGGTTTTGACTTGAAGATCTGATCGTGATTGTTTTATCATTTTTTTAAGTGTAAAAGGTAATCAACTTGACAATCAGTTGAGGCAGGTAGCCAATGTTGTGGAAGAGGTTGGGAGATGAAATATGGGTAAGCTCTAATGTGATATCATTTAATGGGAGCGTCGTAGCCCATTAATAAAGTAACAAAACTGTATATGAACCCAGCCACAACTCCTTCCCCGTCTCTCGAAGACTCTTGCAGTCTCACACACACGTAAATATGCAATGCAAGTGTACACGATCACGCGTGAGCAAACACGCCGTAAAGGCTCTTTGAGTACATGCCAGCGAGGAAGGATCAAGGTTCTTGTGTCCTGGCTTTTTATGCGAATCTAGATTTTCTGTCCAATGTTACTTTGTCTTATTCTGCCTTATAAAATTTCAGTTATTTATTTTGCAAGATTCACGCGAGACCCATGTAAGACCTACATAAATAAATAACTGAGATTTATTTGACACAATAAGACACCATAATATTAAACAGAAGATCTGAACTCTCTTTGTGCACCCCTAATTGGAGGCATTACACTTAGAATGATACCAAAAGTAATTTTGTTTTAGTTTTGAGGCACTAACCTCTCCCCATTAGTTTGTGTGGTTAAGCCCGGGATTTGTGTTTGTCTAGAAATATTTAATTAGTTTCATTTTCTTAGTCGGCCATTAGTTCCCTTCTGTGTCAAAATTGGTGGACAAAGGTGAAGCTATGGCCATTAGTTCCCTTCTTTACGAATCAACAGGTTAACGTCCCAATAAAGTTTAATGCGAAGACAATTCTTTAGTCTAAGATTAGTTCCCCGATTTTATTCTCGTGTCTTAATAAAATGACATACAGAGATATAACTCTTTATATTGGAAAATAAACGGTGATCAAATTGTAGCAACAAAATTATTTTTTTTACAATTTTTTGTATAAAAGGATTTGCATAAATGTTCTTCTTACACTATCAGCCACAAGTTCTATCCTTTAACGACGTTTTAACTCCTTTATATCTTTTTTCCTATTTATACAAAAAGATGGTATAGTTTCTTTCTTATTAAGTTTCTAATTATAATTAAAGTCTAACTCTAACTCTAATTATAATTACAATTTTATTTTATTAAATTCAAATATCTCATATTTGATTTATGAAGTTTTTTAAACTTTATCACTAAGCCTAACTTAATTTAAATTATTTTTCCTCTATTTAACTACTCTTTTTTTATATATGATTCGTTAGGTTCATAATATGTTAGTAATGATTATATATTTTTATTATAATTCATAATTAAAATTAGATAAAT
The DNA here is from genome assembly GCA_026284465.1 of Erythroxylum citrifolium. Lineage (NCBI taxonomy): Eukaryota > Viridiplantae > Streptophyta > Magnoliopsida > Malpighiales > Erythroxylaceae > Erythroxylum > Erythroxylum citrifolium. The sequence goes on from JANKOE010000005.1 coordinate 14,394,287, forward strand.
CAAAGCTCTTTTTAATTTATCTTTAATTATTTAATTAAACAACTAATAATCATATACCAATATTAATGTCTAGCAATATGTCATGACCAAATGACTTAATGAATTCTTTTATCTTTAAAAAAAATGTCATGACCACTCATATATTAAGAATGTAAAAATGGTTTAACTCAACCCCTTTATACATGGATATGATGTATAATTTAATTCTTTCACCATCTAATATTCTAATTAGGCATAGAGTATGGAACTAGTGTATATTCTTTCAAATTCAAACATATTCATTATTACTAATTAGTAATTGATTTATAATTGACATTTGAAAATATTTTTTAATCTCAGTTCACTCTAATCAAACAACTTTTTAAATCACTATTAATAAGAAACATTCTCCTTAATTACTTCAAAGTGACGAATCATTTATTGACTTACTTAGTTATCTCTATACGGCTTATACTATATCTAAATACTACCGACTAAACTATCTTAAATAAAATAAATTAGAAGTAACATTAAAATATATTAAGTCTCACATCAAATAATTGAAATTCCAAGTCTAAAGATTAATTTAACAACCATCATAATAAGGAAATCTAGAAACACTAAGTAAAATTTTATTTAGGATCCTCATAATCGTGTCAATTCAGTGAACTTATTCTTTAATAAACACACACACACACACACACATTTGATTAAGTATCTTCATATTTTATTTTATGAGATCAATTCCTTTCTTTATAAGAAGGAAACATAACGTATGTTAGTTTTATAATTCCGTCAATATCCTGTTGTGATAAAATTACAACTATAACTAATTTAAAAATAATGCACAAAAGCAAATTGAAGCTCATAATTATGATTTTTAATTTTAATTGCACGGTTACCTTTACTATTAAAATATCAAATATAATTAACAAGGTATATAAAAATAAATAATGCTTTATTTAATTATGTTTCAAAAGTTACAATCAAAAGATTGACTGTAGAGTATATAACAACATTTTATTAGGCTTGGCAGTGGCCCAACTAGTTTGATCCAAGCCCAGGCCCATGCGTCAGGATTTAAGCATGAAGCCCAATTTGTACTTTTATTTTTTATTTTTTAAAAATCTATATATAAAATTTTAAAATGAATAAGATGAAAATAAATTCATTTTTAAAGTAATTGAACAAAAAAGATTATATTATATATGAGACATACAACATTCATTTAATTAGCACAATTGCTTAACAAAAAATGAGATTTTTAATGAATTTATATGTCAAACGTACGTAAATTGAATTGAATAAGTTGAAACTTAAATTCATTTATGAAGGAACCGAACAAAAAAAAGATTATATTGCTTAATAAAAATGAGTTTTTAATGAATTTATATATTAAATATACATAAAATGATAAAATGAAACTAAATTCATTTTGAAAGGAAGTGAATAAAAAATATTATATTATATATGAGAAATGCAACATTTGATTAATTAGCAAAATTGTTTAGTGAAAATGACACAAAATGAGGAGAGAAACAGTCGAATTGTTGATGTAACAGTGGTCTTTTCTCCTGTTTTTTGTCTCTTCTATGAGGAGTTAAACCCTAATATTACAAACTCACACCTCCATCATTCTTTTACCATGGATGACGATAGAGGTTCAGTGGATATGACTACTGTTGTATCAGAGGATGAAGTGATTCCTGTCTCGACTGAGGAAGAGGATATCGAGGGTATTGTATACGGCGCTAATGACCTTAAAGTTGAATCCTTTGATAACCCTCCTTTTTGATTCGTTGGACGTTTTCTCACTGAACGTACAATCAACTACAATGCAAAGGTCCACATGTTGGCTTCTTTATAGAGACCAATTAGGGGTGTTCAACCTAGAAAATTATCAGGTGATCTTTTTCTTTTCCAGTTTTTTCATGAGGTGGATGTTCATTGTGTTTTAGATATGTCACCATGGTCTTTTGACAATCAACTGCTCATCCTGGATATGCTTGGGGCTACATAGAATCCTTTGGAGGTCTCTTTACTCTTTGCTCTAGTTTGGGTCCAAATCCATGGTCTTCATTCAGGATTCTGATCAGAGAGGGTGGCATCTGATGTTGAAAAGGCTATTGGGAAGTATATGCATGTTGATCTTGAAAATTTTAGTGATTTATGGAATTCTCATTTAAGGGTGCGAGTGCAACTTGATGTGCATAAACCGATCAAGGAAACGATGCAACTGAAAAAACAAGGTGGTGAATGGTGTAATGTGACGTTTGTTTATGAGAGATTACCAATGTTTTGCTTGATATGTGGTTTTATGGGACATACAGAAAGATTCTGTCCTCGACTTATTGATTTTCCTCCGGGAAAGGTAGTTCGGAAATACTCACCGAGTATTCGTGCCCCAACACGCCGATCACAGCCAACGTTTGGCTCCAAATGGCTACGTTCGGCCCATCCAGCTAGGGGAGATGGGGTTTCAAACTCGAAGGATATTGCAGAATCTTCGGGAGATTTGACTGCATCCAATTATGCCAAAAATATGGTTATCCCGACTGTTATGGTAGGTGGAGACTCGGTGCATATTAAACGACATCAATCTGATACGCTTTCAGGAAATCAAGGAGCAGATGTTGAAATTATTAATGTGGTTAATTCAAAAAGAAAGAGAATGGGCTTGGATCATTCGAAGAAGGCTCAAGATTTTGCTAATTCAGAAGCATGTCCATTGATCCAAGGACATCAATAGTGACGTCTGGTTCCCAGACGCGTCGATATAAATGAGTTGCTTGAGGTGGAATTGTCGTAGACTGGGCAATCCACGTTCAATTCAAAATCTTCAATTTATTTTCCATAAAAAAAGACCAATGTTTATTTTTTAATTGAAACTTTGTCATTATCTAACAAACTTTCAGAAATGAAGACTCTTTTTGTACTGGATTTTATAGTTGTAGATTGTTCTGGTCATAATGGTGGCCATACTTTAATTTGGCGTGCTGTTTCTTCTGTCTCTACGTTGAATATAACTATGCGGTGTATTGATGTGGAAGTACTGGTTGAAGATGTTGGCAATTGGTGAATCACAGGGTTTTATGGGCACCCTGATTGGAGTCAGCATAGAGAGTCTTAGACACTTCTTTATAATTTAGTGGATTTTAGTAGCTTGCCTTGGGTTTGTATCGGTGATTTTAATGATATATTAGCACTGCATGAGAAACAAGGGGACAGAAGACAACCCAATCATCTTATGGAGGGTTTTCGGAATGCTATTCGTGATGCTGGACTTTTTGATTTTCCCATGGGTGGTTATCAGTTCACTTGGGATCATGGACGTAATTATTTTAATTGGATAGAAGAAAAATTAGATCGAGTATTGGTTTCTGATGCTTGGAGCTCTTTATTTCCTTATGCGCAAGCTACCTCTTTGGATACCTCGACTTCGGATCATCTTCCGATTCTGCTTGAGTTATGTACCTTTGTTCCACGTACTCGAACCAGTCATTTTCGTTATGAAAATAGTTGGTCCAAGGAGCCAAACTGTCGAGTGGTAGTACAAGATAGTTGGGACTCTTCGATTGGGGATGGGATTCAGGATCGATTATCACTCTGTTGATAAGCTTTATATAGGTGGGGTCTGGATTTGAGGGACTTTAAGAAGCGTGAGTTGGAAGATAGTCTTCGGCTTATTAAACAACTATGAGGTTCACATGTACTGTAGGGTAAGGAACGTTTTCATGCAGCAAATCTAACGTTCTTCTAGATTTTGCATGAACGAGAAATTCAGTGGAAACAAAGATCGAAGATATTTTAGCTTAAGGATGGTGATTCTATCAATCGGTTTTTCCAAACCATGGCAACACATCGCCAAAAGAAACATTCTTTGTGTCATCTCAAGGATGCTTCGAGTCTGTGGATTGATAATGAGACGGGTTTGGAATCTTTGACCTCTTCTTACTTTACTGAGATGTTTACAGCTAGTCCTGGTGTGTTGGACCCCATTTTCGAAGCCCAACAATCGTTCCAGAGTTATAAAGCGCAAGACGTGAGCGTACTTCCTATAGGGTTATTTCCATGGAATCTCTTTAGCCTTCATCGTTTCATCTTCATTCTCATAACAATCCAAACTACAAGGAGCAAGCCCACACTAGTCAGACACCCAAATCACCACTTGACTTTTTCAGAAAGATTGTAGCTCCATGTATCTAGTTTATTTTGAAACAAGAATCATCTCATTTGGAGCTCTACGGATTAAGATATCACCAAAATATTGAAGCATGTTTAGTAAAATATCCAACTCATACTCTTTCAACCGATCCCCTCATTTTGATTCAATAAATCTTTTTTAAATCAATACCAACAGCTATAAATTTTTATGGAGAGATAGAAGAATGTGTTAGGAATCCAGTGCTTCAAAAATCAGGTCATTTGGAGGTCAGACGACAAAGTTATGGCCAAAATAGTGAAACATGTTCAGGTTAGAGGGGGAGACTGGCGGGTCGCAATCGTGCACCTGCACGCGCAAGGCCGCGAAGAAATGCGCGATCACAACTTTCGCGATCGCTCCGCACAATCATGACTTTCCCTTCCTGCTTCGCTTCTTTCGACCTGTAATAGTAAAAAGGGTATAACTTTCACCAAGAATATTAGATTAAGGTTATTCAAAGACCATTTTGAAGAAGATTTCTAGACCTACAACTTTCATGAAGACCTCAAAAATAATTTTTGCCTCTATAAGGGTTAAAATTTCAAAAAAATGTAACTGTCCCGAAAGTCCATCCTATTTCGCAATACAAACTTCTAATAATCATATCTTTCAGCTCTGATATCCAAAAATTTCATACTTTATATCGTTGAAAAGCTAGATAGATAAGCTACAACTTTCATGAAGACAACTTTAACTAATTCTACCTAGATCGATACAGTTTTTCCTTTGAGTTCAAAACATAATTTCTACACCTATGAAAGCTTGCAAAATGTAATATCTCTTCATATCAATCCACTACTAAGTACCTTTCGGTAACTCTTGAACTTTGGTGTGGTTGGGTACGGTATCTTGTATACTGAACCTCAACCACTCAAATTAGTATTGTCCGCTTTGGCCGGGGTTCGATCCTCTGACCTCACGATTTTTGTTGCGTTGAGACGCACGCCTATCATAACATGAACATAATTACCTTAGTAATTAAAGAATATAATTTACCTTAGTAGTCTACTACGTAGAGTCCAATCGTTATCAATATAATGTGTCATCACCGTCATATAACCCTTTTCTTAGTTATTGGTTATCCCTATGTCTATTGTAATAGTAACTTATCCTTTAATAATGTCTTCATAATGTCTTTATTTAAAGTATTCCAAGTTGGGATCTTGAAGGTCAATTGTAGTGAGGTTAGAAATATCCTAAATCTTTTGCTATCAACTATAGAGAGGAGATGTTTATCATCAATAACCATATTAGATATCAAAAACCTTGATATGTTGTTGTCATAAGCTGTAGCAATCATTTCATTCTTCTCTCTCATTAGGATAAGGGTTAAAAATGTTTGACCTCTTAATAAGAACTTCTTTCTGCTGCAGAAATCCAAATGTCTTTTTAGATGAGAGCTTCTATCTTTTGAACTCCCAACCATCACCTTAGGACAATATTTACATTCAACCATCTTTACTCCATCCATTGATCTAGTTTTGTTGAAATGATTCCAAACATCACTTTTTAATAGACCTAAACTTCTATCTTCACTTCGTGCCCGATTAGAAGTATTTGTTTGATACTCTCTAGTACTAAATTAGAACTCTTTGCTAAAGGAATATACTCATCCATCTGAAACAATCATCATATACAACTATATAAGTTATTTATGGGCATTTACATATATACATATACTTTATTGATGATAATAATATCATCTATATAGACTATATTAAGATGTTATTAAGGGAGTTACCTAATCATTTGAATTTATATGCATTAATTAGTACTATCAAAAATTGACACATCAAAGCTAACAACTTTTTTCCAATGGTTGCTCAAATCTCATCATCATTAACTTCACACCAATAATGTTTATATATAATTCATCAACGGGCGTATGAGATTAAAGATTTCTTTCTTTATTTGAGATTTGCAAACTTTATCTTTTATGATGTGTTGAAAAAAGTTCTTTGCTTGCTAATAGTTAAATCAGTTGCAATCTATATTAATTTAATCAAATTATGTCAACTTTATCGAATTAAGTTTGATAATGGGAAAAGGCCAGCATGCATTCATTTTAACGTCCAAAAAACTAAGTTCATTTATAAATAAACCGTCATCTTAATTACTAACCTAATTAACATCCAAAAAATGTGTAGAATTAAGACACCACTTTGATTAGAAACGATACCATGATGAAAAAAACCATCTTTAGTTTGATAATGGGAGAGAAAAGGATAATACAAAAAATAAGGAAAAGGGTTATAGTGATTTTATGCCCAGTAATAAACTTAGATTCACTTAATGGTTACAAGATGGTTTTAAGTAAAGGATAGTACCACTATAAGAAGTAGAAAACTCAATCTTTATATATTGCCAAATAACAAATGAAAGAAGCATAATTCATTCATTTCCTTCCCATCAAAATATTCATAATGTAGCATTTGTATCAAATTACAACCACACAAATTCTAACAACTATCAAACGTATACAAAACTAGAAAATGGAATCATAAATATACTTGAACTCCAAAAAAAACCTCACCAGTTATCGAGAAGAGGATGGAGCCACTACCCACAAAGGAGCAACGAGAAGACAAGTAGAGATAGAGATTGTTGAGAAAAGTCAACTGATTATAGATGAAGTAGCGTAATGGGAAGGACACACCGAACACGAAAGCTTAAGGAGGGAGTGGGGTGAGCGATTATCAGACTAGGTGGGAGAGAGTGAGGATTGGGGTGGTTTTAACTTATAGTAAAACAACTTCATTTTACTTAGGTGCAAAACAGAAGCCACTAGAGTAAAACAACATCATTTTATTTAGGTGAAAAATGACATCCTTTTACTTACGTATAAACATAAGTTCCTAAAGTAAAACAATGTCGTTTTACATCATATAAAAATAGAAGTTTCACTTCCTCAGTGTAAAACGATATCGTTTTACACAAATATAAAATGGCATCATTTCGACCAGTTAGGCCTCAGATTAGGTTCAAGCTTTGAATGTTAGGCCCGATGTTGGCCTAAATCCCAACTTAAAAAAAGGCTTGGGATCCATCCAAAAGCTAGGTTAACTTAGGCCTAGCCTGTTGACTTTAGGCTAATCTGCCATCCCTACACTTTATGCATTTAGCTAAACATTTAAATGCATTTCATAATCATTCAAAATATGATAGTGCTATCTAGGCTAAATTAGGTCATGTTATATTCTTACTCATAATTAACTTACAAATTATGAGTTAAGAGTACTAAATTCATATGACATAAAACAAATTTAACTACTTTATGATAATTAAATATTATCATATTCCTCTGAGTGACTCTAACATAGAAATAAAGACAGTTTCATTTCTTAAAAAAAATCATTTGAAAACTTTACCTTATAATTTTAATCTATACAATTAAGAAATTTAAACATATGAGAATCATAAAAACTCAACTCACATTCATTTTAAAGTCAAAACCTTACATAGGTATAATAGCAAAACATAATCATTTCAAAAAATTGAACTAAATAACCATCTCAATCAAGGAAATTAATAGACTTTGAATCTTATTAATTGAGATACATAAAAAGAATTAAATTAAATTGAACAATTTAGATGTAAGTTATGATAAGGATACTTTATAAAGACCAAGTTTGTTATGTGTTGCTAAACTTATAGAATTGAAATGATCAAATGTGATCATATAGGATTGTTTATATTTGTTAGTTCATGCCTATCTTGTATTCTACATATACTTTATATACTACATATTAATGCAAGTTATAGCAAGTTGATAATTTTATCATATATAAAGTTTTCATGATATCAAAGATTCTCAGGGCCTAACAATCATTAGCTCTTATTTCTTTTTTAATAACATGAGAATTGAAAGCACATTACAAAGTACCCAAGCCACTTCCTCCATGATAGTCACACCTATAATACTACTAAATATTGCTCATTAACTATCTATCAAACTAAATTCAACCAAATTTTTATTATGATAAACACAATTGCCAACCCTAGTTCATAGCTAACATCTTGCCAGGTACATTGACGATAGCCTTACGCCACCACCCCGAATTATTAACAACAATCAACCCAATCCAACCTTCAATTCTTGGTTCCATCAATATCAACTTGTTATTAACTAGATCATTGATTCTATGCCAGAAAGTTTTGTACCACAAGTAATTAGTGGCATTAATGTTAGTGACGTGTGGTTGAAACTTAAAACCACTTATGCAGATATTTTTATTATAATATCCAGTCTAAGTTTTATCGATTGAATAGAGACATGAGTGAAGTTATTACTCTATATATACAACAATCAACAAGCATATATGATCAACTTGTAGCCCTTCATAGTTCTATTTTAAAGGAAAAACTAGTTCCAAGTCATTATCAATAGTTTAGGACCTATTTATAAATCATTTGTTAGGTCATTAGAAAATCGATTAAATGTTATCTCCTTTAATGATTTTTTCGGTCTTCTATTAAGTGAAGAAGGAAATCTAACAAGTAACAACTCCACTAAAGAATTCATCTAACAAATAGTTCACTCAATTATGTCTTTCAATCACATGCCTTCTAATTATGGTAGAGATGGAAGATAACAATGAGGATGAGGAACAATCATCAGTAACTTTTTGCAATCCTCTCCTAACAATTTCTAGGTAAATCATGCCTCAACTGGATGATATTCGATTAACCCTTTTCGTCCTTCCTTACTACAATTATGATGAATATAGTCAAGTGACCCAACAATGTCCTTCTGTTGGGCCCCGATTTCTTTTTCATAATCAATAAGCATGTTTAAATTATTTTGAGGTTTTAGTTTGTTAATTTTTAATTTGGTTGGAATAAATTGAGGATTTTATTGTGTAGGCTTTGATTATTAAATGAAGGGATTTAGTGAAATTAGATTTGTTGATAAAATTATTATTTGTGACATTGTTAGTATTAAAAAGAATTATATGAATTGAGAGTTTTATAAGTTATTAGAATTTAAATAGAATAAGTTGGTATAAGGGCCATTTCGGAAGGTCATAAATGTTTTTAAGGCTTAAGGTAATCAAGTGGGCTTTTAGCCCTTTGAAATAGCATTTAAATGAAAAGGAAGGAAATTAAATGGGGAATTGTTGTGTTTTAAGAGGAGGCCCACGAAATTTAAGTGGTAAGGAGGGAAGATGGCATTTGGGCTTGTAGTCTTGGGCTTAAGTATTAGGTTAAAGTATTAAGTAGTTAGTTAAATAAAAAAATGCAAGACTTAAGTTGTAGGAGAAGCTTACGAAAGTGAAGGAAAGGAAAGGCTTAGGTGATGTTGTCGTTTTAGCTATAGGTTTAAGTTAAAAAATCAAGTTTGTTTCCTAAGTCTTTTTCTAGAACCCACCGAAACTTCAAGACCAAAGAAGAGAAAGAAGATTGTCGTCCAAAGGAAGAAAGGATGAAGCAATTGTCGTGGATGAAGGGAATAAAGCATCAAGGTTAGTGAAACTTCGTTTAAGAGGTAAATGATTTAAACCCTTAGAAAGAGAAGTCTACGAAAACTAGAGAAAGAAAAGAGAGAGGGAGAGTTTCGGTTGAAGAAGAAGAAGAAGA
>JANKOE010000005.1:14445832-14456722 GCA_026284465.1 Erythroxylum citrifolium
GAATTTGTGATCATAGAATTCCTTTGATGTTAGGATCGAGACTAGTGGTGGTGCAACCTTACCATTATCGTCACCTTCAAAAGGATAAGATAAAGAAGCAATGTGAGACTATGCTACAACAAGGAATAATAAGGCTAAGTCGATCTCCCTTCTCTTCATCGATACTACTAATGAGGAAATATGATGGGACATGGAGATTTTGTATGGACTATAAGAAGCTTAACATTCATATGGTAAAGGACAATTTTTTGATCTCAATAGTGGATGGGTTGTTGGATGGGTTGTATAGAGCACACTATTTCATAAAGTTATATCTTCGTGATATCATCAAATTAGAATGGATCATCGGAACATAGAGAAGACAATTTTTATTACTCACCATAGGCATTTCGAATTCCTGGTAGTACCCTTTGGGTTGACCAATGCTTCCTTTACTTTTGAAAGTTTGATGAATGAGGTATTTAGGCCTTATTTGCATAAATTTTTCTTAGTCTTGTTTGATGACATTTTAATATATGGTAAGAATTGGATTGAGTATATTCAGTACGTGCATTTAGTTTTTGAATTGTTGCGAGCTCACTATTTTTTTCTTAAGAAATCAACATACGCATTTGGAGACAAACAGGTGACATACTTGGGTCATATTGTCGTGGTGAAGGAGTGGAAGCAAATGTAAATAAGATTAAGGCGATAATAAAGTGGCCACTACCACAATCAACCAAGGCTCTCAAGGGCTTCTTGAGGTTAGCAAGGTACTATAGGAAATATATATAAAAACATTATGGGTAAATAACGGTACCTATAACTAGCTTGTTGAAGAAGAGTGCATACCAATGAGGGAACCAGGCTTATTTGGCCTTCTCTAACTTAAAGAATGCTCTTTCTGAAGCCCCTATTATGAGATTGCCTAATGTTAAAGAAGAGCTCGTGGTGAATTGTGATGCTTCTAGTAGTGGTATTAGGCTGATCCTACAACAACAAGGCCATCCAATTGCATTTTTTAGTAGAAAATTGACATATTGCTATTATAAGCTCGCAGTGTATAAAAGGGAGATTATATGTCTTGCTAAATATATGACCTATTAGAGACCATATTTTTGGGGGAGGCATTTCCACATTAGGACCAATCACTTTAGCCTAAAATTTTTGTTGGAACAGAGGTTAGAGGTTAACCCCTTTACCTTAACAACATTAGATTGGTAAACTAATGGGTTTTGATTTTAAGGTGAAGTACAAAAAAAGGTGACTCAATCGAGTAGCCAATGCTCTTTCTCAACAAGATAAGAAGGATCTCTAGCTCTTTGCTATTTATAAGCCAAAGGTTAACATTTTTTATGCCCTTCAATAAGAAGCTGAAGCCTCAGACAATTTGAAATAGTGGCAGGACAATATAGAAAAGAGGGAGGCCACTACTTGGGAAGTGAGGGGTGACGATCTTTTTCAAAAGGAAGTTCTATTTGTTGTCTACTTCTCCCCTAGTGCAAAACATCTTCTCAAGCATTCATAACATGACCCAAGAAGGTCCTAAAGACCTGACAAAGGGTACGCAGAGATTTATTTTAGGAAGGAATGAAATTAGCCGTGATTGACTTTGTCTAGAGTTGCCTAGTTTGTCAATGTAACAAATGGGAGAACTTACACCCTTTATGGCTGCTATAACCTCTTTCAATGCCCCAGCAAGTATGGGTTGATATTTAAATAGATTTTGTTGAAGTATTACCTAAGGTCCAAGGGTAGTCAATTTTGATGGTGATTGTAGATAGATTTTTCAAATATGCGCACTTTGTTCCACTTGCTCATTCTTCACTACTATAACTGTGGCTCATATATTTTTTACAGAAGTCTTTCATTTGCATAGTTTACTTGAGACAATTGCTTATGATTGAGACAAAGTTTTTACAAGTCTCTTTTAGAAGGAATTGTTTTGTTTATCAAAAACAGAGTTATCCTTTTCTTTAGCTTATCATCCACAATCGAATGGCTAGATTGAAGTTGTAAATCTCACCATTTGAAATGTATTTATGTTGTTTTACAGGTGAAAGACAACAGTGATGGCTTCAATAGGTTCCATGAGTAGAATATTGTTAGAACACATCTTTTCACTCACGCTTGCAACCTACACCATTTTAGGTGGTGTATAGACAAGATTTTGCTCGATTGTATAGTTAGTTCACTAGAATAAAGGGAGCGTTTGCTACAAGTCCGATAATGAATGAGATTTATATATGATGCTAATCATCGGGAGATGTCTTTTGAAGAAGGCAATTGGATTTGGATGAAGCTTCACCCTTACCGACAAATTTTGGTAGGGAAAAGGGTCCTCACAAGTTGTCTCCAAAATATTTTGTTCTTTATAAAGTCATACAGAGGATTGGTACAATAATCTACAAGTTGGAGCTACCAGAAAGGAGTCGTATCTATGATTTTTTCATGTGTCCTTATTAAAGAAATTTAAGGGCAATACTCCAAGATCATGGCTACTATACCAATCCTCCATGATGGCTAATTGGTGCGTATTTTCCACCCTATTAACTGGCCCGAGATTAACAGAGGCAGACAGGAGGTGTTGTTGCATTGGGTGGACAGTTCGAATGAAGATGCTATATAAGACGAGTTTATCGCTCTTTAGGAGGTTTATCCACAGGACAAGCTCAAAGTCAGGGAGGAGAGTAATATTGAGGATGCTTTTTATGGGAAAGGTTTACTTGTGAGGGAAGAAAAGTGGCTGGCAGGACAATTATTATCAAATCTATTTTTATTTTATTTTATCTGATTTTCTTTCATATTTTAAGTTTTTACAGATTATACTTCCTATTTGTATTAGAATTCTATTTTTAGAGTTTATACTTAATCATGAGTCCTAGTTAGGGTTGTTAATTTATCCTTGCGCTTATTTAAAGGTTGCTATGGTTAGCAAAGAGGAAAATAGACTTTTATTAAGAAAAAACAAAATTGTCAGTTAAAAAAAAGCACCAATTGCACAAGACTCTGTCAAGGACAAGTTTCTTCCTTGTGTCAGCATAGGTTTTTTTTATAGAAAGGGAAATTACAAATTAACGTATAATAAAGTTTCCAGATATATCCTCTAGAAGAATGAGATAGCACCCTATGGGTGGATTAACAAAATATGTGACATCGACATCAAAATGGCCTGCGTAGTTGGCCAACCAATCAACACATCTATTACCCTCTCGGTAGATATGCTGATAAGCAACAGTCCAGTTTCTCGTGAAAAGTTCATAAATGTCCCGAACGATGGGATTGAGCGGCTTTCCTCTATGAGTTGCAGAGGAGAGGAGATCTATCACCGCGGTCCTCTATGGTCAGCATAGGTTTTTAAAGAAAGGGGAGAGCACAACTGGAAAAAAGAGGTGACTTTCCTAGTGCCTTAACTCCTGACTAGATTCATGCTAAAGTTCATTACACAAAATATTCAAATATATATGTTTTGCATGCTATTAAAATTCCTTTCTGTATAGTTTAAACTTGTGATACGTATATATATGTATAACTCACTATATTCATTCTTATTCTCATTCTCATTTTCATTCTCATTCTCATTACCCTCCGTGAACTAAACGCTCCCTAAGTTTTTGATCATATACTTCAAGTATACATAATGTGTGTATACATATGTATATACATGTACATATATATATCCCTAAGTTTTTGAACATATACTTCAAGTATACATAAAGTGTATATATATGTATATATGTATATATATGTACATATATGCTTAGTTCACAAAGGGTAATGAAAATGAGAACGAGAATGAATATAATCATTATAATTATGATGGACGGTTAAGATGAAGGAATAATTACTATTACCATTGATAATGGTTGGTTTGTTAAAAATGTTGAGAAATAAAAATTTGATAAAATTTTGTTTTATGTCAAAATTTAAATATATTTTAATTGATTATTTTTACTTGATGCACCCTAATTATAATGACAGAACGTTTAAAATCAAGTATATTGCGATTTTTCCTTTCCGATAGCTCTTAAAGAAAAAATACTATAATATTTTCTTGCATCAACATATCATTAGTTACATAATATCCTCAAAATATAGTTTAATCATCCAAAATATTGTGCAATTCATCGACACAATCATAATATCCACAATTCCATTGTTATAGTAAAATCAAGTAACATAGTTTAATACAATTTACATTTCTCTTTGATAATGCAAACAATGTTATATTTTAATTAATTAATGAATAATATTTTAATTAATTAAATTGTAATTAACTAATTAATTAGTTACATTTTAATTAATTACATCTTAATTAATTAGTTATATTTTAATTATTTAATTAGATTTTAATTAATTAATTAGATTTTATCTTGATTAATTATTATAATTAATTAATTATTTAGATTTTAATTAATTAATTAGATTTTATCTTAATTAATTTAATTAATTGATTATATTTTATATTTAATTAAATATATTTTAATTAATTACATTTTAATTAATTTTATTTAATTAAAAATTAAAAAAATATTAGTATTAATAAGAATCAAAACCATTCCTCCCACAAATGGAAGGTATAGACTATTACCTAAAACTTGGGTATAAAAAAATTATTTAACCAATCATAATAAATAATCAACTATTTCGTTCGTTTCATTCCAATTAATTTATTCTTATATCCCTTAATGAAGCAGCCCTGAACACATGGTTTTAGAGTGAATGCGCCATGAAAAACTGAAATGTATCTAAATCTATTACATAAATATCTAAGGTCTGTGATTCCAGATGAAACAGGCCCAAAAATCCAATCCAATTTTATACCACTTGCCTTAATCTTATTACATGAAAATTATCTATCTTCCCGCCCATTAGTTGAAAATCTGTTGTATGATGATGAATGTAATCCTTTCTTCTCACTCTTATCTCTTCGAACTCTCCAATGTCCTCTTCTTTTTCTCTACCTCTCTATTCTTCATCTTTTCTTCTCCCGAACAAGTCTCTTAACTCTCTCCCTTCTCTACAACCTTCTACAACTTCTACTTCGCTACTCTCTTTGTCTTTCTCAACTTCTCACGTCTGCTTCTCTTCGTCTCCGTTCAACGACGCCAGCTCCTCCGATCGCCAGGAATTCCTCTGGCTCCGTGAAGAACAGCGGTGGCTCCGGGAAGAGCAGCGGTGGCTCAGGGAAGAGCAGCGGTGGCTCCTCGAGCGTGATTCCCTTCTCGCAGAGATTCAGTCGCTGAAGCTCCGGATCCAGGCCCTAGAGAGCCGGCTTTCGGTTCAAGGAGGGGATCAGAATCCAAATGTTGGCACGCTTTTGCAGGTTTTGAAGGAGAGGAACTTGATCACCGAGAGCGGTTCGAGTTCTAGTCCAATTGTGGAGGAGGAGGAGGAGGCCAATGAGGCGATTGATGTTCTGAAGAAGAAGAAGAAGAAGAACAAGGAGGAGGAAGAGGGGGAGAAGAAGGTGAAAGATACGAAGAGGAACACGTTGAGGAGAGGAAGCGAAGGAAAGGAGGTTCGAGCGATGCAGGTGTGCTCGTATTTCTTCTAATGATTGTCATAACAAAGGCGAGTTTTATGTTGTTTCATTTGATTGCAAGTGTGTAGTGCTTCTTGTCACCTCTGAGGATGGCTTGGGTGTATTTATCAGCGTGTGTATCTGTTTTGTTGTGCCGGTGGTACTATACGGTTCTAACTCGGTTCAGGAAAATTCATCGTAGAAAGTTTATGTATACATGACGGAATTATTTATTAGTTAATAAGGCTGTACATACGTATGAAGATTATTAATACAAATATTGCTCTGAATTGTATAAATCTGTTTTTCGAGAGTAGTTTTGGTTTTCTGGTGGACAAAAGTTGTGAAAATATGGTATTATGAAGGTCAGAATTGAGAAGGGGAGGATTACTAAATGTGATTGACATTGAGATGTTACTTTGTGGATTCTTTAAAAAACTTAATGCATTTTGTGCTGTTATTAGGTTGTGAAGTTTTTGTCTCCATATTCGTGCATAGCTCCAGAATAATAGTGTCAGTTACTTAGGTGCTTATCGTGCAGCCTTCGGAATAAATCTGAAACCAAATTATGACTGTATTTTGCGTTAACTGGATTAAAATGCCGCTCAGATCTTTGTTTTGAAATATGACTAGGTCTCTTCAATTTGAATTTTCTTAATGAAATTTATGATTATTGCAGGAAGCACTGCTAGGATTGGGATTTTACTCAGGTGAGGAAGACATGGAATATTCTAGTTTCTCAAATGAAACTGAGCGTGCAGTGAAGACTTGGCAAGTAAGTTTCAATTTACTTAATATGGAGAGGAAAATCCAGAATATTCAGGCTAGCATTAAATTAGTCAAATCAAAAGGTCCATGCATGCTTGCCACTTATGCAAAGCAGCCTCATCGCTTTATTATCTTGTGATGAGGAACATTCTGTTTAATCTATTAGTTAATAGATTCTAAACTATATTACTTGGCAGTCAACACTAGGTACCTATGAAGATGGAATAATGACTGCAGAACTTCTT
The DNA here is from genome assembly GCA_026284465.1 of Erythroxylum citrifolium. Lineage (NCBI taxonomy): Eukaryota > Viridiplantae > Streptophyta > Magnoliopsida > Malpighiales > Erythroxylaceae > Erythroxylum > Erythroxylum citrifolium. The sequence continues at coordinate 14,452,349 of JANKOE010000005.1, forward strand.
GAAAGATTGTTTCTGGAGCAACAAATGAAGACTACTGGACCAAAAATTAGTGAAAATGTAACTGATCCACAAAAGGTATTTTGTAACTTGTAGCTTTCCCCTGCTTTGCAAATGGCTTGTAGGATATCAGGCATTATTAAGGCAATATTCTGCACAAAGTATTTGCGCTAAATAAGTTTGGTATATGTCCAAATGATATGGGCTAGCAATGTTGATCAACTGTTTGCCGTTTATATTTCTGTCAAGCACTGAAGATTAAAGAACAGAGTACACACACACACATGCTCAAATCTTGTGTGCCACAAATATGCGCATATGTGTGCTCCCATTTATACATCATTTTCCATTTTAGATACAGATGCAAACAAGTAGCCCTAGATCTGCACACGCATCGTCTCCTGTATACTGTGTATCTATGATGAATTGTTAATTTGTGCATGGAGAGAAAGATCGAAGCATATTGTTAATTTTTTGAGGCCTGTTGTTTGTTAGGAAAGTGCCAACGGAACTGCAGTTTCTTCTCTCACAGAAATCTCAGAAATACGGAAGAAACTTGTGAAAGAAGATGGTATAAGTGAAACTGGGGTGTCTCAGCATCGCGTATATCTGATAGGGGAGAATCGTTGGGAGGAGCCATCTAGACTTGTTAACAGAGATAAGGCACCTGGTGGAAACAAAACAAGTCCTTCCACAGCCAAGTGCCTTACATGTCGGGGGGAAGGACGTTTAATGTGCACAGGTACATACATTCCAATGGTTAGTTTGTGTTTACATATTGAAGGATTATACATAAAAAAAACTTCCCAATCCGATTTCACGGTACTCCTACCAATAGACATGTCAGATCGAACGGCGGAATAAAGAGAATTTGTTATTCAAATTAGAATTTGCAACAGATACAACTGAAAAAGAACTGAGAAATTCCACTTATTATAACATGGCTGTGCATTAGTGCTGTTAATAGAGAAAAGCTAAAAAAGATCGTTGCTAAAACAAATGTCTTTATGTATTTGGGATGAAAAAACACAATATATTATCCTTGCCCCCTTATCAAGGAGACCAATTTCAATTTTCTTTTTGATTGTTAAGTTTATTTCCATTTAATTAACATATCATTAAAAGGAACAATCTAATCTTCAAGAGTGGATTTTTGAGAGTATGTTGACTTTAGATGATCACATTCCTTGTTATATGATATGATCCTAGTATGATAAAATTTCACATTTCACATGTATGGCCTTTGTAAGAAATCACCAACTCAAAAGTTTTTAAGTTGTTGGGTGAGACATGAATGAATCATAAATTATTTTGGCATGCTCTTTTGAAAAGTGTAAATAAATTACAGATCTACTAGAAATGATGGTACTTGAGACCTCCTACTAGCACAAGACTTTAATACCACTCCTTGTGGTTTCATGTTAAACTTTTTGGTTGACTGATGTTCTGAGGGTTTCAATTAGCCGCCTAACATTTCTCTTATAGTTTGCCTGTACATTTCCTGTGCATCTTAGCTTATTGATGTTTCTTTGTTTCAGAGTGTGACGGAACAGGTGAACCAAACATTGAACCACAGGTATGAAGTCATTAAAACCCCTGCCTATCTGTGTTGATTACTTTCTTCGGCAAATGTGCGTTGTTTTAATCAATGTTATTGCACCATTCTGCGATATTCTTGTTCTCACAATAGTATTTTCTCTGTCAAACAGTTCCTGGAGTGGGTAGATGAGGGAACAAAGTGCCCGTACTGTGAAGGCCTTGGACATGTAATCTGTGATGTATGTGAAGGGAAAACAATGACTTAGGAGCTCTAGTATTAATTTATTGTCATATAAGGCAGTCATGAACTTCCAAAGTATCAAGGTATATATTTATTAAGGAGTTGTAGTACTGTAAAATAAATTGAAGAGAAAGGTAAAAGAAAGAGAGAATCTTAATAAAGGTAGAGATATTGATAAAAAGAAACTAGAGGCCTGATGATAGCAGCAATTCGAGAGGCTATTGCTTTCCTAATCTCACAAAGGCTAACACAAAAACCAAATTCACCGACTTCCCTCTTTCCAGTATATTCTTTAATACCCCTAATAATTTGTCATGACATCCCTCTTCCCTTTCTTTAAGTATACAAACTTGATTGAGAGCTTATCATTTCCTTCTTTTGAAGACACCTTGTCTTCAAGGTGGAAGTATGTAAATTTCTTTTTGATTAGAGTTTGGTTCCCATGTGGCTTTAAATTCTGACAATTGTTTCCAGTTAATAAGTAATTCCAAGCCATCAGCACCTATTCTAGTGTCCTATACCTCTTTAGGTTCCACCATCCATTCTAGGGTATCAATTAAGCCTTCTAGCAGTTGTCGACAAATTGAAAAATTTCCAGTGACTTTTCAGTTGTGACAAATGGAAAACATGATGTATGGAGGTGGTGTTGGAAAGGTCCAACTTGTAGGTTATATGCCCAATCTTCTGTAGGACTGGATAAGGACCAAAATATCAAGGAGAAAGCTTCTCATTTATCTTGCTGGCTAACAATTTATGTCGATAAGGTCTTAACTTCAAATCCACCATTTCCCTTCCCTTAATTCTACTTCCCTTCTTTGCTGATCAGTTGATGCTTTCCTTTGATTTTGGGCCAGGAATAGCTATTCACGCAACTTTGGAATCATTGCATCTCGTTAGCTCATCATAATCTCCAACTCTAAATTAGAAGTAGGTGAAGTGGAGTCATACAAGATTAGGGGAGGTGGCTCCTGCCTATATAATGCCTTGAATGAAGAGCATTTAATGGCTGCACGGTAAGATATGATGTACCAAGACTTCACCCATACTATCGACTTGGACCAATTTCGGGGTTGTTGACTCCCAAAGCAATGAAAGGTAGGTTTCAAGGCATTGATTGACCACCTCGCTTTGCTTATCACTTTATGGATGATAGGCAGTGTTATGCTTAATTCTGTAAGCAAAATAACTCTTACAAAAGTTGCTCAAAAATGTTTTGCAACGGTCAAAAAATATAAACCGAGGATCATTATGAATAACTTAATCTTAAACATCTCTTCCAACCCATTTATAAAAATTGTTGTCATCGTCTCGTCTTCAATGTTTCCAACTGCCATTGCTAACATTTCAAATTGTACTCTATATTCAACAACATTTCTACTTTATCTCACTTAAAAAATCTTTGGAGAAGCGAGGCCTCCTCAGGACCCAAGAACCAGTGAAGCATCTGCTTCTTAAACTCTTCCCATGATAAAATTTTTCCCATTCTTCAAATCTCAACTAGGATTACGCTTCACCCTAAAAACAACCACCTACTACCTCCAATTTCTCAGTTTCTAACAGTTCATTAATATGAAAATACCATTCCGCTTGAAAAATCCAAGTGTTAGGATCCTCAGCCTCGAAAGTGGGTAAATCTAATTACCAAAAAAAAAAAGTGGGTAAATCCAGTTTTTTAGGTTGCCCATTCTTTTATATATTCAGCTTTGCCAGAGAGGTCACTTCCACCAATGTCGTGTGTCGGACCTTAAGTTGTTAGACTCTCTTTTGGCACTTGCGCCTGCACCTTGGCTCTTCATAATGATGCAGAAGGATTCCTTCATCCTTTAAGCAAGAGTCCTCAAAGAATATCCTTTTTTTATGGAAGGAAGTGGTTTGGTCATTCTCTACTTGTTAAATGAGGTTGGCACAACCCAGATCAACGCTCTAATACCAAAATGTTAAGGTGTCGTAGAATTGTAAAATAAATTAAAGAGAAAGGTAAAACGAAGAGATGGATCTAAATAAAGGTTAAGGACTGCTATTAATCAAAAGAAACTAGAGACATGGTAATAGTAGCAGTTTAAGAGGCTACCACTCTCCTTAACCTCACACACAACTTAACAGAATCATTTGTACATGACCTCCCTCCTTACACGACTTAACAGAATCATTTGTATATACCTTGACACCCAAACAACTTGTGCCACGTCATCCTTTTAGAAGAAAATGAGCTTACCCACTGAAAAGAACAAGCAAACATAAATGGACAAAATATAAATGAAACACAAAATCAAATTGACAAATCCACTGACAAGCATTGTTTTGATTACCGTACCGTACTGGCTGGTATGTACCGTTCCGGTCGAAAATCGGTACCGGTACAGGTATAGATGGTACTGGTAAAAAATATCTTTCGGTACTGGCCAATTTCGTCGGCCAGTACCGGAAATTTTAAAAAATTAGGGGATTTTCTTGTAAAATTTTCAAAATTTGCCTCTCTCCCTCATCTCCTTGCCCCCTTTTTTTCAAAGTTTTTAAAACAATAATAAATATTTTATTACTAATAATAATTATCAATTAAATAAAACTTAAAAATAAATTATTTTTATTTTTATTAC
>JANKOE010000005.1:14528759-14552261 GCA_026284465.1 Erythroxylum citrifolium
TTGAAATCATCAAAATCAAGGCATTTTAAATAGACCGGCCGGTTCTTTCTTTCACCGGTTCAACGGTTTTTACCGGTCCGACCGCAAAATGAACGGGTCAATCTCCGGTCCGACCGACCGGTTCGGTCCAGTTTTCAAAACACTGATTGAAACACGAAATTTTCACCATATTTATCGAGAGATTAATAAATGTGCTAATTAGTTAACTAATTACGCAGGCCATTTTGATGTCAGCATTACATATTTTGTAAATTTACCCATAGGGTGTCATCTTATCTTTCTAAAAGATATATCTGAAAGCTGTATTACGGGTTAATTTGTAATTTTCCCTTTTAAAAAAACACGAAATCTGATTAGATAGTTAGATTAGACCGCCTGACTCTAGACTTGGGTCCAATTATACTACATACTTTGAATTTTTGATTCATCTCGTCTCTGTGTCCTCTCATGAATTTAAGGTTCTAGATCAAACTATTCAACACACAACTTTTATTACTATTGTGAAGTCATTATATGCTTTTAAGAAAAACCAATAGTGACGCTGAATACGTTAATGAAACATGATAGATAGTTCGACCATTCAACTTATTTATTTACATAAAGCTTCACTATGTTCCTTCCATGTATTAGAAGTTAGAACCCATTTGTTGAAAGTTCTTACCAACCAGTCAGCTCCAGTCAAACTTGAAATTGTATGTGACCTATTAAATTCAGATTTATTCCTTGTAATGGTAACACTTGATCAGAATTTACAAATTAGAACTATTAGATAATTGGAATCTCCATTATACTAAAATTCCAGCTCATCAATGTCATCATGCGCAGCTTTTAGCATTTTTTTTTCATGTATTAAAATGAAAATTACATTGTACATTGTAAATCATATATGCTTCTTTTAATAATTTTTATAATACTTCTGATCTCCTACATCTGATAGAGTTGGTGTTTTAGCAACTTCGATTTAGTTTTTTCGTACATCTTAGTTGCTCAGTACCAAATGAATGACATGACATGGGACGAGTTTTATATCCAACTGTACTTAGGAAAAGAATAAAACGAGCTTTGTAACTAGATTTTGTATCAACACCTTATACTTGAAAGGTTTAAGAGTAATCTCGTCTAAGCAAACATGTGATTGGTTCACACAGGCTTCAGTATTAGCTTAATAAAAACCAAATAACTTATCATCGTCATCCTCACCATCATTACACCCAGTCCGAAGTCTCGTAATAAAGCGGAATTCGGAGAGGTCTGATAGTAAGCAGCCTTACCCCTACATAGTAGAGAGATTGTTTCCAATAGACCCATATGCAGATGTGACAACAAAAGAGTGATGTAGGTTAAAGAGTAAATAAGTAAAACTGGCACGTTAAATAATTATGTAAATAAAATTACAATAAATACATAAAAAAATAAAAGATATATAATATAATCAAAAGATATACCTGATAATGTTCAGATCTGCTAGTGCCTGATAAGCTGCAAAGACTTGCAGTCATCACTACCAAATACAAGCATTGCGGGTTCTGTACCAGAAAAATCAACACACCATGCTCGTTTCTCATGTTCTTCATATTCCACCACACGCTGCCTATTTGTTACATCCCAAACTGTAACTATTCCTTCATAATCACTGTTAGCTATATGATTCTTAGCAAACTTGTTCCAACTCAAGCAGCTAAGTTTAGAACGTGTTGACATTTCTACAACTGGGCAGTGCATGTCTACTGGTTCATTTACTACTGATGAGAAGTCAAAAATACAATTATACAACTGCTTATACAAATACAATTACTTTCTGTTTTAATGTTGCTCTTTTAAATACCGCTTAAAGGAGTTATCCTTCAATTTAGACGTAATTATTTACTTATGTTCTATACTACGTGCAAAGATACAGAAATGTTAAACTCCAAGCAAGTCCATATCCAAAGTGGCCAAAACTGTGATGCCTGATTCTTGAGGAAAATAGAAAATCTTTCAATGCTCGGTTACACAAGCTTCGAATGAAATCAAAATGGTGTACCTACTTCACTTCGACCGGCGAAAAAAAGCTCAGTACTTACACACATTAATCCAACTACCTCAATCACTATTTGGTACAAAGAACAATTTATGGTTCCTGAGAATGAACACCAAAATTTTCAATTATATAACATGAAGACAAACCACAATAACTAACGGCTGAACCATAGGAACTTGTCTCTCTGCACAGGCTACTTGCTTATGTAACTTTTTGTACTTACAGATGACGAGAACTCCACACTTATCAATGCTCTACAAAATTTTAAACAAATGTACAAGGCAGAAAAATTGCACCTTCCGTGAAGATGGTAAGGTACATTTTCCTCGTGGTCTGTTAACGTGGTAGAGAAGCTGAGATTTGCAGTTTCATACTCAGGTGTTGGTATCTTTAGGATCAAGAACTAGGTTCATGGGCCCAAAATGCGTCAGGATCTGGACAAAACAGAGAGAAGTCTCGAATCTCAAGATTGGCGATGTGCCAATTAATAAATCGGCCTTGTATGAACTTGAGTAGCAGCAGAACTGTTGGTAATAGCCACCATTCGGCATCCTCTCTGAGTAGAAACAATTCAAAAGTCTGAACATGTGAATACGAACTACAATTTCGCACAGACAAAAATCGGATCAAGAGTACCAGTCAGCTTCTTTCAAACAGTTGTTTCAGTATATTCGTAACTTGAGAGCAATACTGGAACTTATCATTAATTGGATGAATTAAGTTGAGCTTGATTATTAGAAGAAAAGAGGGTGATGGATGCTCATTTTACACATAAAGAAGCTACTTGCAGTGTGTAGAAAGTGGTTTATGTCAGTATAAGAGAAAACTAGAATAGAATGATTAATTTTGACCTTCTAATATACTGAGCGTTTCCCGTATCAGGTGGCTGGAAATAAGAAATTCCATAATGGACAGCCCCGCAAATAAAAGCCACAGCCTGAAAAAAGAAGTTAAAAATTACTTTTTCTGAAGTTTATGCAAGTATGATAGGTAAGAGCAATGTAGTTCAGCAACAAATGATAGCTAGGTGGCATTCAGGTTGAAGCTCATATAATCTTAAGGAGCTTCTCACTTGTGACAAGAAGTCGGTACCTTTAGCTGAAAACTTCTTAATTGCAAATTAACTTACAACATTAGATAGAGATGTAGCATTCCACAATGCATAAATACGAGCAAGTGAAGCTCTTCTAGGCTCTTTGCTATACAAGGCATGCAAGCCAGCTAGGAATGGAGACAGCAAAGATAAAGGAAGAACAAGCAGCACAGCGAGGAAAGCACCAATATAAATCCAATAGAACTGAAGCAATGTGAGAAGAGTGACAGCAAGATCTGACAAAAGGACGACAGTAATAAAAAACTGAAGAGTTTCCTGAAATACAGAAATAGGCATTAGCTCGTCACAACCGTCACCACAAAAAAGAACTGTCAAATGTTCTGTGGAAATACCTGACGACCAACAGGTCTTGTATTGATCAGTACAAGAGAAAGGGGAAACAGAAAATCCTTCCTAAACTCCAGCGATTTCAAGGTAGCATCATTTATAAGACCACCATTAATTCCTCCATTCATCCGTTTACGAGATAAAGTTTGACTCATTCCTAGTCGATCTTGCTGCAACTGCTTATAGCCTCTGTTCATATATAAGATATTTTTCCTGTAATACAAGCCAATTAAAGCCCAAAGATAATTTGATCCTGTTGTATGCAAAAGAACTAACTAATAAAGCATAAAGCAAACTCCAAAATCCTATGTTAATCACATGCTACCCTGCTACAAACTACCCCAGTATGGAAGTTTGCCTTCAAAATGACTCTGCCAAGGGCTGTGCAATTTAAGTCAATTTAATATAAAGAAGAAATAATGTCAGAATTGCAATAATTCAATTTCAATTTCAACCTCGAGTTCTTTCCTTTCCATTATACAATACACTTTCCTGTATGATTTTCTCTAACAGCATGGTTAAATCAAACAAAAATATTACACTGGTAAAAGAATCTTTCTGTTCGAAGTTTAAGATGAATGAAAATCAATTGAAAGTAGCCTGAATGAAAATCAATTGAGAGTAGCCAATGTGATAAATGAGGTGTAATTGAATTGCTAGAAGTAGCTAATTGATGCAAAAGAGCATAAAGTTTATAGAAAAAACAAAAGAAGAAAAATTAGTGAACCACAAGCTTTAATTTGGTGGGATAGAGGATGGAAATTGAGTTGATTGCAAAGGCAACAAGCACTGAAATTTAAATTATGCTAGAATTCCTTATTGCATAGGAAGTAGTAGTAAGATAACTATATTATTCTAGTTTTAGATATGTTATCCTAGTTGTTTAGAACTTAAACTTACATAAATTTTTATTAGAATAGGATTTGAATTTGTTAAGACCCTTTCCTACTAGAATAAGGGTCTAAGAACTTCTCTAAATATGTGTACTCAGCCTTTCAATAATAAAATATCTTGAATTTTTTTCTATAAAATTGAGGTTTCAACTAGAAGGTGTGATACTTTCTTTAAGAGTGATTCTTAAATCTTAGGAGTGATTCCTAGTTTCCTACGCTCTGTTATTTGTATTCCTCTCCAAATTCCAGCAACTGTAACCTAAAATTCTAATAACCAAAAACCCTAAATTCTAGCCATATCAAACATAAATTCCAGTCATACCAAACTCTGAAATTCTAGCACAAATTTCCAGCAATCAAACCCTAAAAATTCAACTGCACCAAATCTGAAATTTCGGCAATCGCAGCCTAATGTCAGCCCTATTTCTTAATTTTGTGAATTTTAGCTGTTAGTAAATACTTCTTCTCTTTGTCCTACATCACTTACGTTCTTGTAACCATATATAGAAAGTATAAGTCACAATCTAGCATAATGAATCACATAACTACCTGTGACTGTCAATGTTGCTTCTATCTAGCAAATCAGATGGGTACATACTGCACAGAGAAAATTCACCGGTCACTACCAAAATACCCAACTGATAATAGCCAGAAGGGGTAGCTTGGAACCATCCAAGCTCAATCTTAGCCCCGTGGAAATCAAGTTGGGGATTTCCGTGACTACTAAGCCAATGAATGACGGGAAGCAGAGCAGAACGTACAGACCCATGCCTCACAGTCCTCAACTGAGAATTTAAACCAGCCACAAAGCGATTCCATACAGTTGCTGGGACATGCTGGGAAAAGAATCAATCCTTACTTGTCAGATGAATACCAAAATGGGTACAACAATGTTTGGTAGAAGTAATACCTGACCAAGTAGATTGGTCAACAACATGTCACTATGAAGGTTATATGGTGACATATAACTCCCATCTCCACCAAAGATTATGCACATGGGAAATCGTTTTTCTATTATAGTGACAATATCCAAACGCTTCTCATCACCACCAAGGAAAAAGTCAATGTAAGCAACCATCAAGTCAGGTGTTGCTCCAACCTACACTAATTGCAATTTGCAAGATGAAGATCCTTCTCAGTTAGCATTACCACCAATAAACAATACTCTGAATTTGATGGAAAAGAGAAAATTCAATTAGGCAATGGCATGATCTAACTACCATGAGATTTTCAATAGTCGAGTCACACATGAGTTTGAGACAAGATCAAAGGACAACAGATAGAAGTTTCAATTGTGAACATATATCAGGAAAACGAACACTGTTAAACCAGCACAATAATGAGGGAGATTGGAGCAATTTTGAAGAAAAAAAGAGGTTATTGCTTAAGAAACCTGCTCCAAGTTTGTTCAGATAAGTTTTGATCACTCTAAAAGGTACGAATTGAACTATGATGCTTAGTTTGCAACTGAAGTAGAAAATTAAGGAGAGTCAACCTTCATGCCTTTGTACAAGGCTCGCGATCGACATGAGCGTAGACATGAATGATCATATTCAGACTTCACATATTCTTGAAGTCGATGAATTTTCTTTCTCCGTCTCCATTGTTTCCAGGACCAGGCACAAGGATAGGCAAGCACTGACAGTATGCTGTGCACCGACCCTTCCCACCAATCATATGCAGCAACAGAGTTTACCTCATCAATAAACCGATTAAAAGCATCTTCATAACTGCAGGTCATAAATATCTGCCTTTAACTAAGAGAACAACATAATTTTAGTTTCCAAGTGTCAGGTCCCTCTCAATGGTTCATCTAGATTTAACAAACAAGATAGGATTTCACCAACAGCACTGGAAAATTTATAGAAGGCATAATAAATTTATCTTGTCATCTTCAAGGACCAAGTTGGTATTTTATGGACTATACGGAAGCAGTAGATCTCTTGGGTCTCCAGAACATTTAACTGGCAAGTCAATATTGAAGTGAATAAATATCTCTCTACAAACAGGTAAACATAAGGAATTTCGTAACCCTCTTTTGAAATCGTCTAATATTTATCATAAAGTCTTTCTTATGGAGAATAACATCATGTTGGTACAGTAGCAATAATGCAAACCATTTCATAACCTTATAATGAATCTTACTTACACAATCTCAATAATTGCATCAGGGGGAGAATAAGGAAGATGCCAAGGTTCCCTAAAAGTATTTGGACCCATAAAGTACATTCTGTAGACATGACTCTGAGTTTCTTCAGCTCTAGTTCCTCGCACCTAGGTTTAACATGTGAGAATAAGTGTAAGTCTAACTGCATTTTGATCTTGTTATGGAGGTAAAGAGGCAAACTGAACAAAACATGGTTGGATAATTCACCTCAGATAGAGAAAGTAAATGAGGAAAATGGTGATGATTCTGGTGCTCAATTGAACTTGAACAATATAAGCCTGGCTCAACTAACTTCATTCTCAACATACTTAGTAATAGTGCTAGAAGCAACAGAAGGCAAGACAGGAAAAGTGCAAACTGCCAAGGTCCTCCAAATATATGCATCAACTCCTCAAGAGGGGTAAAGCAATTTGGCATCTTGTACTTATTGGATATGCATTTATAAGGACAAGGTGCCTTAGTAACTCCCCCTACAATCAGCACAACCAAGGCTATTTGAGCTGAAAAAGTATTTAATCAAGACAAAGGCAATACGGCACAGAAAGTGCGGTAGCAAAAATTACCTCGCACATATACAAAGTTTGCTCGACTAGGAAGAAGCTCAAGCAAACAAGGAGTGCAAAGATTTTTATCAGAGCCATCAGTATCTTTGTAAGTGCCAACTGGGCATTCCTGAAAATAAGATATCATGTAGTGTTAATCAGAGTTCATATTTAATAAAATAACGAGCTACACTTAATGATGCTAAAGAACTTAAAGTCTAAAAAAGAAATAAAAAAGAAAAGATTTGTCAACCACAAGCTTTAATTTGGTGGGAGGATTGGGAATTGAGTTGACATCTAAGATAAGGGCTAAAATTTAGATTATGTTATAATTCCGTATTGGAATAGTAGTAGTAGTAAGTTAAATATGTTATTTTGTTTAGGACTTATAGAATTTCTATTGGACTAGGATTTATATTTTAGGAACCCTTTCTTGCTAGAATAACTAAGAATTCTATCTATGTATGCACTCAGCCCTTCAATAGAAGAAGCAATCTGAAATTTTTCTACAAACATGAGTTTTTAATGAGAAGGTGTGATGCTTTCTTCTAAGAATGATTCTTAGACCCTAGGAGTGATTCCTGGTTTTCTACTCGCCATTATTTGTGTTCCTCAGAAAATTTCAGCAACCAATATCCCAAATTCTAGCCAGATTAAACCCTAAAATACTTACCTAATATCAGCCATATTAATTACCAAAAAAAAATCAGCCATATTTCTTAATTTGGTGAGTTTAGCTACTAGTTAATAATTCTTCTATTTGTCCTTTGGTACCAGAGCTTTGGTATATGATGGCAACATGTAGTGGAAGGGCATATAGAGGAATATTCAGCGACTAGGAGTGAGATGAAATACTTCTAGGGGTTGTAGAAAGATTGGAACTTAATGACCCTTAATCACAAGGTGCTACAAGAACTAGTCCAAAAATCAATATAAGGAAATAAATTACACTTGATGGTGAGGGTGGAGAAAGTGAAATCCAAGTGTAGAAGCTAAAACTAATCAACAACGAATGGGGTTATGAAATCAACGTCTACTAAGAGATCCAAGACAGAGAACCTAACCAGTAGCATATGAAGAGAGCATGTGAGCCCTTAGAGGCCACGATAGAGTTGAAACACGCAACAAACTCAATGACATTATTAAAAAAGTTCATGTTGAAGCCCCTAATTTTTCAGGAAAGAATCCACACCTGTTCTTAGATTGGACAGCAACAATGGAAGATTTCTTTGATTGGTACCCATGCAAGAAGATAGAAAAGTTTGATTCGCAAAGATGAACCTAGTTGGACATGTTAAAATCTGGAAGAGAAAGGTAGAAGATAGACTTTGAAAAATAGGTCAGTCACCAATTGTTGATCGGGAAGAGGTGAAGCTGAACTTAATAGAAAAATACTTATCATTTCATCATCAGGAAGATCTCCAAGATCAACTCACAACCTTTAAATAATGGATTATATCCGTAACTAAGTACACAAAAATATTTGATGAACTTTTTATCCGAAGTGAAGGGATGGAGTCGAAACTACAACTTATATCTCACTAAAAAAATGAATAAAAGCAAAAATTCACAAGGAGCTGATAATGCAAAGGATTTACAGCCTTGAAGATGCATATCAATTGGCTTTAAAAGTGGAACAATACTTAGGACAACAAGTAATAAAAAGGTTTCGAGGTCAAGTCAGGGAGTACGGCATGAAGAGAACTATGACGGTGCAAAAATTTAGACCAACACCTAATGCTTCAAAATTTGCAACACAGAACAACTACAAAACTTCTCAAGGAGTTGAATCTAAGGGCAAAGTTATAGCTGAGACTGGGACAAAACGAGGCAGCAGTGACAAGAAGTACTTCCGATGCATTGAGAGGGACCACTTTGCTTATAAATGTCCTAATAAAGGTTTGCACATGATCGGAGAAGAAGAAGAGGAAGAATCTACTGAGTGTGTGCATGTAAGCACGAAGCCAGAGAAGAGTTGGAAGGAGACTCTAGTGACAAACTAGCTAGTCGTACAAATCTTAATGTATTGAGATGTATACTTACGACCCCCTAAAGCGGACGAACAAGAAGAATGACTTCTTACTACTATTTTCTTTACCCAAGTTAGATACAAAGATAAAGTATGTATGTTTATCATTGATGGAGAAAGTAGTATGAATGTAGAATCGGAGAACATGGTGAAGTGATTGAATTCACTCACGGAGAAACATCCAAATCCCTACAAAGTTGCTTGAGAAGATGATAGTACCGTACTAGTTGCTCGAAGGTGCTTGGTGTCTTTCAAATTAGGAATATATGAAGACTGTATTTGGTGAGATGTCATTCCTATTAAAGTATCTCACATTATACTTGGGTGACCATGGCTTTATGATCGAGATGTGCAGAACTTATGAAAAGCTAACACCTATCAGTTTATATTTCATGGAAAGAAGATAATTTTGAAGTCTATGAAGGTAGACAAGGTAGAAAAACAAAGAGGAAGTAACAAGACAGTCATAAATGCCAAGAAAAAGCCTCTTAATATCCTTAACGAGAGAGAATTTGAAGCTGTTAGTAAGGAGAATGGAATTGTGTTTGCAATGGCAGTGAGGGAAGTAACAGAAACCATACCTGAAACACCCCTTACCTTACCAAAAGAAGTAAGTGAATTGCTAGTTGATTTTTCAGACCTTAAACCGGATGATTTACTAGGTAAATTACCTCCCTTACGAGATATTCAACATGCTATTAACTTGGTGCCTGGATCTACTATACCAAATCTTCCAATCTATCGCTCGAATCCTATTGAGAATGAAGAGCTGAAGAGACAAGTAGAGGAGTTACTGAAAAAAAGATTTATTCAAGAAAGTCTTAGTCCGTGTGCAGTTCCAGCACTATTGACTCCTAAAAAGGATAGAAGTTGGCAAATGTGTGTTAATTGTCGGGCGATAAATAAGATCACAATAAGGTATAAATTTCCAATATTTCGCCTTGATGACATATTAGATAAGTTGACCAGAGCTACTACCAAGATAGACTTATGTAAGTGGCACCATCAAATTAGAATCAAACCTAAAGATGAATGGAAAACAACTTTCACGACTAAAGAGGGACTTTATGAATGGCCAGTGATGCCATTTAGACTCTCTAATGCACCTAGCATTTTTATGAGTGATGAATCAAGTGTTTCGACCGTTTATGGGCAAATTTTTGGTGGCATATTTTGATGATATATTCATATACAATAAGACTAAAGAAAACCACCTCTTACATCTACAACAAGTCTTGAGAGTTCTGAGGCAAGAAAAACTTTATATCAACTTAAAGAAGTGTTCTTTCATGTAAAACTGTTGTATTTTTCAGTTTATTATATCCTACTGTAGAGTAAAGATGAATCCCAAGAAGAGTAAGGTCATACTTAATTGTCCTACTCCAAAGGATGTGTACGAGACAAGGAGTTTTCATGACCTAGCAACATTCTATAGGCAATTTATTCTTAATTTCAGCGCCATAATGGCACCCATTACTGATTTTATGAAGAAAGGACAGTTTACTTGGTTAAAGGCAGCAACTAAAGCATTTTAAAAAAATCAAGAAAAAGATGATTGGATCCCCTGTTTTACAACTTTCAGATTTTTCTAAGGTATTTGAAGTTGCTTGTGACGCATCTCATGTGGGAATTGGAGGAATACTCAGTGAAAAGGAGCACCCAATTGCTTAGTTCAATAAGAAGTTAAGTAAAGAGAAGCAACAATATTCGACTTATGACAAGGAATTTTATGTAGTAGCACGTTCTCTTTACAATTAGTGTCAATATCTCTCATACAAGGAATTTATTCTATATTCGAATCATGAATCTCTTAAACCCTTCAAGTCCCAGAAGAACTTGAACAAAAGTCACGCCTTATAGAGTGAATTTTTGGTGCAATTTAACTTTGTTATTAAACATCAGACAAAAGTTGAGAATAAGGCAGCAAATGCAATGAGTAGGAAGAGTCATTTGCTTAACACTTTAGCAGTAAAAGTTGTAGGGTTCAACAAAATAAACAGAGAATATGTTTCAAAGTGAGATTTTGGAATAATCTATTCAGAATTTGTAGCTGGGCAATGAGATTAACACTTTCCTTTTGTGATCTACGATATCTTTTCAACAGAAATTAACTTTTCTTACCAAATACTTCTATAGGGGAGTATGTGATTTGGGAATTACATAGAAGAGAAGCAGCAAGGCACTTTGGAAGAGATAAAACCTTCACAATGGTTGAAGATCACTTTTATTGGCCCTCGTTAAAGAGGGATGTGTCTAAGGTCATACGGCTATGTTGAACATGTCAATTAGCTAAAAGAAGGAAGATGGTATGCAATTAAAACAAGTTCTTGCTAATGGTACAAAATTATGGATTATACACATTACTGCCCCTGCCTTATGAACCATGACAAGACATAAATATGAATTTTTTCTTGGGAATTTCTAAAACTATAAGAGGTTATGATTCAATTTTTATGGTGGTGGATAGGTTTTCCAAGATGAGTCATTTCATTCCATGTTCCAAAACTTATAATGCTTTCTATATTGCTAAAAATTTCTTCAAAGAGGCTGACGTCTCCATGGATTACTTTTAACCATCATCTCTGATCATGACGTGAAGTCTATGAGTTAGTTTTAGAGAACTATACGGAAAACATTGAACACTAAGCTTCAATTTTCAAGTTCTTTCCATCCCCAAACTGATGGACAAAAGTGAATAGAAGTGTAGGGGACTTGTTAAGATGTTTGGTTGGAGACAATGTGAAAAATTGGAACCTAATTCTTCCTATGGCAAAATTTGCATACAATAGTTCCATAAATAAGTCTACTGATAAGAGTCCTTTTGAGATAGTCTCAGGAGTTCAACCAAGGAGGCCTATTGATCTGGTTCCTTTACCATAAACAACACGAGTTAGTGTTGAAATTGAAGGTTTTGCACAACACATGTGGGCCATCTTTGATGAGAAACGACAAAAGATAATGACTAGTAACTTGTCTTATAAAGAACATGTTGATCAACATTGCCAATTGGGGGAATCAACGAAGGGGATATGGTAATGGTTATGATTCCTCCAGAGTGTTTTCAAAAGAAAAATATAAGAAACTTCATTCACGAAGTGCTGGATCTTATAAGATCATCGAGAAGATAAGTGCTAATAATTATGTTTTGGAATTACCAAGTGATATGGGAATTAGTCCTATTTTTAATGTTGCAGACTTAACTATTTATTATAGATATGATGATACGCAATCTCCTACTTCAGTTGTGAGAATTCCAACCATTCCTCATCTTAAAGAGGAGATAAAAGATGTTTTTGATGAACAAATTGTAGCCACAAGAGAAGGAGGATATTGACAATTTCTCGTCAAGTAGAAAGGAAGACTAGTTTCTGACAATACTTGGATTTTAGCATATGAATTTCAGAAGTTGAATCTAGACTTATACGATCAGTATTTATCAAATTCTACATCAAGGACGACTTCAAACAAGCTAGAGAGAATTGATTCAAAAGAATTGAAAGTCTATAAAAAATAAAAGAGGAAAATTTAGTCAACCATAAGCTTTAATTTGGCAGGATGAGAATTGAGTTGATATCCAAGATAAGTGCTAAAATTTAGATTATGTCAAAATTCCTTATTGGAATAGATGTATTAGTAAGCTAAATATGTTATTCTATTTTAGCTTTGTTATCCTAGTTATTTAGGATTTATGGAATTTCTATTGGAATATGATTTAAATTTTAGGAACCCTTTCCTACTAGAATAAGGGTTCTAAGAACTCTATATATAAGTGCACTTAGCCTTTCAATAGAAGAAGCAATATGAAAATTTTCTACAAACTCAAGTTTTCAACTAAAAGGTGTGATGCTTTCTTCTAAGAGTGAATCTTATATTCTAGGAGTGATTTTTAGTTTTCTACTCTCCATTATTTGTGTTCCTCACAAAATTCCAGCAACCAATATCCTAAATTCCAGCCAGATTAAACCCTAAAACACTAACCTAATATCAGCCATATTTCTTAATTTTGTGAGTTTAGCTACTAGTTAATAATTTTTCTATTTGTCCTACATCACTTACCTAGTGAAATGTAGCATGGATCACTCAACTTGTCCAAAAGAATCTGAGTAATCAGTTAAAGATTATATAGATTCCATTTCAATTGAGTTGCCATGTCATAAAGGAAGATAAAACCTTCTTGGCACCGTCCCCGTAATGAACACAGTATGTTCTCCAAAAACATAATTACTAACCAACATAAATTTGTTGATTGACTCAATCTAAGTTAAAAATGGATTAGGTACAGATTAAAGTACACAAAGGAATTGCAATCTAATATACAAAAATGATTAACATCGAACTAACACTATGAAACTAAACTGAGACATTTACTATGGCCATCCAATTGCATACATGTCATGATCATAGGCATTGTCTACATGTGGATATTAATAGTTACACTAAGATAAGGCACGAAAAACACAAACTTATTTCTGTAAGACTGGCATCTCTGTCCATTTCTCAAACTAATGTTTCAATGATTCACTATATATTGCATCACTTGATAACTTCTTGTAGTTGGCATCAATAATGTCAACAACATTTTTTCCCTCAAGAAGTATTTTGCAAATGACAATATGCTAGTATAAAAAACAAACCACATGTATGGTATACTGGTTAGCCACATTCATCCAATACATGCCACATTTTTGTGATTTGCATAAGTAATGTCAGTTCATTAGTATTAATACTCAAGTAATGGCTTGAGCAGATGCCGAAAGAGAAAGTTTCTTCAATACATGCATAAGCAACTATATTTCAGAAGCCTAAGAACTTTTAGGTACTCAACGATTGTAGTGACTTTACTAAGATAACCAAAGCCAAGTTAATCTAGCTATGATATTTTATGGGTAAATTGGACATTTTGAGGCCACAACATTAAGTATTGATGCCAAATTTCCATCAATAGATCACATCAGCCTATGATTTTGTGAATAACAAATTTAAAGATTCACTTTTGGAGGACGACTAATAAGACTTGTTTACATGCCTACAGAAAAGAGGAGGTTGTTTATTGGACAAAATTTAAACACTTAGCTACAATCTGCAGAAAAACAACAGAAGTTAAAAGTATGCTAATGGATCCAAAGGCACTGAATTCTGTAGAAGGCAAAGGATGGAAAATAATTTTGGGACTTGATATCTAGGAAATCAAGACTAGAAAGAGCACAATTTGTGCAAAGAGTACTAGCTACAAGCTGATGATTTGCTATAGCAAACTTAAAGGAACTGCATTACATGAAGAAAGATTTAAGAACACTAGAAAAGCCTGCGGCATAACAGAAAATGAAAATCTATTGGTCTGTTATTCTGCCTCAACTGCATGTATCACCACAAAAATAAAACGAGTGAATCTCCAATATGAAAAGAAATTACTAAAACATAATATTGACTTTTAAAGAGATCTTTTAGGCTCAGAGAAGATACTAGAAGATTCTAAAGTGCAATAGTTATCAAACACCATAAAAGTACATAAGAATTGTGAAACTGCAGATCTGGTCAACTAGGAAATTCATCCTAGATTCAGTAAGCAAAAAGCACATGCAGTTGCAGTGTAATTTAAAATAAAAAAGATAAAAGATAAAGCACCTGACAAAATATACCATAGAGGCCCTTTGGGCACTTCTTTCCAGTAGTGGTGCCTTCCTCCCCATAATGACCACCAAGTTTGCCTGCTCCTCCACTGTTAGACACATCAAGTAAAATGCTGACATTATAAATTTTCCTCGAAATTATTTGCAGTCTAGTTGAAGTATTTCCTTAGAAGAAATCATGGGTTTTGGGGTATGGAAATGGCTTTAAGCCTTATGTATAGGAGGAAAATGAAATTCTAAGAACATAAAAGAGCACAAAGACTCATCGTTGAACTTCTTCTTTTCGAATGTTAACAAATAATAGATCATACCTAGTGTTAATTGAGCCATTTATACTTGCTATTGGGGAATATTCATTGCCATAATCAATCTTTGACCAATGAAAATGAACTCTTCCACCACCACCACCACCACCACCAAGAGGACCACCATTGCCTCCTATAACAGATAAACTTGAATTCTTGGCAAGCATGAGCTTCTCAAGAAACAGAAGTATTGTACCACCAGAACCTCCACCAATTCCACCAGTTAAAGGACCATCACTTTGTATTGAATCTTTTCCAAAGCTTTGACCATCAGCCCTCAAAGGTCCGTATAGATCTAGCCGTAGTAAAGGCCACTGCATGGAGCCCAAAACTAGCAAAAGAAAAAAAAGATGCAAATAGGTCAGGCCGATGAACAAAAGAAGCACATAGCATCTGTTTTAGCTGAAAAACTGAAAGTGCAAAGGAAAAGATGGCCAATAAATGCAGATGTCAATCATGATTAAAGAAGTAGTCAAGCACTCCAACTAAAATCAGAAAGAATTATGCTATAGATGGTGCACATTGTATAAAGCTAGCGAGTAGCAAAACAATTACCAATCATCCCCCCTCCAATTGCATTGACATAAGACTGATTGGGACCCCAGGTTCCACTTCCCACCTCACAGGGGAGATCAGCACTGCCATATTTATTACCACCATTGCTCACAATTCCATTGAAATAACCTGAGCCTCCACGTCCACCATGGCCAGCCCCACTACCAGCTCCATTGGAATAGTTTCCTTTTCCAAGACCTTCACTGCAACCTGAAAAGGTGGTTCTAACATTAATATATATAGGATAATACATGGATAACTACAAAATTATTATTATTTAAATAATTAAAAGAAACAAAAGAAATAGGCAGAGCAGAAAGACATTGCCAGAAACGACAACCAATACCTAGTCCTGACGCAGTAATCAAGCCATCAGCATCAATGGTGATAGTTCTCACCCTGTGGATCTGGATGATACTGCCCTTAATGATGCCACTCACAAGGATATCCTCAACACGATAGATCTGCATTTCATCATTTGATCTTAGAAGTTCCAACTAAGCCAAAAACCTTATTCAACTTAAGATGGAACTCTTACTTGAAGGGAGAAGGACAACGTATAATTAACATGGCAGTCATCTGGAGGAGTTAGCAGATCAATGGGACATGTCTGAGTCCCACATAACGATTCTGTAACCCTATAGAAGATTTCAAAAGATTAGGGGAATACTGGGATCTATATTTTCAAGTAACAATTGAGAAATAGAAAAGTGTAAGTTCCTACTCACACAGCTCTTCCAGTATCATCTATTGGAGCTTGAAGCAAAGAACCTGGTCCAATCTGTGGCAAACCAGGATTTTAAACATTTGCCAAAATAGCAAGCGAGACTTCACACCATATCAGGCAATTCAATTAACAATAAATCAAGGATAATGATGTTTAATCCCAAAAATGTTCAGAAAAAGAAAAGGCAATGGAAAGAAATGCAATCTCTCTATAGGTAACAAAAACATAGTGTAAATGAAGGGGGAAAAAAACTGATGCACACGTGAGATAAGAAGAGCTTTCTCTGCCATGACAAAGAAACAAATCTGCAACTTGTTAAGCTCTAAATTTCCACCATCAGGATAATTTTCCTTATCGGATTTAACTAGAACTGTAGAACACTATTCAATTAAAGTATCTTGCATGAACAAGACTTGGTTGTGCTCATAAAGTAGTTATCAACAACTGAACAGTTCATAGCATGCTCATGAAAGCTTCAGATCTAGGAGGGCATTAGAACAAAGAGTAAGCCAACAAACCTTCAGCAACTAGTGTTATAGAATTCTATTAAAAAGTATAAGCCTGTGACAACAGGTAATATTGGGAATGAGAGAGAATGATACACATTCCTATACTGTTGCTTACTGTTATATTATAAAAAAGAGACAATGACAGTCTCTGGCCAATGATTGCATCACCAGAACCTGTCAACCTCAGTAATCCCTGCCCATATACCCCTAAGTTTGCATTTGAACTGATAACAGAGGTCGCCTGCAAAGACAGGAAATAAAATTGTAGACTAAAACTTTATTTGATTAATGACGTGAAACAGACAAAACGCAAAAGGTAATATTCATCTATATGATGAGGTTGAAGCGTACATACCCTGAGAACAACCAGATTTCTGACTTCAAAAACAGAAGCAGTCACCACAGTATTTCCACGTCCATCAATTTCAATTTTTGAGTTCCACATTAGTAAAATTTTGACAGCAACTCTGAAAGCGCCATAAACCTTGAGTTTGAAAATGAAGAATTTTAGACTCTAGGTGAAAGCTACGGCCGTCAGGTTGAAATTTGAAGAATGAAGACTTAAGTGTATTTATCCAATGCAAGACGAGAAGGAAAGATCTCAAAGATATTAAACAGCACAGCACAAACCTGTAACTCCCCAACCTTGTCTTTACAGTCGAAAAATCTTCAAATGAATGCAGTAAAACATTAACTAAGTGTTAAGTTTAAAAAAATGCATTACTTTGCAAGAGTATGCACATCTTCCCATCGGTCTTTGAGTGTTGTTCTGTGTGTATGCATGCAATAATATGATTGTTCCCTATCTCTTCGCCCGTTTACAAAAGGTGTATCTATATCTTTATTCCAAATATCATAATAATTTCACAAAGATACTTGCATCCTATTTATCAATGTATGTTGTCCAAAAACATAATGATTGCAAAGAAAGTTCATGATTAAGTTCTATTTAAAGAGATAACAAAGTATAATGATTTTGCTATCAGGCCTACCTTTATGATGGAGTCACTCATCAAAAGCTCCTCTGCAACAAGCTCAAATTCTGAAATTGGGAATGCAGACAATCCAAATACAATACTGCCTCCACGATATAGACTTATTTGGCCTCGGACCTTCATATGTGTGTGTGTGTGTGAGAGAGAGAGAGAGAGAGAGAGGTGGGGAGAATCAACAACAGTTGTAAGGACTTCAAATGACATCAAATTGTTTTCTAAATGAAAACAAAGAAGCTGTATACAAGATACAAAAAATAATAATAATCCAAAAGTAGAAGAAACATGAAAGACTGCATCATAAGTCATCAATGAATAAAGAAGCATCAAAATCAAGGTCAAGTATAGTTACAGCCCCGTAGTTGAAGCCTATCCAAATTGTGTCATATATTCAGATCGACTAAGTTTTACTATCACTCTTTGCAACACAAAGATGACATGGTTTTTCACCAAAACTTCATAAATGGGACCTACTATCCCAACCAATGGAGAAAGC
The DNA here is from genome assembly GCA_026284465.1 of Erythroxylum citrifolium. Classification (NCBI taxonomy): domain Eukaryota; kingdom Viridiplantae; phylum Streptophyta; class Magnoliopsida; order Malpighiales; family Erythroxylaceae; genus Erythroxylum; species Erythroxylum citrifolium. The sequence continues at coordinate 14,547,066 of JANKOE010000005.1, forward strand.
TTCAGAATCAAATATTCCAAGCAAGTTGGGAAAGATGACAGATAAAACAAAACAAACACAATAAGAACATGAATATCCTTCACTCATCAAACTTGTTTTAGTTCCAACCAAATAATAATTGGTTGTAGACTCTATGAAATGTCTACATAGAAAATGTGCCCTGTGAACATATCTTCAATTCTACATAGCACATCAAAGTAGGCCACCAGCAACAAGTAAGATTTCAGTAACTATAAATTCAAGAGGATCTGTTATAATTGATAACTAGAAGGAAATTCAACTACACAGAGCTCTAGTTTGCTTCAGATTTAGCTTTCATGTCAAGCTTCAATTACTAAATCACCAGAGAACTTTAGAGGAAATTTGTTATGGTATATCAACCATTTCTTAACCTAAGCACAGAAGCAGTAACAGTAATATATAACAGTTATCAGAAACATTTACAAATTAGAGTAATGTCTAGGCCACCTGAACTCTGGACCAAAGTAGTGGCACCAAAGCTTTTGCATTATTCTCAACAATGACATTTGACCATAGAGGGGACGTAGGAAAATCAAGCAAAGGGGTCTCTGTGTCTGTTGTGACATTATCGTTGCTCACTTTCAGACTCAAAAGATCTGCATTAAACAATGTACCAGCAGCTCCGGAATTACCATGGCAACCAATGCTCAAACCACCTGCAACAACAAAAGGTTATATTGCTTAACGCAACCCATTTAATGGTTACATTCTCTTTTCCGTTTAAAGGTTACATTCTCTTTCCAAAAAATCAAGACAGAATGAACAGCAGAAGAAATAAAAGGGCTAAAAGTTGTCAAAGTGAAGACAAACATATGCCTGCTGCTTATAAATGTTGTTATAATACCCAAAGAGAAAGAAGAAGTTAGAAAATAAAATGGAAAAGGACTGTATTGTGATCAGAAATTCAATAGAGAGACGCTCTACCTGATGATCAACAAACTTTACTATTATCTCCTGCATGGATTTGTAGTTATGCAAACAACTAAACTAACGGAGAGGTGGATTAGCAAAAATCAATTATATGAGGGCACAGTCAAATTCTGTAAACTGCTCAAGATGTATGATACCTACTACATCAAATGAAAGTGGAGATTTGGATAATCTTTAACACTATTACAAAAATATGCAGCGCGTAGTTATAAAGGGATTTTATTATGCATTCAGATTGAAGAAGCACAAGAAGAACTAAATTATTTAGCTGTTAAATAGATATTGATTCAAGTAAAAACTAACAAAATGGATAATTTAATCAGTACGAACCATGCACAGTAACTTTTACATCTTCCTGGATGCTGTAACAGTCCAAAGAAATTCTTCCACCACCACCCCCGCCCCGTCCTCTTCCACCTGCTGCACTTATGATGCCATATCCCTTCCTATGCAATTTGAAGTATGACACAAAACAGATAAGAACAAATATAACTTGTACACAGTCGAACAATTATGAGATGTCATTCACAAATATCACAAACAATACTATACATTGTTCAGCTTCTACAATTTAGAAGGAAAAAATGTCAGTATTACTATTATAAGTTCAAGATAAGTTTGAAGGAAACCGAGCTATATTCTGGTTCCAGACAATGAAATAGATAACAATAGTGAATGATAGCCAAAAACGGAAATAAGAAAGAAAATACATCTGGAATATAGTGAGTTGCTGTAAGGTTTGGCAGGAGTTAGTTGTTTGCGAATTCAGTATAAATTAAGCAACCAAACAGTAATTTATTCTTCCATTGAATTTATCAACTAAAATGGTCAAAGTTGGATATCAAGGATTTTTTCTTTGAAAGTAAAGTTGATCCAAGAAGGATCATACAAGAGTGGATGGAAGATGCACTCTGACAAAGATGACAACATTCAGGATATTCTGATCAAGAAAAGAGACACTCAGCATATCCAATTTGTAATCGTTTAATTTAAACTGCAAACAAGAGTTGGAATGTTCTCAATAGATTAAAGTGATAAATAACTAGACAATCAGTTATTATCAGTTCAAAACATTCAAAAGCTTTATATGGACAATGCTAACATTATTATCATAGAATTAAACTATCAGGAGAGATGTACTTACAGCTTTAAAGCGTGCACAAAGACACTTCCACCAGAGCCACCTCCCCCACTTAGTCCCCCATCTCCACCTTCAGCAGTGACAGATCCATTCACATATAGTATGTTTGCCACAAGAAGTTTGACACGTCCACCACCATTGCCTCCAAATTTATGCTCAGAAGAAGTACCACCACCCTTACTACCATAACTCCATGGCTCAGCCAGATTTGACCAAGAATAAACATCACCACCCCAATTTTCTGTCTTGTTCGTTTTCTGACAGAATGCACCTCGGCCTCCATGACCTCCACCAGCTCCATCATATTCAAATGGTGTACCACTAGTCTGAGGAGGTGGATCTCCAGCCAAAGCTGTTGTATTTATTGATGAGTCATGCTCCATGGTCAAGTTGGAAGCAGCAAAAACAACTGAACCAGCAAGAACAGCTGCATATGGACCAATGTTAACATTGCCACTCATATTGAAAGTAATCGAACAGCCTTCAATGGGACAAACAATTGAAGTATGGGGTAGTATATCCAGGTTTCCCATGCCATATATGTCAATGCCAGAGTTCAGATACAAGTTTGACTTTAAATAGCAGGTTGTATCAAATGATCCTACTCCTTCCAGGTCTTCACATGATACTGAACCATTTTTTAGGTAGAAAATTTCTGATAAATTAGTGTAAGCAGGGATTCCACTTCTCGAACCATGTCTTAATACTGATCCAGATCCAAGCGGCCGATTTTCCAACTGAATAATCTGACCTCTATGCTGCTCTGAATGAAGAGCAATGGTAGATACAAACAGAGGCCAAAAAACAAAGCACCAGCAAAGATACCCTTGCATTAGCAAAGGAAACATTGCACGCACAATAACACAGCTATCATAACTTCAGTGGCATGCTTATTGACTTTAGGTTCCACAGTCTCATCCAGTTCAGCACAATCATGCACGTGTCTATCACATTAATGTTTTACCGCAGTAATTCAGATATCAAACTATCACAATAGGGCTTCTCCTACATCCCACCCAACTGAACCTTAACCTGGCAATAACACCACCAACTTTTGGTTACTTTACACATGATAGACTGAATGACCAAGTTATGAAACAATGATCAGACCAAACAATTAAGATAAATAGCTCGATTTGCAATGTGAACTGTGGCACTGTGAGATGATTATTACTTGATGCTAAAACTAAAGCTATAAGTAAACAATCAGCACAAAAGCTATAACAAAGTTGCATTTACATTTATCCTTATTTAGGATGAGTTTACATTCCTTAATTGAGCGTGTCAAAGAATAAGTGCAAACTTAAACAAAATGATTTAGTAAAGGTGCAGTGATCGACTATTGATTAAACTTTACCAGAATCGATATGTCACAGTTCAACAAATATTTTTTTAATTAAAAACTGAATTCAATCCGCTTTAACTCCTTTCAATTCTCACTTTTCTTTTCTGGGACAAAGATTTTCAGGCAAATTTCTGTGCCGATAGATCATCCAAACTACAGACAGTAACTAAAAAGGTGCATCCTACGTTTCACATTTCGATCTCACATTCATCAATTATAAATCCTTCACGACATTGATAAAATTCGATACAAAATTGGAACGGCTAAAAATTAAGAATCAAAATATAAGACAAGAAAGGAAAATTAATATCAATACAAACAATGTGTTTATAGTCTCACTCGCATGTATTTGTACAGTGTAAAAAGACGTATTTTCACACTAAGCTCAAAACATGTCAATCCTATCGCTGGCGATCCATCGGCTTTAGTAGCCAAATTCTCACTTCAGAAGCTGAAAAGAGCAAAGGGAACAAGGAAACAAACAGAATTCTCACCCGATCCTCACAAGTGAAACTCGAAACTTAGTGTCACAGAAGGAGGAAGTAGCGTTTGGGGAGAGAAAATGCAGGAACATAAAAGAGGAGGGGGAGAGAGAGAGACAGAGAAGCGTTTTGCTTTTCCTCTGCTTTTCAACGTACAGTTTAAAAAGTACTGTTTATGTGTGATGATGCCAAGTACAGCGCGAGAGAGGGAGAGAGTGGAGAGCGAGAGCGAGGGTCGTTTACGAGTCCAAGCTACGTTGGCTTGATTTGTTAGGAAATGAATATTTGATTCGGGAATTGCCCGTCGCTTTCCCATGTAATTACATAAATTACCCCTAGCTTTCGCGTGGCAATGGAATCAATTGTTCTTGACCCAGTCTAAATGGTTTGGATTCGTTTGACCTGACCCTAGCTATCTATATTAACTGAAATATCTTATTTTCTTCATCTCTGTCTCCTCGGAAGATTCCAATAAATTTAAAGTGACGGAATAGTATAGTTAACAGATATTATTTTGTGGATTAAAATTGAGTTGTGGCATTTTGGAGAATCTATTAATTGGTAAGAAAAAGAAAGGGCAAAAGAGGAATTAATGTGGAAAAGTTTGTTAGGCATAGGCCAAATTTGTAATTGCACATTTAGGATAAACAAAAAAGGACGGTATATAGGACCAAATTCTCTATTTCAAAACGATGTTGTATTGGACACAAAACGATTTTTTTTTTAATCATAAGGAAGATAACAACCAAAAGTTGCTGGATTAAACCAGGGAAAGATATCCCTGCTATATCCTATTAGAGGATTTTGATACATCCTAAAGGAGGGTGTCAAATAAGGATGACAATTGTACCCGAACTAGATGGGTACCCGATAAAATTACCCGAACGAGGGCGGATATGGGGAGCAAATTTTTACCCGTGGGACGGGTATGGGGAGTTAACAAAAATACCCGTCGGGTATCAGGGCGGGTATGGGGATACCACCCCCCATACCCGTTTACCCGTTATATAGTAATTGCAATTTTGCCATTATATATATATACATACAAACCCAACAATTACCCAAATCCCTAATTCAATTCTTCCTCAATCCATTACCCAAATCCCTATTGCTTTTTATGTTTTGGAATTTCCATTAAAACTAATGTATGTTATTTTAATTTGTTGTCTTTTTTTTTAATTCACTCTTGGATTTGTACTAACTATCAATTTATAATCTCTGTTTACTCGTTTCTTTTATGTTAAATTCAGTATGTATGTATGAATGTAGCATGAAAA
>JANKOE010000005.1:14570151-14580911 GCA_026284465.1 Erythroxylum citrifolium
CCAAGGAGCTTAATGGTATTATCAACTAAAATACAAAACAAACAGATGGTGTCAGTAAAACACTATCAATCAACATGTGAAGTTCACTCATCTTTCAATTGTTGCAACTTGTGAAGTTCACTCTTCTCTGAAGTGTCTAAATGTCTAACCTGCATAAACACAAATTGTATGAAACATATAGGGGAAAATTTGGCAGTAATGAAAACAGAGAATGAAGCCTGAAAATCAACAAACCTGATAGTGAAGGGTTAGATGCTCAACAGGCGAACTTACAGCTTCCCTTGATTTTGCACATAACCTAACCACCTGAGTTTGAGAAAAAATGATAGAAATTGAACAATTGCAATTTTCCTAATGAAAATAGAAATAAATATAATGACTTAGAAAATCATTTAGTAAATGTTTAACTAGGAATAACCAGTACTAGTTGCACATGATCTATCAACAAACAAATAAGCCAACTGAAGCATAGGATAAGAAAATGAGAGGCAGTTCACTAATGGAGAGGATAATCAAGCATACTTGTATGAATGCCACAGCTTTTAAAAAATCAGAGATGTGATCATGCCAACAACTAGATCTACAATTTCAATTTATAATAAAATCAAATGGAGATATCATGAGCGAAAATAAGAAGTCAAATATACTAGGTCGCACAGATTTGTTCTTTGTCCTGTTATGAAAAATTAAAACAAGAATTTCTTTTGCTGCAATTAAACCAGCGCCAAAAGTAGCCTTCAAGAGACCATATTTTTAATCCAATGACAACTTCCAGTTTCAGGAGAGTTTATGCAGTGAATTTCATTAAATATATTTTCCTTTTGAAACTTGTTCCAATCACATGCCTACATGTTATAGTTCACAGTTTATTAGACAAAGTTGACTTCATATTCCTACATACTTGTGTTGAAGCTGCTTCTCGACCATGTTAGAGATGAAAAGAAGATTGGTATACAGAAGTAACAAAATATGCAGTTGATATAACTGCAAATAGGTCCAAAATTTCTACCTTTAATCCAGTGGCACTTATCTTTTCAGCAAGTTGGTCTACAACCACATTACTTGGGGCACATACCAATACCTGGTAGAGGTGTATGACCCATTAGTTTAACCGAATACTAAAGAGAACAAAAAAACCTGTCCCTGGCCCTGTTTTGCCATGTGATATACAATAGCTACAGAAGTGATAGTTTTCCCTGTACCAGGTGGACCTTGAATTAAACTTATAGGCTTCTGAAGGACACTCTTCACAGCAAAAACCTGTCAATAGAGAAAGGTCAACATTGAAAATTATCATGTCAGATGAGCAATAAACCTCATATTTAACATTGGCAACATGGCAAATAGTAACACAACAGATTGAAAAAATCCGTAAGTTATCAGAAGTATAGGTCTGATCATACTTATGGTTTTCCATAAACGGATAAAAAACTCCATGAGGATCTCAGCTGCAATGATCTAAAAACTAAACATGAAATCAATATAACCTACAAAGTTACTGAATTACTAAGTTAAAATACTGAGAGTTCTTTGACAGATAACAGAAGAATAATTGCATCTATGTGTTTAGGAACATTTACCCAGGAATTCTTTCAACCTTTAACAAATTTAGCAGTTCAAAATATAACTTTTGGCATCATGAAGCCACCAAGATTTTCAAGCAGTTCATCCAAACAGAGAGATACAACTTGCAACAAATGCAAACACAACCAAATGCGATGAACTTAAATTGAGAATGCAAGAAAACATACTTGAGACGCATTCAGCTCTGGAAGACCAGGTGCACCAAACCGGCGAGGCAGTGTATTACGAACCCCTTGAACCTCCACTTCATGGCCCAACAAATGATGATATATATATCTGCCCCAAAATGAAATATAGTAAAGAATATAACTTTGCAATCATCATAGGTGGAATAATGAGCTATACACATCAATGCACTAAGAATAAAGAAGTCAAAAAAAGTGGTTAGAATAATTAAAATTATTCAACTTGGTTAAAACAAAACCATAAAACAGGGAACATAGAGAGGTAGGAGATATTAGTCACTCACTCCCCCAAGTTCTACCTTAAATTGACAACCTTAATCCAGCATACACTCATAAACTCTCCTTGCAGAAGTGATGAGCTAAAGGAAATTATAAGTCAACCTACCCACTCACACTCGTTTCATCCACAGCAAAAGTTTTCATTGCACCCTGCATTCGATCAAAACTTGTACTTTTCCACACAAAGTCAACACTAAATCCATGGTTCAAATCAATGGGAACTCCCTGCACATAAGGTAACTATTAGCCCTAATATCGTGCACATAAAGTAACTATTAGCACTAATATCTAACATCAAGCAATTAAAGAAGATGATAAAGCAAATTAGTGTTACCTGACTAGCACGAAGCTCAAGTGCAACCTCCTCTTGTGCAGTAAGCTTGATCTGAAATGACAGTTTGTCTACTCAATTGTACAGTTCAAAGCACTCGGCTACTGAGCTTTTGCTTGCAAAAGTATTGCACCAGAGACACTTATCCATAACATACTAATAATCATTTTTTCCAAAGTGAACAAACCATCAAAGAAGTTGAGAAAAGCATACCACATGCCCAACCGACTGCCATGCCGGATGAGCTGCATCTCCTGAATAACGCAGTCGCAACTCATCACCAGGTACAAGGCGCAACTCATTGTCTTCCTGACATCACATCAATCAGCTCATTTTTTATGAGATCGATACAGATAACTGATAACCAATACAAAACTATCCAGAACAAGAATGCTCAGAACTGATATAAACAGTGGCAAAAGCATTAGAATAAAGCACCTTTGGAAATACAAAATATGCAACACGCTTCTTGTTGAGGCCAATATCCCAATGAACGGTCATGTTGTCCTTGCTTTGTGATTCTTTCATCATCTACAGGAATTAAACATGTTAATATGTCAAGACAACAAAATTGAAAAAATATATTATAAAATTTAGGCAATATATTATAGCAATGACCAAAAAAAGAGCCCCACACACAGCATCAATAAGTTACAGAAAAAGCATCGATAAAAATTAACAAAAAAGAAGCGTGCAGCAATAACACATACTTTATCATAATCTGCTTCAAGCTTGATAAGTGGAGCAAATACACTGTGATACTGCAAAAGAAAGAATTCTACTTGTTAGATGATTCCAAATGGATTATTAGCTTTCCAGCGTTTCCTCATTACATGGTTCAACAAAAATGTGCCTGATAAGCATCTTCATATTTCAGTGCCACTGGTTGAGGCTCATCATCTACACCACGCTTTTCAAGATCTTCAAGGGTCGCATCAGGGTTACTTTTCCAAAGTTCTTCAACTTTATTTATTTGTTGAGCACTAATTTGGCGTGCTCTCAACTGCTCCTGTTCAGATGGGATCTGCCAAATACAGAATGTCAAAAGTACTGACAAGAAAAGGTTAACTGGGGAAGAAAAAGGTGCTACCAACCTTAACAAGCCACTGCAGAAAACACCTATCATCAATCAGGGGGCACCACTGACTAAGATCCCAGTTCATGTCCTTCAATGCGTTAACATTCAGACACGGCTCTCTGCAAAGGAGGACAACAACACTCTCGGTCTTGGCAGATATAAATCCCAGAAGGAAAACATTTCGACATCCACAGTTGTAACATTCTAGTATAGTTTCTCCCAGTGGGCTATCCTTATGCAGACAGACTTCTTTGTGTTTTGCTCGAACCTATAGATGAAAACTCAGATAAAAACCCACTAAACTTTCACGTGTACTAGATGTGGCCAAAAATCAGTTATTATCATTCAAGTGACATTCACAAAGTGGCTGCAAGTAAGCATGGCACAAAAGCATAAATTCACATTACATATACAGCACCGAACTTCCTTGGAGGTTCAAAACTTCTTACACAATTGCTTTTGGTTTTCATAGGCTAACTATAAACAACTATCATTACTGATTTAGAGAAACTTCTCATCACTGTTACTGGAGATGCCAAACTACTGAAAACAAAGGTTGAAAATACAAGGGGCTATCAAATTCACCAAAAAATTTACCCTAAAAAGGCAGCTTGGTATGCTACCTGTTTGAAGAATAGCACTTACTACAAAACTTTGAAATTAACAAGTTAATTCGTACAAAGAAACGCCTAAAATAAATGTTTGTTACTTTATCTGAAGAGGAAAATCCTTCAATATTGCACAACAATTTTTGAACCAGAACCAAAGGTATCTAGCATTCAATTCACATGAAAATGGGCAGAGCTACCCACAAGTTATAAGCAGCATTTGAACGTCCATAGCAAACACTAAGAGAAATTTTCAAGAAATGCCCCTCAGGAAGCACGAAAGTAACAAAGAACTTCAAATGTGATATTCACGCATCAGCTTTGGTCCAGTCTGCTCACAAATTTCTGTCGCCTTAATATCTCACCTTGCAACATAAACAGTTAGTTTCTAAGTATTCCCATCACTTGACTATACCTCCCATCACTTGACTATACCAAAGATACCTTCAATATACACTTAAAAATTCCAACCAACAGTCAATTGCATTCACAAATTAAAATTCCAGAACAATTAATGACTTCACTGCTCTTCCAAATAAAATTGGAAATCATAAGAACTAAAATAAATCAAACGTACAAAACAGTCCTCAAATACCCTAAAAAGTGCAACTTTCATGAGCTAAAATAACAAAGTAATTTATTCACAGATCTCAAATTTGCATTCTTAACAAAATCTCACATCGTGCCTTCCCATCAAGCACAAATGATAAACTTATCAGTCTAACGTCTCTAATTTCAGTAACATCAACAATCTAAATCACCATCCCTCGTTCAAACCAAAGTAATTGAAACTAAGATGGTGTCGAGTACGTGAAAAGCAATAACCCAAAGAAACAAAAAAGTCACTACTTACCAAGTGATTGACGATATGCGAACCAGAAGTATTCCCCCTAGAATTACAAAACCACTTCCTACAAGACGGAACATTGCACCTAACCACGCATGCAGGGTTCGAAACGCCACAATAGCGGCAAGCATGCTCCGTAAAATCTCCTTTACCGATTTCATAAACGTCGTCGTCCCCAGTCTCCTCGAAATTCAGCGCACCCATCGCAGAAACTATCCCATCTGCCACAAACCCTCCATGCGCCTTCGACGACGACACTGGAGACACGGCGGGGGATTCCGAATGTTGATCGGAGGGCGACGTCGGCCGCCCCCCGACCGATGGAGCCGTGAGAGAGTCGGAGGGCGTTGGCCAGGCCACCGGGGAGCGAAATTCGGGATAGTCGAATTCGGATTCACCTTGAGTGTTGAATTCCAGGAAGGTGTAGACGTCGGTCCCGGTGTCGGGCTGCGACGCCGTTTCGAAGAGAATACTGTCCTGCGAATCCATGAAGCGATGTATGGGATTTTTAGGGCTTCTGAAATTAGGGGAGAAAATGAGGGGTTAGGGTTTGGTGGAAAAATGAGGAGGTGGAGGAGGAGGAGGAGGAGGAGGGACCGTACGTAATGGAGGAGAAGAGAGCGAGAGCGAGAGCAAGCGGTTCAAAGTTCAAACAGCGGGAAGGCACGTGACGAGGGGTGTTAGAAACTGAATTTGCACGTGACTGTGGTTAGAGTTCATATTTCATATTTCACTTTTTTTCCTAAAAAAAAAAGCCCTAAGCATACAACTTTTTAACCAAAGATAGGCATGCTTTCATTTCACTTCTTTCTACTCTTTGTTTTGATTTTTGATTTTTTGTTTATTAATTATTAATTTTATTTATATTAAGTATTGATTAAAAAATTAAATAAAACTTAATTTTTATGAATTAATTAAACAAAAATTTTATTTTAATTTTTTGTATAATATTTTATATTTTATTTAAGATATTTTAAATTTAAAGTATATTTATTAAATATTTATTAAATATAATAATGTTTATTTGACGAAAATATATATACTTTTTTATAAATTATAAAAATTGAAAGAAATCAAAATTAAAAATTAAGACAAACAAGTTTTTTATTAAATTTGAAAATAAAAATTAGAAATAAAATAAAAATAAAAACAAACAAGTCTTAAATAATACTTTTTATATTTTATATTTATAAATTAATTTTAAATGATAATATTTTGATATGATATATTTTATCTAATTGAAACATATTAATGGACTCCTGAATTTTTCTTACGATATAAATGAGCTCAAATTATTATTGTGTTAAAAATATCTTTTTGTATCTTTACCAAATATAATTATTAATTATAATATTATTATTAAATTTTGTTTAAACATAATTTAATATGAAGTCACGAACAGACATAAAGTTGAAATAAAAATTTTATAATAAAATTCATAATTTATTTTAAATATAAGTTTATCATATTTAATAAAATTTTTAATTTATTTTATATATAAACTAATCATATTTATTCAACCGTATTATAATCTCATAAAATCACAGTTAACAATTTCATTATAAAGTAGGTGGCTAATAAAATTCATAATTATAAATTTCTAGTATTTATTCTAAATATAAATTTTTAGTATTTATTCAAACTTAGAGATAGACAGTATTATAATCTCACAAAATCACAGCTAATAGTTTCATTATAAAGTAGGCACACCTTTGAATTCCCATCGCAGCCGTGTTGCAAAGTATAAAACAGGTTATTAACTATTGCAAGCACAATTTATTCCAATGTCTTTCGATTACTTATAATTGTAAATATGTAATAAGTAACAGTACTTTAATTATGAATTCTAGATTGAACGTGAAGGGACAAGAAACGAAGAAATGCAGAAAGTACTTGGTTTCAGAAAGTACTTGGTTTCAGTCTCCATAACTTCAAACGAGTATTTCGAAGTCGAAACGAGGGCGAATTCACCGTTACCTTAACAGGAACTGCTCTCTGGGACGCAAGGAAGGTCTTTCTACAGTTTTCTCAAATCGTAAGCTCTCTTAACTGATCAGAGAATCCTTATGCTTACGATTGATATGAACAACTGCAGAAGACTTTAACCTTTATATATAGCTTCCATATCGAGCTTTCCCATCACAGACCTTATATGGGTCTGATCTACGCTGATTGGGATCCATTTTCTATACGGACTTCAATATATTGATTTAGATCATTTATTGGGCTACTTTATTATCCTTATCTGGATCAAATTACATAGCTTAACTAATAAGTTATTTAAAAATCAAAAAATGTAATTAAATGTTATCCAACTTTATAGGAAATAACAAAATTGTCCAACATTCTCTCTCTTTGACAAGCATTAATTGTAGTTTTGACTCTAGTTTAAAAACAGTTTAAAAACTCGGTTAAGTCACGCTACTGAATTAGTCAACTAAGTTTAAAAATATAACATTGATCCAAAGATAACGAAAGTCCATCATTCCGTCCTACAAAGCTTTTGATACTGAAAAATATCAAATACATGTATCATGTGTGACACATATTCAATACAATCACGTATACCTAATACCTCACTAACATAAATGAGAAAATAGAGTGTGACAAACTAAGATGATACCATTGTAATTTAAATTATATCATCTTCATTTGTAGGTCTCGATTTCTTCAACTTTATGCTAAATCGCATATGCTAAACTGCAATAGAGAAATCCTGTTTTCTCTCACCGAATGCTAAACAACATTAGAGAAAACTTGTTTCCTGTCACCAAATGCTAACTGCATTAGAGTAAACCTTTATGTACTCCAACTAAATACTAAACTGTATTAGAGAACCTTAATGGGATCAAAAACTTATATCCTCCTATGTCAAGTCAAACTTTATGGATATCCATATAAAACTGTACGTGTCTTAACGACATAAGCTCAAGGTCAATCTGTATATATGCCCAATGACCTTTAAATGCTTAAGATTGACACAAATCTTAAGATTTTCATATGTATTATGATAATGTATGACAACACGTATTATTGAGGATAAACGATAATCATCTTTATCGATGAACCATCATACTCTCATAATACATCAAAATGTACAAATGTACATGGAGTGAACATAACAATCTCCTAACTAACATTGTCTAAGGATATCAAAACACCCATATTGTATACTTGTGTCACAAACATAAGTGGGCGAAGAACTTTTGTTAAAGGATCGACTATCATTTCCTCAATCCTTAAATGCTCTAAATCTTAATGTCACCTTTTTATATCAACACCTTTATGGCCAAATAATTGACTTTTCAATGCTAAGATCCTGTGATATTCTTTATCGCCATTAAACAACATAGCAAGAAGATTACCACTGTACAACCAAATAGGTTTAGCCACTAAATCAACCACAGATAACTCAGAAATCAAGTTTCTGAGCTAAACCGTCTGTGAAGTAGCCATATAGCATGCACTCTGCATGCATGATCGAGGAAGTCACTTGTGTCTATTTGACACTCTTCCACGATATTGTACCATTTGCAAACTTAAAATATGTAACCTTAAGTGAACTTTTGATCACTCGGACATATAGACAAATTTAAATATGAATTTCCTATGAGGTTTAGTCTGTTGACTGTGCTATATGTCAACATATAATTCTCAGTTCCTTTAAGTATCTCAACACTCGCTAGATTGCATTCTAATGGTCTACACTTGGATTAACCAAATATTGACATATAACAGTCAAACAGTAAATACAATGTTCCGCCTAGTACATAGCCAAGCATACGTCAGGCTATTAACTGTACCAGTATATAAATCATTCCTCATAACCTCTCTCTTTATTTTATTCTTCGGATGCTGTGCCAAAGATTATCTCTCACTATGAGAGATAAGTGCTATGATAGGTTTACAATTAATCGTATTAAACCTTTGTAACATATACTCAATATATGCCCTCTATGAGAGACCAGATGAGTGTTGAGATCTGTCTCGGTGAATCTGAATACTTAGGACAAAAGATTCTACGCCAAAGTCCTTCATGTTAAAGCTCTTGACCAAAAGTTGCTTAACCTTATACAACATGGTCAAGTAATTTGACGTGAGCAATATATCATCCACATACAGTAATATGAAGATAATTTTTCTCCTCCTGACCTTATAGTACAAACATCTTTTAACTTTATTTTCCATGAAGTTGAAAGAGGTCATAACCTCATCAACTGTAAGGTATCACTTTTAGAAAGTTTGAAGTAAACCATATATTGATTTGCATAATGCGCAAATTATGTCAGTTCTATTTGGATCCTAAAATCCTTCAGGTTGTACCATATAAATCTCTTCATAAAAGTCTTTACTCAAGAAAGCATTTTTGACAACCATCTGATATAACTCTATATCGTCATGATCTACAATTGTCTTAAATACTCAAAATGTATCCTACAAGGATACGAGAGAAATGGTAACAATAAAGTTAACCTTTTTCTCTGAGTGAACCATTAGGCAATTGAACCAGCCTATAAATCGTTGAACTATATCCTGAAATCCTTTAGGTCTAATCTTCATTTATAATTGACGAGTTTGCAGTTCCCCTGTAAATCAACTGGCTCCCAAACCTTACTATGCTTCATGAATTGCATCCCACCACATATCCGCATTGGGTCTAGAAACAACTTCTGTAAAACTAACTAGATTTGAAACATGTTTAATATCGTAGTCATGTTTACCTAATAGACTATGTAATCAAATGGGATAGCAAGTCGTCTCACTCTAATGGATTTACTTAACTATATTAGAACTTGTACCCTCAGGAACCTCTGTATGTGCACGTATCGATTCCTATTCCTATACAGGCATGGTACAAAGACCTAATCCACTGGATCTAACTGTATGAGTAGCGGGTGTATAATAACTGTAATATCCGCCCTACTATCATCTGAAGGGTCAAAGGGCCCGCCATCGTCATAGACATCGTATTCCATAAACTTAGCTGTTTGTGATTCCACTACCTTCTATACAGTAAAAGTTTAGCCTTAAAATGGTCAAGAAATCTTACTAAATAGCAATGAGCGGAATGAACATGCAATATTTCTTTATAAGGATTATACTGCCTTAGTAGGGCAGCCCCATACATGAATGTGTGCAAGACTGAGTTTTCCAACTTCTAGATAATCAGGTAGAATAGCCCTGTTCTGCATCGACTTCTCTAAGTCCTTTAGGACAGTTATGTCTTTCAGCAACACATCATTTCGCTAAGAACTACTCAGCATAGTAAATTAAGTCACTATTCCAATTGATTCCAAATATATGACAAACGGACCTTTTAAAGTTCTAAAACACCATGTTTGCCTTAATATTCTCCTCCACGATCAAATCTGACTATCTTGATGAATTTTTCCAATTAGTTCTCAACCTTCAGTCTTTAAGCAAGAACACATAATTATAATGGGAATAATCATCAACAAATGTCAGAATACATTTAGAATTGCACAATGCAATTGTATAAGGTCTACCGATATCTTTATGTGTCAGACTCAACAAGTCAAAAGCATGAGTTGACCTCAATATCCTTATTAGTCAACTTCCCCTGCAACAATCAGCACATGTTCCCAGATCATCATAATCTAGAATTGAGAAATGCTTTCCTTAATCAATCTGTCAACCCTAGCTCTGGAAATGTAGCTTAAAATTTTATGCCATACCATGGATGACTTCTCATTCATCAGGGTTCTTCTTTTCATGACTTGTTTAGTAAGATATGAAGAAGTATATATCTGATTCGGGGTAAGACACATTCTATACAAACCATATGACAAGAAAGTTGTACCATTATGTTTTGCATTAAACAACAACT
>JANKOE010000005.1:14581011-14596527 GCA_026284465.1 Erythroxylum citrifolium
CACCGTCGGATTAAATGGGCGGTTGGGATGGATTGCGTGGTCGTCCATCCCGTTCGTCCTTAGTATATATACTTAATAAGAGCAAGGGCAGGAATGTCCTTGCTTAGGGCTCACGCTCATGGGAGCCCCACTAATTGCGAGCTAATTTGTAACACAGAAACCTTCCACTTTGAGATAAAATAACCATGCAAGGAAAGGGTTTTTCTTTAAAAGATATAAAAATAATTCATTCAGGGAGCAAATCATTCTTATTTTGATTTTTAAAAAAAAGACAACTTGATCCGTTAAAATACAATTGAAGATTTCTGTTTGAGAGGTAAAACAATAGTGAAAGAGAGCATTTTGAGATAAAATTATTTATGCTAGATTTCACATTTTTCTAATTGACATCTAGTAAGAGAAGACTTTAAATTCAAGAATTTTGCCTTGGTCTTGCCTCCATCAACACTATTCCCATCTAGATAAGAAATGCATCGCATTCGCTCTCTTAAGTCTCAATT
Organism: Erythroxylum citrifolium; assembly: GCA_026284465.1. NCBI lineage: Eukaryota > Viridiplantae > Streptophyta > Magnoliopsida > Malpighiales > Erythroxylaceae > Erythroxylum > Erythroxylum citrifolium. The sequence goes on from JANKOE010000005.1 coordinate 14,581,512, forward strand.
TGTTTTTATTTTTTTCTTTAAATTTTGGATTTTCTTAGTAGTTTTTTTAATGTCGAGATTAATTAAAAATTGAATTTTTATTATGAGTATGATTTCTTTTTCAATTTAGGTAGAATTTTCTATTTTCAAGTGAAACTTAAATTAAATTTTGGTTATAATTTATCCCTATATTATTTTCTTCTTCAATTGCAATTTAGCATTGAAGAAGGAAATAAAAGATAAAAGCTGTTAACTATGTTATCTGCAAAATGAAAGAGAGATAAGTTACCCGAATAAATTTCAATTTGAATTGAAATTATACTCAAAATTGCAATTAATAAATATCAACCATAATCAAATCGACAAATATCAATTTACCAAGAATTTATCCGAATAACTTATCTCTCTTTCATTTTGTAGATATCATAGTTAATAGTTTTTATCCCTTATTTCCTCCTTTAATTGCAATTTATCTCTCTTTCATTTATTAAGTTGTAATTAGCATTTTCTGATTATTAGTTCGATTGATTTTGTATGTATAAATTTAATTTTATATATTATTGATGAAATCTAGTTTCAATGTTTCTATAATGTGGATATTGTAGTTAATATTTATTCTCTTTGGTAAAAAGTAGATCACTATTAGTTTTCTATATTTTAGAATTACTAATAGATTCTGAGTATAATAGCTTTTATCATAAAAGTTTGCTATTTGTTTTTCTATTTTTAATATAGAATATTAAATTTTACCTTTTTTTCTCCTTCATTTCAAATATATTATTGCATTGATGTATTTTTGTGATATATGGTTGAGCTATTGTTGTTATATTGTGCCTGCCTACCTCTTCTAGTTCTATACATGTGCGTTTGTCCTTTTTCTAGTCCAGTTGTGTTATAATTGTTTGATATGATATTGTCTAAAATGCATTTTTCTAGAAGTGAAAAAAAGGGAACGAGTGGAAAAGTAAATAGAATCCCAAGAAAGAGCTATTGATAAATTTATTAAAAAAGTGAGCTCCTCTAATGAGCAACCTAAGTAATTAGGTGAAGGTAGTTTTGAACAACCTAATAAAAATTTAAGTGATGAGTTAATATTCATGAGGAAACTAGTAATTTAAGTAAGCATGATCTGTACCAAATGCATCCAATTTAGAAAATTTAAGAGTAGATGAACAATCAATCCCTCTATTAGATCTTTATGAAGCTAGAAATTAGGATAATTTTGACAATAAAATAAGAGACTTTTTAGTTGAAAAAAGAGTTGTAAAAAAATTAAATGTAAAGTTTTTTAGACAATACATATTTGCATATTGCCCTTTCTTTTTACTTTGCCTCTGGCATATAAAACATTAGGAATGACCCTCTATAAGATCAATTACTTCCTCTTTTTTTTAAAGCTAACATATCTAAGATTGTGACGTATTGAGTCAACGTACAAAAAACACATATTGTTTTAAATAGTGGATAAACATTATTATTGTAATTATAGGTCATAAATCACTTAGATAATTAACATAATCGCAATAATCCCGCTTCCTTTGCAAGGTTAATTATTATGGTGCAAGAGAAAATTCAAACTTTTCTTTTCCACCTTTTTTTTAATCTTCTTTCACGAGGTATTCGTATTCAACAAAGATGCTATTTGCTAAAAGCAAAGAACACTCCATGTCAATAATAGATTTGAAGCCATTAATTGGACATGTTGTAAAAGAAACAATAAAAATACCATGACAATGTTGAAATTTTCCAATTGGGTTGCAACCTTTATTAGTTTTGCTTTTTTTTTCATTTTTAACTGTCCCTTTTAAGCCACTAGGGCATCCTAAATCTAGCTCTACTTTTTTTTTAATTATGGAATCTTGCTTTTTAAAGTGTTTCTTTTTTGAATTTTGGTGTTGTTAAAAGCTTTTACAATTCTAAAAGAACGAGTAGAAAGTTAAGGATGTAATCCCAAAGTACAAGGCTGCTAAATTAAGACAAGCATTTATTATTACACTCATCGAAAGATAACCTAGTGGGTTTTGCAACTAGCGAGTTTTTAATGGCAATGATGAAAAGATCGAAATGTTAAAACTTTACCGAATCAAATAATCCAAATTAGGTAAATGTGAGAAACAACTAAGCACCCATTATCAGTACGAATATGTATACAAATGCCTCAGATAAACGCACCTTGCTTGCATAACAAAACAATTGAAGACCCATCTTTGTCTTAAAAGAATCACTACTTTCTCTCAAGTTTTAATGATCGAGCCTAAAATAGGGACAGAGATAGAAAGAGATAGGGTTGGCTCCGGCAGGGTCCAAGGACTAAAAGAAAGTTGGGCCTCGGGCAAGCCCAGTCTTAGTGGGGCCTAAGTAACTTTATGAACAAAACGACATCGCTTTGCTTTAGAAGCAAATAACGTCGTTTTAAGCCATAAACATTCATTGTGAGGCAAAGCAAAACCATTTTGCTTTACACTTTTTTTTACAATATAAAATTAGGTTTATTTCTCTTCTTCTTTATCTTCACCTCTGTCACTTCTTTCTTTACTCTCTCTCTCTCACACGTACACCACTATCGTGAGCCCTGAGCCCTCACTGTCAATCACCACCCTTCATCATGCCAGTCACGAGTCGTCACCCATCCCACCCCTTCCCCCTCCAGTCATGGCAGCCCCTTCTCCTTTTCGTGCCTCTAGCTGCCCCTTTGCACCATCGCCTCACTTCCCTACTTCACAGCTACCTCGTTGCCATGTTTTTAGGATTATCTTCATAAACCACCCACGACCAAGGTAAAATACATGCAATGTTTTGTGAAATACTAGAATTTTTGGGGACTATTGTCATCAATAATGTGTTTTTACAGACTTACATGGTCATATACACTCGTGTGTTTGGTAGATGTGTGTCTTGCAGACTTGTACGGTCACATACACGCCCTGTATGTGACTGTATATGTTGGACCTCGCTTTTGGAGCCCAGCATTCGGAGCCACCAACTAAACAATGATGGACCCCGCTTCCGGAGCCCAGCATTCAGAGCCATAAACTGAAACAATCCCATTGAAAATTTTCTTAAACAATTAACACATATGCGAAAAATTGATAATCAAATTGGCTCGATTTATTTAAAACAATTTCAGTCATAAAGATGCAAACATTATTGAACACATCAGAGTTTCAGTAATCATTTGTGCCCATTACGAACGCAATGCTTGTTTTCATAATATCTTTACATTTCAAAAACCAACCCTTTGGCTTATTAAAAAAATACACAATACAATTGAATGCTTAAGCTTAAAATGATTCTAAATACCAAAAATTTCTAAACTAACTTAATTACAAAAGTCACTATTTATGGTGTTTGCCAAACTTTGCAAGGATCAATGCTATTCTGCTTTTTCTTCACCTGCGGAGTGGAAGGTAAAGGGGTAAGCTGCGAAGCTCAGTGGCTTATATATTTATAGCCATTGGCAACGAGCCATACAATTCAGGAACTCATATAAATATATAAATATACCAAAGTATGCATATATATATCTCATTTAATCTAGCAATTCTATCATCCACAATTCAAGCTCAAAATTTCATAATTCGAATGTTATCACATAGAACATATCAAGAAGATTCATCCATTAAACATAACACTCAAATATGCATCACACTTGGCAATTCAATTATGCAATGCACAAACAATTGGCTCGAGGGTTCTATGGAAACAGAATGGAGAAATCAAAGTTTACCCCATGAATAGAATGAGTCCAATTTCAGAGCTTATATGCCACAAGCGGGCAGTCGGGAGAAGGATCTTGTTAACATGCACGTGTTGGACACCCTGCCCTCGTGGGTCACGAGCCCGACGTACTAAGTGACATCTAGACACGTGTCCCATAAGGCTGGCGTGCCCCCACCAAGATAGCCTACCTCTACCATTTCCGAAAAGATTTTATTTCCTGGGGGGCCAAAAAAGACTAGAAGGTAGGTACAGATGAAACCAAATGAAAAAATAGACGAATGAAAAAAGACAGACGAATGGGAAAAATTTCTATAACTTTCCTTACAGATATCAGATTAAGTTGTTTTTATAGGGTTAGAAAAAGGACTTCAAGAGCTACAACTTTCATGAAGACCTCAAAGACAGATTCTATCTTTTGAAGGATAAAAAATGGAACAGAAGATAGGTACAGACGAAAAGTAGACTAATGGAAAAAGACAGATGAATGGGGAAAATTACCATAACTTTCCCCACAGGTATCGGATTGGGGTGTTCTTTAGATGGTTCGAAAAAGGACTTCAAGATCTACAACTTTCATGAAGCCCTCAAAGACAGATTATATCTTATGAGGGATCAAAAATGAAATAGAAGATAGGTATAGACGAAAAGCAGACTAATGAAAAAAGACAGACGAATGGGGAAAATTTCCATAACGTATCCTACAGATATCGGATTGGGGTGTTCTTTGAATGGTTCGAAAGAGGACTTCAAGATCTACAACTTTCATGAAGACCTCGAAGACAAATTCTATCTTCTGAAGGGTCAAAAATGAAACAAAAGATAAGTTAGGCAAAAAGCAGAAGAAGCAAAAAGCAGAAGAAGAAAAAAGTAGAAGAAGCAAAACATAGAAGATATGACATCATCACAGACCATGTGATGTCATTATAGAACAAGAAAAAAGTAGAAGAAGCAAAACATATAAGATATGACGTCATCACAGACCATGTGACATCATCACAGAAGAAGCAAAAAGCAGAAAAAGCAAAACATAGAAGATATGGCGTCATCACAAACCATGTGACGTCATCACGGAAGAAGCAAAAGTAAAAGAAGTAAAACATAGAACAAGTAAAAAGCAGAAGAAGCAAAACATAGAAGATATGATGTCATCACAGACCATGTGACGTCATCACAGAAGAAGCAAAAAGAAGAAGAAGAAAAACATAGAAGATATGACGTCATCACAGACCATGTGACGTCATCACAGAAGAAGCAAAAAGCAGAAGAAGCAGAAACGCAGAAGATACATCTTCCCTTATCAGGACCATAACTTTCTGCTCAAATGTCCAAAAATTTCATACTATATGGAAAGATAAAAGAAATATCTACAACTTTTTAGAAGACACATTTGCCTAAATCAACCTATATTAAACCAACTTTTTCCCCGAAGTCAGAACACGATTTTTTCCTTATGAAAACTAACAAAAACAACGTACAAACTTGAGAGAGTCATGAACAAAAATGCAAGTATGTTCCATAAGCATCAAAAGATAAGAGTTTTACAAAGTTTTGGTAGGCATTTCAAGCCGTAAATACACTAATACATCAAAATCCCAAAATACAAAAGATACAGGAACCATGATTTGCTCAAAATGCAACAAAAGTCTTGCTTTAAATACAAAATAACCAAAACTAGGAGTGTTGCCTTGCCCTTAGACCTACTCGATATCCTGCTCATCACTTGAACATGTGTGGGAGGAGATTGGGGGTGAGCTTAGAGCCCGTGGATAACAATTTTATAGTTTGTAACAAGCAAAAACATTTATAAATCATTTTCAATGCAGAAATCTATATGTATGCAAGTCATGAATGCATCACTCATATCCACTTGTCATGAACACATAAACATATCAAATGGTTTGGGTAAGTCCAAAACATGACGCACTACATATTTCCAATATAATGGTCATGTGTAGTCGTGAATTCTTGAGGGAGCTCCATGCCATTAGCGGGCAGGCGGGAGAAGCCTATACTTGAGTCAACATGTAGGTGACGGTTCTTGAGGGACTACCACAAACTCACGTAACACATAGATTTCAAAATCTTGTAAGCTTAATGCCCACAATGGCATATTTTAAAAAAAAACTTGCTGTTCACATGCTTGTTATACCGTAAAACCCATTTCCAAAAGTATGATTTCATAATCATGCAACATTTCAAAGAATCATTTTAAAAATAACTTTTCACAAATCAAGTATAAACATGTAGCACAATCTTGCAGCATTTAAAAATATTAAATGCACATGAATGAGGTAGTTGCCAAATTATTTACTGTCATTTCTTGACAGAAAACTTTTGTAGGCTTATTACTTAACTATAAAAGTGAAACCCACCTTGAAGTCCTTGATTATGGCTTGTTCAAATATGCCTCTCCTCTTGCTCCTCTTGTCCTTCTTGATTCCCTTTTTAACATAAACACAATTCCCAAATCAATAGAAATTTCCAAATGAGAACCCAAAGAAACTAATGTATAAATTGATCTTAGAACACTTAAACCCATGCATTTACTAAGCTCTTGAAACCAAAACTTTTCCAAAATAATCTAAAGCCTTAAAATGCTCTTACCTCAAATCTTCACCAAATGAAGAAATGCTTCGTTCAAAAGAAAGCTCTTATCTTTCTCTACCTTTTTTTCCTTCTTACACAACACCTAAATATCTCTAGAAAGCTTAGAAAAGATGGAACCCTAGCTCAACTCTCTTCTTTCCTCTCAACCACCGAAACCTCTCTTCTTTCTCTCTTTGATTTTTGTTATTTCACTTCTTCCTCTTCCATTTTCATTTTCCCCCCTCTTTAGGAAGAAGACAACACTTCTTTTTCCCCATTTTACCCTTAATGATTGAGAAAAGTCCACCTTTCCCTTCCTTTAATGCCATAAGGTTTTTAAACTTAAGTGACTTGCCAAATTGACCTTACACACTCTCACTACTTTAATACTTCAATGCCCTTAACCTATTATCTCACCCACATAACATGTTAATTAATTCCAACATAAATAAATCTAGCAAGACCCTAAAATTAATCTAATCATGCTTATAAAAAAATTTCAGGGGCTAACAAAAAGAGCCTGCAACATAGAACAGTTAGGACAATAATCTTAACCAGTATTTACCTTTCCTCTGTATTTGAGCCAAGAATTTCCCTAGCTTGCAAAGACCACCCTGGTGTTCAAATTCCCCACTTCCATAACTTTTCCCTGGAAGGTTCGATGGTTTCTTTCGGACCAAATAATGTAAACAGTCACGGAAATGATAATGGGGATAAGGTCGAGGTTAGAGTTTGTGTGGTGTGATCGGTGATTAAACCAGCTTTAGGATGGCTTGAAGGTTTGTGTGATTTGGCAATTGAATATGAAAGTGCTCTAGACAATGCGTCCATACTAATTTTAAGTAAGCACATTCAAAGAACAAATGATTGATAGACTCATTAGCCTGGAAACACAAGGACCAATAATTAGGAGCATATGAGAAGAGGAGATTATCCATCGTTTGCAACTTATTAAGGAAGGCTAGCCATAGGATAAAAGCATATCTGGGGCTAGTTCTATTATGCCATACTAATTTGCACCAAGGGACACAAGGATTGGAAGGTCACAATAAGGAGTAGGCCGAAGCATTTATGTATGTTTTGGAAGGACTTGTGAGCCATTCCAATGTATCAGATTTGGAGCGGTCTGGTTGATATGGTAAGGGCTCTAGGGCTCGTAAGCATGGTAATGTAGCCTCCTGCCAATTCCACACATTTTTCCTTATTATTTTGTACAAAGTATTATAATAAGATATTGGTTTGACATTCTTTAGAGAAGAAGTATTTCGAATTTTATGGATTAAGGTGATGAAAGTTTCATTCAATTCTATTAACATCGCCCACTTCTTAAAAATAATTCAAGATATCTTTAATTACCTTGTTCTTGATCAGATTCCAAGACTTCTAAAAGAAGCAAGCATTTAAGCCATCTGCTCCTGAAGCTTTATCAGGGTTTAATTCAAACACAACTTTTTTCACATCTCTTACATTGAAAGGTCTAATTAGTGTTATAAATTCTTCATCTATTTACTAAGAGATAAAATATTTCAAGACTCGCATAAATAATGAATGATTAAATTTTTCACCTATTATTAGATTGTGAATGATTATAAGAATATAATAAAAAAAGGAGGCTTACTGAAAATAACCTTGCTATCTAGAAACATAATTAACTAAGATTCATTAATCAATGCTCTGTTTAACTTACGAACCAATTTCCACTTTATTTGTTATTCCAAGTGTAAAAGTTCTCTCCATACTTCATGTTAGTGATTTTTATATTTGGTTTGCATAATTTTTAAAGTCCTCATTAAATTTCCTTAAGCCTATAGTTCCTTTAGATTTCGAGTGTAAGAGGGTACCCTAGAAGTCCCTTAAAATTATCTTAGGGATATTAATAGAAAATAAATAATCTTCAAATTATCTTATAAGGTATATATCTAAAAAGTAAGATTATAGGTATACACGAATGTTAGTTGAATTATAATCTTCACTTGTAGTAAACTCATTGAGATGTGATTTTGTTGATTTGTGATTAGAGAATGACAATGTTCAATTCTATCTAGATCATAAATAATAACTATTATTCCATTATAATGAGCTTCATAATTGGTAATAATTTGCCACTATTTTCCTTAAATATGTAGCTTTTTACACGTATTAGCATTAAGTTTTGTCTCCAAAAGACCTAGTATATAGGTTTTATTTTACAAAGGTAATCTCGAAGTACTTGGTGTTTCTTGGGGTTGTTGGGTCCCCTTACATTCTAAGAAATAATTTTTATCACAAGAGAGTTAAAGTTTGAGAGCTATTTGCTCTATTTCCCACCTACATGCCACTTTGAAATCATTTCCAATGGCTTCATTCTCTATTTGATCTAATTGTGAGGACATAATGTCACTAGTTATACCTGAGGCGAGGTGTTAACATAATTATGATGAGATAAGTAAGAGGTTCTTCTTGAATCTATAGAGGGCCTTAACTACCTCACTTTTCTCAGAGGGAGAATTCTTATCCACTATATTAGAGCATTGGGGATTGTTTTTTTCTTGTTGTTTGCTTCCTTATCCTTTAGTCTTTCTTTCTCGTTTTCTTTAACAAAACTAATGCTTCATTGTTCTCTTATGGAATTTGATTTTTTTACTCTTCTTTTATTATCTTTAAGGTCTTTTGAAAGTTCTGATCCCATAAACTCATTATAGTATCCTCTCTAGAAAGTCTTACTTGATGGCGTCTATTACTTCCTTTGGTAGCTTATAGATGATCTTCATTGGTAGAAGACTCTAACCATGTCTTCAAACATTGTATCATTATCTCCTAGCCTCATTAGTGGTATAAGCTCAAATAACTGTTGATGTAAGTCTATAATCATATATAATCTACCATAGCCTATTCTTTGCATTGAAATCATGACTTCATGAATTCATCTTGGTTTGCCAATTCAACTTGCTAAATGGCTCCAACTTTTCTTGACTAGTGCTCCAAAGGGATATTGTGTATATTGAGCCACAATGGACAATGTTTATGCTTCAACTTCTCCATTTGAATGCTAGGTTTCCAGTGTTGAAGAAATATAGGCTTATTAAATATGTGACATATACGAACTTCAATAATTCTTTGATAATTTATTTTTTATTTTAACTTAAAGAGAAAGATATTCTCTTCATTCATTAACACCTCCAATATTCCCATTCCCTTCTAGTTATATAAGCAGGTTGATAAGTCTAGTGAGTTTGAGGTGGTAAGCTTGTTATTTAAATGAGTCGAGAATAGGACAAGGTTAGTTGGAGGAAAAAAAGAAAAAACTATATAAGGCTTGCTATTTGAAATAAAATTTAAGGATGGTACATTGTTAGTTGAGAAAAGAGACATGTTTATGAAAGAGTTAAGGAGAGAACAACTAGAAGGGCTAAGTTGGTTAGGAACTAATGAGGAAGGAGACATGATGCTAAAATAAGAAAATGAGTTAGTTTTTTGAAAACTAAAAAACAATTATTTAAAAGGTAAGAAGGAAAGAAAAGAACAATCTCTATACGAGAAAAGACAATTTTATTGAGATTTGTAAAGTTCCTAGGAGCTCCTCCTAAACATTAGGGAGAGAACATTTGGGATTAACTGTACTAGCTGAACTAGATGAAGCTAGATGAGCTCCTGAAAAGTTAGAAAACTAAAAGAAGTTGAAAATAATAAAGCCAGTAGAGAGGCTGTTGAAAAAGACCAAGTAAGAGAAGGCAAGGTATAAGTCCAAGCATGTCAAACTGCAGATAGTGTTTAGCATGGTTGCTACAATTCACTCTAAAAGGAAGGAGGAGCTTCTCTAGTTAAACATGGTCAAACTTTTTTTCTAAAAATTAAGATTGTTTTGCCTTTCTTCTCACCTACACTATTTAGATTATTGTTTAATTGTGTGAGTAATTTAAATTAAGTTATTCTTTATTTATTATATACTGGTCATTGTTTAATTGTATTTATCATAAAAAATAATTATTTATATTCACCAATACCCTATTTATCCTCTTTTAGGTACAATTAGGGACCAATAAGATATATATCATGATGTTGGTCGAAATATATCATTTTGACACCTATCCTAAGTAGCTAGAAGGTGATAATTTTGTGGTTTTTAATTATTATGTTACTATATTTATTTAAGATTGAGATGCATGAATCTTATTTATTTTCCTAATAGTTGTTTTAGAGTAAGTGGTAGTGCCAAATATGCAAAGTTATGGGATTTGTCTTATGTATAATAATGGTGTGTAGTTTTTCTTGTTATGTTTTATTTATGGTTTTTCCTAGGTGGAATGTATCACCTAAAAAATTTGTCTGTTTTTTAGGTGAAGAGCGTATAGATAAGTTTAAGGATGTATAAGTGTTTGAGTCATGAGCCATTCTAAATGGATCTTACATTAATAATTAGATATTTTTTCTTACTTAGTTATATTTGAGATATTTTCATAATGGTTTGAATTGATACTTGAGACAATTAAATTTATTGTTTGGAGAGTTATGTTTTGTTGAGATTATGATTATAATTTTTTGGCATTAAAATGTTGGGAGGTGTTTTGCATTAACTCAATGGTGTGTGATATTAGTAGTTATGATTTCATTAACATGTAGTAGTCTATCATAGGCACAATCGGTGGAGTTAAGCTTGAGGCATGGCATTATTACTTTATTAAGTTGAGGAGATTTATGAACTGTTAGAGGACAATGAATCCAATATTACTGACAAAAACCCTTGAACTCATTAAAAGCAAATTATTTACCTTTATTAGTTCTGAAAGTTTTTAATCTCAAAATAACTTTATTTTGAACTAAACCCTTCATTTTAAAAAAAAGTTTTTTATCTTAAAATTTAAATTTTCATCTATATTTTTTTTTACTGTAATCATGAATAAATATAATAAAGAAAGAGATTTTACCAAGAGATAGAAAGTTAATGAAAATCACAAACATCTACATGAACAAATTAGAGCAGTATGGTAGATTTGAAATATATTGCTTGGAAAACCTCTTCATTATGTTCTTGTCAAGCAAACATATCTAACATAGTTGTTCAAAGTGATATATGCATGAAATGTCTTTCATCACATTCTGCTCTTTAAAAGCTTAGAGCTATTTCAAATTTAGATAACCATGTGTTTGGGTTACTTCACATTCATATTACTCACAAGTTTAATAGTCATTATCAATAATTAAATTTTAAGTCAAACAATCATATGATTTTCTTAATAATTGTAATATCTTGAATGATTTTACTAAGTCTTTTAATTTAATTCACCATTCCTAAAACTCTTATGAAGTAATCCAAAAATGAATCATCATCTTTTATTGAGAAAGTTCTAAACTCATGCCTTAGAGTTTGAAGATACACTGTATCTTCTTAACTTTGACAATTTATCAAATTCTCAATAATTGTAATATATTGAATGATTTTATAAAGCTACTAATTTAATTCTCCACTCCTAAAACTCTTGTGAAGTTATCCAAAATAGATTTATCACCTTTTATTAGGAGTGCTCTCAGCCTTATAGAGTTTGAAGATCTTCTTCACTTTATCAATTTACCAAAATTTGGAGAGTTTAAGTTCTTTTTGTGATTTAGTTTTATCAAAAATTTTCTTAAACATTCTATCATTCAAACTTTGATAGATGATTGTCCATTATATTGATATTTCTTCCTTTCTATTTTCAAGGTTTTTTTTAGTTTGAGTGAAATTTGCCTTGTCTTAAGACTTCAAGTTGTTATTAATTATAATCCATATGTCTTGTGAATCGAGAATGACTTTCATTTGAAGTGTGTGACTTTTATAATTGAATTTGATGAATTGGGAATATTGGAATAGCATGTAATATTATTTTGACGTCATAATTTGATCATTATGCCACTTTGTTAGAATATGGTCAACTCATGTATAAACAAATAAGGAAGTGTATTATTGTAAATGATTAATTTATTTTTTCTGTTGAATTAAATGAAATATTAAATGGCTACTTATAGAATCAATAAATAATTTTAAATTTACTAATTAAGAATCACTTAATATTTCCCCTCAAAAAAAAAAGAATCACTTAATACTAAAAAAATACAAAGAAAGTAAAACTTAAATGTGACATTAAAATTTGCATCTAAGAAAATTGATCGATATGTATTATACCATAAACCTCTTTAAAAAATTTCAAATAATTGAAAATTCATTTTATTCGAATTTAGTCACGTGTGAGTTTAAATTTCATCTTAAATTACTTGTATTAAATAAAATTTGGTCATTTAACTAGGTCAAAATTACTATAAATTTTCAACAATCAAGTTTATATTTCTAACAAGTGTTACATAACAGAATAGAACCAATAAGGTTATACATGACTAAACTTGTTCTTTTTATTAAAAAAAATTGTTAAGTCTATTTTCGCAATTCTCATTTCGTATATACTTAAGAAACTCAAAACTAGCATACAAGAGCTCTTAAAGGTTAATGAGTTCGAAAGCATGCGGTTGGCATCGGAGGCGAAGCTAAAACTTAGAAAACTAATGAGAAGGAAGTGCAAATGTTCTTGTTGTGTTGAGCCCGTGTACATAATTGGGACAAAAAGAAGAATAAGGGAAGCATGATCCTCTTAGGCCGTTTGGTTAAACTTTTATCAGTAGAGTTTTTTTTTTAGAAAAGCTTTTTTAAAAAGTCAATTGATTGTTTGGCTGTCAATTAAAAAATAACTTTTTTAAAAGTGCTTCATACAATAGACTGTTTGGCAACATAAAAATAAAAAGCACTTTTTATTAATTTTAACTATATTTTATTTTATAATAAAATATAAAATGACGGAAAAATCTCTACCCGAAAAAGCTATAATTTGAGCTTTTCTGAAAAGCTTCAAATTTTAGCTTTTGAAAAAGCTGTATTTTGGCTTTTTCAAAAACTATTTCTACTTAAAAAGTGCTTTTGAAGTTTGCAGTTAAACATCCATTTTTTCTTAAAAATAACTTTTGCGGTGAAAAAAAGTACTTTTAAAGTCTAAAAAAACTGAACCAAGCTGGCACTAAATTACTGTCTTCTGCATAATCTACGTAAACTAGTGTAGATATACAAGTGCTATGCTATATAGTGGATACACAAAATTGACTGTGTGATGTAATCAGGACGTGAGACTTGTCCAATGTCAAAGATGGCAGGCTGTAAACATTTTCCGATTTTTATAATCTAAAATGATGATGATAAATAACGCTGAATTTTGTGTAGAGCAACCCTCGTTTATAACTTCACTCGTACGTTTATAAGGAGGGGCCTGGAGAGCAAGCTGAAGGTAATCTAAATACCTTACGAGGTATGGGTAAAACATGAGATTTGATCGAAATAGGATAAGGTACGAACCAACTTCCCAGTTGGGCTAGAGGTCCCTTTAATGTCATTTTCTGGCCTCAATGTCATGATATGGGCACTTTCCTACCATAGTACTTAACTAGCATTGTCAATTTAAAATAAAATAAAAATCGCTCGGAATTAAAGAATGTTCCCTTTCACTAAACAATAACTCGGTTAGTTTATTTATTTTTTAGTTTGAATATGTTAATTTATTAACTAACTTATTTAAAATATAATTTATTTCATATATTAAATAATTCATTCTGGTTCTGCCTGATTCTGGTGAGACTGGACGTTGCTGCTTGGATCTATGAAGTTGGTTGATTTCAGCTCTGAAATACCTGCAAAACAATAAAAGGCACACCGGGGGTTGATTGTCGGCAAACCCTTCCAACGCTCAAGTCAATATTTTTGTGAGGGTTTTTGTGGTTGTAAACGGAAGAAAGCAAGGTTCTAGTTTCGTACCTGCATCATGGCAAAGTAGTACCTTATATATGGAATAGCTGCTAGGTTTAGGTCTTTACGTCGGACTTTACGTATATATGGAAGGTTGCCACCTACGAATGGGTCGTCGACCCCTGAGCCTGGGCTTGGGCCTAGCATGACAGACCTACCCACATTCAATAGGTTTTAAAATGATAATGCTCTCATTGGTAATTATACACTTCCAATTTTGATATATAAATCTTAAGTAAGCTCACTAGAAAGAAGTAAGTGTAGTGAAGAAGTAGTTTTCAATTTTGATTAATAGAGTAGGCAGGGATGATTTATAGTTATACACTTACATGAAGACATGTTGATTATTACACGCTAAAGGTGCCTTAATGATGAGATTTAAACATAGTATATTTGTAATTTGATAAAGACATTGATTGTTACACGAAACTTTTTGGACTTTTATCAACTCATATGGATATCTGATTCTATACATCCGAAAGTAAAATCTTACTTAGTTCGAACACGCCTTCTTTGTTCACACTTTATGTGTCTTGGCTGGCACCCAATTCGAGTGTTTTGAAAACTGGACCGAGCCGATCGGTTGGATCAGAGAACCGGTAAATCGGAGCATGAAACGGTCCGATTTAGTTCGTATTTTTTTGTGAGTGATTAACTCGTTCATTTTGCGGTCGGACCGGTAAAAACAGTTGAACCGGTGAAAGAAAGAATCGACCGGTCTATTTAAAATGCCTTGATTTTGATGATTTCAACTTGAATGAATATTATGATTAGTGATTTTTTTAATCTTTTTGATGAAATATAACTAGTGAGCTTTGTTATCTTATTTTGTGTTGTGTTTGGCGAATTTTTTTTTAAAATTGTATATTTTGAAGTTTAAAGGTTTAAGTTTACAATTAGATAAATAAATAAATAAATAATATGTTTAAAAAT
>JANKOE010000005.1:14634245-14658260 GCA_026284465.1 Erythroxylum citrifolium
AAGCACTGTTTGAGATGTTGTGTGTGAACTAGTCTGATTTGATTGTACTGTCTTGGGTGGCATCCACATATCCTCCCGGGGGTATTTGGGTGTTACAACACCCAAAGTCAATTGCATTTGTATAATATGAATTGCAATTTTTATAATATAAGAACCATAACTCTAATTTGTGTATTGCTTCTTTATCCAAGTGGGCAGGAACAAGGTAAAGGATGATTCCCTTCGTCAACAAATTATCTTGAGTGAAAAGTGATGGGAAGAGAGCTAAACTTACTACTCTACACTTGCTTTAATGTTCACGTGGCTTAAAAAGACTCTTACTGAAAGGCTGTAATAAATAGGTGTTGTACTTAAATTCAGGGGAAACAATTTGCCAAAATCTACTGGTTGAAGATTCAACTGGGATAGCATTTGAGCTTGGATCTGGTCAGGTTTGGCCTGAGGTCAACGAATCAGATTAGAGTTAATTAAGCTTCAAATCTTAATATTGAAATTTTGACCAAATTTAAAACTTAAATAACGTTGTTTTATGTTAAATTGTTTCATTTTTTACAAAGTAAAATGACGTCAATTTAGTTTAGGTTAACTTTTTCCTTACTTTTGCTCCCTCTCAGGGGCGGATGTACATTGCTGCCCCCAATTTTTTCAAAAAAATGTATATAAAAATATTATTATTTTAAATTTTTTTATTCAATAAAATAAAATTTGCCCCCACTCAAAAAAAAACTATCCCTATTAAAATTTTGCCCCCATTAAAAATCAAATTTTGTCTCAATTCAAAAAAATTTATGGATCCGCCCCTGCTCCCTCTTATGCGTCATTTTGTTCCTTCCCCTACATACTTCAGTCTCTCTTTGACCAATTTGTCGCACCACTGCTCACTTTACTTTCCTCTTCCGTCTTCGCACTCCCTCTTGTTGCCCCTTTGCTATGCCACCATGCTGTCCCACCCCGTTGTCATACTTTTTTGCTTCTTCGCCACCCACCTACCAAGGTGAAATTCCTTCGTTGTATTCTGATTTTGAATCTTTTTATTGAAGATTGAATTTGTGAAATACCGGAATTTCTAGAATTGTTGTTATCTGGGGAGTGTTTTCGTAGACTTATACACTCACATACATGTGCGTGTATGTGATCGTGTAATTGACTATGAAGTGAAGTTTTAAGAACTTACATGATCATATACAATCATGTTTATGTGACTATGTAAGTATGATTAAGTGAGATACACAGTCACCTACATGTTTGTGCAAGTGACCATATAAGTATGCATAAAAAATTTAAAGTAACTTATACGATCATATATACGCCCATGTATATGATCGTGTAAATCCATGAAAACACATACACGCTCGTGTGTTTTATGACATGATCTCAGTGTATTGGACCGTGTAAGTCACTAATGAACATTAAATCTATGATTATGGTTTATTCTGTTATTCTCTCTCATGTTTATGAATTATCAATTATGATTATGAATAACATATATTAATATATTGATTATTTCTTTAGTGGAGAGTTGAATCCAATACCAGAGACAGAAGTGGAAACTTCTAATCCCTTATTAAGTGAAGATAGAAAAAGTCCAAGTCAATTTAAACGTAAAGTTTGAAATTATTTCAGTAAGACTAGATCAATGAACAGAGTAGAAAAAACCGAATGTAAGTATTGACAGAAGATGTTGGTCGGGAGTTCAAACGATGGAACCTCTCATTTAAAGAGACATGTGGATTTGTGTAATAGAAAAAGATCGTATTAAGAGGTCAAGCAATTTTGATCCCTAGCCTTACGAGAAGGAAGAATGAAATGACTATAACATCTTATAACAGTAACAAATCAAGATTTTTGATTTCTTCTATGGTAATTAGTGATGAATATCCACTATTTATAATTGATACCAAAAAAATTAGAATGTTTTGCAACTCACTGTAACCGATCTTCAAGGTTCCAACTTGAAATATGTTGAAGAAAGACAATATGAAGATATACGACGATAAGAAGAAAGAAATTTTAAGAATATTGATGGAGAACCATGAGCATGTGAAAGACAAGAAGAGAAGCATACATGGTGTGATCTGCCTCAAAGAAGCCTAGGACATGACTTGCATGGACATGAGTTTGCAAAAGGAGGCTTAGGAGCTGAAATTGGATCATATTTGAAGTTTAAATGTGCAAGGCAAGGGGCTGAACGAAATTCCCATATCAAAGGCCTAACATTCAATTCTAATGTTCCTAAAGATCCATTACAAGATGTTGGAGGTCCAATGACAAAAGCTAAGGCCAAAGCAATGAAGTAAGCATTGAATTGTTTGATCTAAGACTTTCAAGAGATATAACCCATTTTGTTGAGTCAGATTTCATCTTATAAAGGTCCAAGAGGCGTTGTCTTACTCCTTGAAGCCTAATATGTAGTGTCCAAAAGCTGACATGGAGTCTAATTGGGAGAACTCATTTAAAATACCATGTGACAAGTATGTGCCACTTAAAAATCAGGAGAAGGACGTGATTTATAAGGTCCAGTATGTTCATATCACGTTTTAATTAGTTTCCTTTTTTGTTTTCCTTGAAATAAGGTCATCTAGTCAACACCTTTCTAAGTTTATTTTGTTTCCTTTTAGGGACTGATTTGTTTTCTTTTATTTAGTTTCTTCTTCAGGACATTAATTTAGGAAGTTTTTCCTATACATAGGCACCCTTTATGTACTTTGAAAGGGGATTTTTCATTCAAAAATAATATTGAGAGCTTTCTTGCTTTCTTTGTATTCTTTGAGAATACTTAACTTATCGAAGGAGTGGTCTTCTTTTGTGGTGTCCTAAGGTTAAAGTTCTAAGAGACAAGTTCTCTTAATGTTCTTGCCATTGAGCAACATTCTTCTAACTCCTTTTCTCTTTGTGTTCTATTTCTATCTTTTCAATTTTGTTTATTGTGCTTCCGTGTGTGTTTGATTCTAGCCGTTCCCGGGCATAGTTCCATTTTGTTAAAGGTTCTCTAGGACAAGTTCCTATTGGGTCTTGCATTAAACATTGTCAAGTATTGAAGGCGAATTGCCATTATAATAGACATGTGGGTAGTCGATAACTAAAAGAATGGTTATATGGCGGTGACGCATATTATGTTAACAATGACTGAACTCTGTGCAATAAACTTTTAAGATAATTTATATTCTTTAATATTGTTATCATTTACTTTTTTGTTATGTCATGATAGTTCTCATACATTGAAGTTCTTTTATGTGCCTTCATTGCATACAAGCAAAAAGATGGTAATTTTATGGGTAGATTATTTAATAAATTGTAATATCAACACCAAATTATCCATTATAACAGTCAACAATTGTAGCATAAAAATGCTATGATTTAAAAGTTGAAGAACAAGATACGAGTTAGGAGCTTAGTTGGTGGAAGGTAATTCCATATGTATTGTTTTGTGTATATTCTGAATTTGACTGTGAAGGATAGGTTAGAGATAATAAAGGAAGTAATATATTTGATTTAGAATGTGTAGTATATTAAAGTGCAACACCTAAAAGAGTTGAAATTAAAAAGAAAAACAACGACTACGCATTCTGAGTGTGAAGAATTTGGTTTTGGATTATTCAACCATATGGAACTCAATGTTTAAGATGTTAAAGTCAACAATCCAATATGTTGATATATTGCCAAATTGAGACAAAGAGATTCTCAATATACTTCATGTCAACGAAAGACCAATGGGAGTTGGTTAGAGAACTTCATGTAAAGTTAGAATTGCTTTATACTGCCATTGAATTGTTCTCGAGAACAAAATATCCAACTTTGTACAATCACTATAGCATTATTTATGAGATAAAGAAAGTTTTATCTGATTGGATGTTTAGTTCCAATGAAGTTATTCAGGTTATGGTAGAGCAGATGATGGAGAAACTGAATTATGATTGGACATCCTGTTGCAGTTATATCTTTGTTAGACCTCGAGATACAAGATGGAGGAGGTTAATTTTATGTATAATGTGTTGTATGGTGATTGGGTTCAAGAACATGTAGATGTCATTAAACAATTATAGTATAATTTGTTTAATAATTCTTAATTTAGAATGGACAAAATTTGGGATCGAGATCAATAGTTCAAGCCATTCAACTTCGACTTCAGTTTCAAGTGTGAACAACTTTTCTAAAAGTACTTTGTTTCTTTCACTTGCAAATTCATGAAAGAAAAAAGGGCTAGAACTTTGTACAGTATGATGGAGTTAGATAAATATTTTACAGAAGATTATGTGATAGAAGTTGAAGGTGTGCAATTCGATGTATTATTATGGTGAAAAAGTTGTGGAAATAATTTGTTGATCATGTAAGTAATTGCACGAGACCTATCAGCAATCTCATCATCTATTGTTGCTTCAGAGTCTGCTTTTAGCACTGGTGGTTAGGTTATTAGTCTTCATCATGCTTGACTTTATCCTTGTAATGAAGAAGCCCTTATGTATGCCCGAAGTTGGTTAGAAGATAAAGGCATTAAGGGCAAAAAATTTTCTTTTTGATATATCAATTTGTTCTATTTTTATATTATCTTATGTTATATGTTTTTTTAATTTGTATATTAATAAAGCCACAGATACTAATGCGAAGGTGACTAGTCATACACATAATCATACTTGTTAATCAAATGAACATTATTTTGATAAAATATTTGATGATGAAAATATATTTAATTATTTACTAATTATTGCCACGTGATTAATATTCCTTTAATTTTAATATTATAATGCTAAATATAGTGTTTCTACATACAAAAAAAGTTATGCAAACTATTGACGATCTTGACAAGAACAATTAACTACTCTCTCTATTCTACACTCTCACAGTCCCAATCTAGAATATTATTTCATGATTTTATCTTGAATTTTTGTAAATTGTATCAGTGAAAAATTTTGGATAATCATTTTTGTAAATTATGTTATTAATTAAAAAAAATTTATTATCAGTTAAATGAATTTCCATTTCCTATAATTCTATCCTCCTTCATAATGAATTTGGTTTCATTTTATTCATTTTTTCAATATATGTATGTTATATATTCATTCATTATGAAATCTCAGTATTTATTTATCAAATGAAATTTGTAACTTCAATTAATTGAATTTCTCAGTATATATATATTCATTTCCTATAATTATATCCTCCTTCGTTAATGAATTTAGTTTCATCTTATTCATTTTATTAATATATGTACGTTATATATATATTTATTATAAAATCTCAATTTTTATTAATCAATTGAAATTTGTAACTTCAATTAACTAAATTTCTCATTTTATATATGAGCTTTTTTATTTTCTATAATCACGTCCTCCTTATCAATTGAAATTTGTAACTTAAATTAATTAAAATTTTCACTTTATATATATATATATATATATATATATTCATTTCCTATAATTATATACTTCTTCGTTAATGAATTTGATTTTATCTTATTCATTTTATTAATATATGTACGTTATATATATACATTCATTATAAAATCTCAATTTTTATTAATCAATTGAAATATGTAACTTCAATTAACTAAATTTCTCATTTTATATAAAATCTTTTTTATTTTCTATAATCACGTCCTCTTTCATTAATTAATTTGATTTCATCTTATTCATTTTATCAATATATAGATATTTTATATATTCATTCATTTTAAAATCTTAATTTTTATTAATCGATTAAAAACTGTAACTTTAGTTAATTCAATCTCTCACTTTATATATATATATTTCATTTCATATAATCTTATTTTCCTTTATTAATAAATTTAGTTTCATCTTATTCACTTTATCAATATATGTACATTTAATATATTCATTCATTATCAAATTTTAATTTTTATTAATCAATTGAAAATTTTAATTTCAATTAATTGAATTTCTCTCTTTTTATATAATCATTTTTTTCATTTCTATAATTATATCCTTCTTCATTAATGAATTTGATTTCATCTTATTAATTTTATCATTATATTTATATTATATATATTTATTCATTATAAAATATTAATTTTTATTAATCAATAAAATTTATAACTTCAATTAATTGAATCTCTCACTTTATATATAATTTTTTTATTTCCTATAATTCTATCATCCTTCCTTAATGAATTTGATTTCATTTTATTCATTTTATCAATATATGAGTGCTTTATATATTTATTTATTATAAAATCTTAATTTTTATTAATTAATTAAAAATCGTAATTTCAATTAATTAAATTTCTCATATTATATTTTTAATTAAATAAATTTCAAAAACTAAAAAAGTTGGATCAATCCGAGCCCGATTGGGCAATCGACCATCAGCAGACTCTAGGTGAAGCTGGCCCCTAACTCAACATTGATAGAAACACTGCCAGGCCCTTTTTGTTCCTGAAAACAGAATTGTGGTAACTGAAAATACAAACGTGTCAACATTTATGGCAACTCCATTTATACTCTTGAGGCCTGAATTATATTGCGGAAAAAATGTCTCAACTTGATAAATGAGCTGGTTACATTAGAACATCAAGTTTCAGTCACATTTTTATGGTTACAAACTTAACTGCTATATGCGTGTGTGGTATACTGGTTTCCCATCTGTTTCTCTCCAATGTACTTAAATTTATTGTATATTTGGTCAGTTCTGATATTGATTCAAAACTTTGGCGTGCAACTGATTTACCAGAACTTTCTTGACAAGTATTGAATTGTCCACAGGCTTAAATAACGAAGTATGTCATTTAACAGGATCATGGACCAAACCACTATGGAAAGAACTTTCCTGACAAGTATTGAATTGTCCACAGGCATAAGAAAAGAAGTGTTTTATAGGATTGTAGACTAAAACCATAATACCCATTTATCACATATCAAAGAAACAGTACCATAATGGGGAAGAATCAGATGACATGAGCGTTTGATTCATGTGTTATTAAAGCCCTAAGCTGCTTCAAGAGGAAGCAAGAGGCTTTTGTGTAACTAGATGTTCAAATAAATCTTTGAAATGCCTAGGAGTCATTTCAAGTAGAAGTTTTTTTGGCAGTCCCCTTCTTATCAACTTCTTCCAGAGCTGCCCACAACTTTGGATCTTCATAATTCTTTATCAGCAATGTAGGCTTTGCTTCCATCAATAAATGTTCTGGATTTCTAGTTGTTAATCCGACAACAGGCATTCCAGCTGCCACCGCAGCTTTAATCCCTGAAACAGAGTCCTAGTGCAAAATGAAAAGGAAAAAACAAAAAAGTCAGAGTCAGAGTCAGTTCCAGGATGTCTTGAAAAGGTTTGCAACTCTTTAAGGATACAGTCTGCCTTAAGCACGGACCTCACAAACAAAGGCGTGATCCTTTGAACTTTTGAGCACTTCAAGAGCCTTCAGGTAAGGCTCTGGGTGCGGTTTGCCATGTTCACAATCATCCCCAAGGATAACAGCCTGAAAGAAATCAGTCAGCCCAAGAGTTGAAATCATGAGTTCTGCATTTGGTTTTGGAGCATTAGTAACTGCAGCTCGTTTTAATCCACGCATTTCAACCCATTCCTTGAGCTTATAGAGTCCATCTATAGCCTTCAGTTGCTGAGAGGCCAATCTACATTTACAAATCAAGCGTTACCAGACCCAAACTGTTAACAGAAGTACTTTTTAGTGTGCTAAAAAGTAAAGTTCTACCTTCGAAATAATGCTTCCTTCTCATCCAAAAACTTTAAGCCTCGTTCAAGATCATTTGGGAACAGAAACAAGGCAATTTCTTTATTATGCTTGCCAGCAATATTATTCACAAAAAATTCCTCTGTAATTGGAACCCCGTCATTGAAATTTATCTGTTGGATGACACAACGTGGTTATTTTGCAAACCAATCCCCCATTATGTGTGAATTACCTTGCAATCAAAAGCTCTCATGTACAGATTGAATTGAGAAATTCATTACCTCTTGAAGCAATTGACGGTAGGCTATGACATGGAGCGGATCTGAATCACATAAAGTTCCATCAACATCAAATAGAACTGCTTCCAATGGAGCAAGTCTAGAAAGAGAAATTTGACTGCAATGACAAGTTAAAGAGATTGATACCGAGGAAAATGCAATAAAGAATCCAAATACAACCAAAAAAAAAAAAGTTTTGCAGAAGAATCCAACAGGAGGCAGTGACCCAACTCGGCCCAAAGCAATCCATTAAATCTACGATTGTACAATTATACCTGTTGCATTTACTCAAAAATTTCAGGACACTATGCATCTTAATAGGAATGAGTTGATAATCCATCAAAGTTTTGTTTCTCAGTAATATAAATCTATCTTGATTCAACTGATGTGTATATACAGTTCGTCTCCAAGTAATGCCTACTTAAAGTTGCCATGATTTTGGTAAACGGACAATTATGAGTCACAACACATCCTGCTTCAACTGATCGATGCTAAAATATGGTGTCCGTATCACCTTGGATTCCTTCTCTAGAAGTAAATAGTGCGGTTTACAAGATAGAGAAACATCAGAAACCCATGCTGGACATAATCCTTATTTATACTTACAGAGAAATAGAGAAGAGTACAAATATAATCAACTTTTATATAGAAAAGGACACGTTAATTTCCGAGCACGATGTATTCTCCCCCAAGTTCCCAATTTGTTTTGAAGTGTTGTAACGAAAGTAAAAGACGAGAATTCTTTTCTACACGAAGCACAATCAAGGTTTACTCAGACCATGGATGGTTGGCCTTTCCTATATAAACCGACAAGTACGATGAAACAAAAGGCCAATAGATCTGTACAAAAATGGTAATCCAACACTAAAAAGGCCAAAACTTGACAAAGTCTACAAATGGGAATCACCTAAATCACCCCAGAACATGAAAAAGGCCATTAGAAAAAATGATGGATACGGACGGTGGTGCATAACTCAGAAAATCAAATGGATGAAACAAAAGGCTACGTGATTGTGAAATTACATGGACGTAAAACTAGAAATGAACATTTACTCACCCATTGTTGGGAATTTCAGCAGATAGTGTAGTCATCTTTGAAGCTTATGCGATGTCTTGTTATGGTGAAAGTATTTTGCTGTACTTGTCTAATTGACGGTGGTTAAAAGGCAACAACATTGATTGGAGGACAAGGAAAATGCCTGATGGCGCGTCCACCAGGCAACTTTAGAGCACAGGAAAAAAAGAAAAAGAAAAACTTTTCCGTTTACGCGTGGCTTATTCCAAGACGTGGCTAAAATCCCCTTAATACTATTACTAATAGTACTGATTAAACCCCCTCAAAAAAAAAAAAAATAGTACTGATTAATTTTTAAAAAATATTTTTTTCAAAAAACAAAATTATAATTACACAATAATAGGAGGTGGATTTAAAATTTAGGAGTTATCTCTTTCTGTTTCAATTTACAGCATTATGAGTAAAATTCTTAGTTACCGAATATATCACGTTATGTTAGTTATCAAATTATTTTCCAACTTAAAGTGCAGATCACAGGTGTAAAGTTATGAGTTCAATGAATATTCCAGGAAACAGGTGTAGCGTTATAAGTTCAATGGATATTCCAGGAAACGAAAGTTCCTTCCTAAATCAATCCTAATTCCTATAGGCCGGCAGCCGCCACGCCAGTTGTCCTCCTCCTCCGTGTGGCGAATATGATTATCGTGCACTAAAGAAGGGGGCTTCGTAATTTTTGTACGTTTTGTTTACATTTGGAATGGAACTAGGCCCATTAAACAGAAGGTCCAGTTTGATTCTCCAGGGGCTCGTAAGAGCAGACCAATGTCTTCAAAACTATACTTAATGCATTCTCCTGATGTGCATAGTTCTAATGTGTGGTAAATTCTTAAAGTTTCCAATTTTTTTATGGATATTTATATATTAATCTTTAACATATTACAACTTAATAATATATTCTAAAATGAGATATTTGAATCAAAATTACCAAAAAATTAAGTTGGTATTAATCATGGAAGACATTTGGTTCAACCAGATTTTGCTGAGGCTGGATGTTGTCGTTTGGATCCATGAACCTGTGAGATTTTGATTGTTGAATACCTGCAAAACAGATAAGGCACGCCGGGGGTTGTTTTCCGGGAGGCCCCTCCGACGCTCAAGTTAGTTTTTTTGAGGATTGAGAGAATGGAAAAAACTAGGGTTGTAGAGTGGTACCTTTTTCATGGTGAGATAATGAGTTTATATAGTAAATACCAGTAGGAATTAGGTCAACGTTGAGGAATGGGCCGATCGACCAATGTGCCTTTCTAAGTTTAAGCTTGGACCTAGCACGATCGACCCAACCAACATTAATCTTTATTAAGTTTCGTAGTTATTTTGTAAATAAATATTAATTTTTTAAAGTCAATTATACTCCACTGAGTTGTGTTTGACCTTGAACAATAGATTTGTTTTTTCCATGAGTTGCCCATGTTGTTAAACTTGGAGATGGGAAAATTGCCTACAAAAGAAGTCAAGCACGGCCAACTTTTGTTTAATCTTTTACCAGGTTAAAGTATATATTTTTTGAATATATTTTATATTAATGAGTATTTTACAAATCTAATTTATGTTATTACGATATTGTCAAAGTGCCTCTAAAAATTGATCCAACTAATACTAAATAATTTGTTTTAACAACAACAAAACAATAACACTCAGTAGAAATTCCGCTGAGGCATGAGAGATGAGGAAATTTAATAATACGCAGTCTTATTTTTAATTAATAAAAAGATAATTTTTAAATGAAAATAATTTGATTTAATAAAATGAAATTGATTCTCATAATAATTTAATAAACCTGAATTCTATAAAAAAAAAGGGGGAAATTTTTCTTTTTTCTTTAGTTTTAAATTGGAAGGGTTTGTAGTTGAATTTTAAGGCATTTTAAAATAACAAATAAGTTGTATTTACGTTTACTATGTCTCTTCCGGCTACATAGAATACCACAAGATGAAGATCAGTTCCTTCGCTCATTTCTGACCATTCCATGTTATCTTCATGAAAATCAGTGTGCCATATGAAGAAGCTGAAGTTGTTTTTTTAATAGATTCTTATGTGCCGATGCTCTTGGGAAAATGAAAACCAAAGTTTGAAATTTTCTTATTAGTTCTTTCTCTTTCAAAAGATAACAAACTAGCTACTAGTAGAACATTTAGCACTCTATTTGAAGTCTAAAACAATTAATATGAAAAGAAACCTTTGTATCTAAGTCTAAAACAATTAAATAGCTCACATATTTTCAAATATATTTTTTTGTAATTTTATTCTCGATTTTGTGATTAGAAATAAAAAAATAAAGAGACTCGATCGATTTTTAAAATATTTTTATAATTTAATAAATAGACAAAAACTTTTCTTTTTTTCAAAATTTTAACAAAAAACAAATATACGTATTTTTTTTAATCCATGTAAATAAATTATGCACATCTAATCTTGCCGAAAAGAAAAAGAATGGGTCCAGGTCGTCCATCTCATAGAAAATGGAATCCATGTCATAGCTGATGTGGTGGAATTCAGGGACCTTTGGTGACAGTCTATGTCGACTTGTCGTCCACGCGTCTCCTTCGGCGCATTAACTATGCTGAATAACGATATTTATCCCCGACCACCATCTACGTTTTCTCTACTTCCCCGCATCAATAAAGACAAGATGCGGGGAAGTAAACCAGTGCGCCGATTGGATGGCTTCGCTTGCTATTCTAGTTAGACCGGGTTTTTCTTCTCTTCGTGAGTTGCCGGTGACTGTTCTAAAGATGCTCCATAATAACCAGCACGGAGCGTTGTACCCTAGAGCTCTGCGATAGTTTTATGGTGTTTTTGTGTCCTCTGTATTAAAAAAAAATAAAAAAGACAAGATGCTTAATTAAACTGAAATAGGGGAGTTTTATACTTTATGAGGCCAAAAAGTTGTCTATATAAAAGCTTAAGTAGCAAGCGGATGCAGGTAGATAATAACAGTTTAGGAAATAGATGTGAAATTCTCCTTCCAACTTGTAGAATTATATGATTTTGTTGGTGCATGGTGGTCCCTGAGACACCTAAAAAGATCATAAAAGCATTATCAGTTGGCATGAGAAAGATCGATGCATGATATTTAGCCTTTTTGCATAATTTCATTGCAAGTTCTGCAAACGAAAAACGACCTAGTCCATCCATGTGGTCCACAGCACCGAAATGTATGGTCCAGACCTTAACTGTTATGGTTCAATGGATTTGTCATGAACAGTCTATCTAGTGCCAGTTAGCTTATTGGTAAGTCCTAATATACGTTCAGATTTCTTGTAAAAGGACTATGTGATATCTTGGCATCATTTATAACCAAAGGACCTTCTCAGTGGATATAAGCCTAACTCCCAAGCACACCTCTCTCGGGCCAAATTGTCAGAATACTTGAACATTCAACTTGTCATACCTCTGACCAATCCCTCGACTTTATCTCTTGTCAGTCGTCATGCTACAATAACTAACTCGTGCGTTTTCTTCATACTTACGTACCTTTGCCACCTTAATTATATCTATATGCATATCTCAAAGCTTTTGGACATGGATAAATCCTTGAAAGTTCTGAAGCAAATGCTTTTCCCGAATTCATTCGAGAAAAATCTGTCAACAAAATAGGATGTAAGTTGGTAATTAGCAGTAAGGTTTTGAATTTGACCCAACAACTAGCTAGAATAGTTCATACAAGAATGGGGTTTCGATAGAGACTTTTTCGATTGTTTAATCTTCAGCAACGATAGGAAAAGCAATATAAAATTTGGAAGGTCAGAGTGGAGTTCTTTAATTACCGTTCGTGTATAACCGGTAATGTTTCCAAGTCTAAGAAAGGTGGCTTGGAAACTATATTCTAACATAATTCCACTTACTCCACAAGACAACAGCTTTTGTCAGAATGTCAAACTTGGCAAGGTTTACCAAATTAGAGACAATGTCTACATTTTTGGCTATAAATACTACGAATCTTCTTCACTTATGCACCACCCCACCCCCATCCCGACCTCCTAGCTAGTCTCCTTACCTTTGATCAACTTTGCTCTTCTTATCCTATTAATGGCTTCCTCTTTCAAGACTCTCCTTATCCTTCTTGCTACTCTTTTTTATCTGCATAACTTCGCAAAGGCCGCAACATGCAGCGACTGTTTCATTCATTCCCGAGCAGCTTACTACCCAAATTCAGATCAAAACGGAACAGATAGTAAGAAACTCTAGCTAATTACAGTGATAAGAAAGGTGATAATTGTTCTCTAGCAACGCAACTCTTATTTATTGTTCATGTCTCATGAATTGCAGGGGGTGCATGTGGGTTTGGTACTTTTGGAGCAACAATAAACGGTGGAGATGTTTCAGCTGCATCTGAACTCTATCGAAGTGGAATTGGCTGCGGTGCTTGCTACCAGGTTTATATCATCAAAAAGCTTCAAATTCTTTGAGACCAGAAATAATTTGAGTCATCATACTGCGACATGCATAGCCACAGTGCAACATCCATGATTATATATTTGATGAATCTATTTTCCATCCAACCAGGTCAGGTGCACCAATAGTTACTATTGCACAGACAAAGGAGTAACAGTTGTCATAACTGATCAAGGGTCAGGCCCTAACACGGACTTTATCCTAAGCAGTCGAGCATTTGCTAGAATGGCTCAAACCAAAGATGCAGCCGCGTCGCTGTTAGCCTCTGGAGTTGTGGATATTGAATATAGACGGTAAATTCTTTTTCATTTCTCTTCCCATTTGTCAACATCAACCAAGTGATGCAATGAAAATATCCAAACAATAAAGAGGGTAATCTTGGGTATGCAAGGCCAGAGCATCTTGACATTCATAGGCCCAAAGAAAAAGAACATTAAAAAGAATCTCTCTCCCATGGGATTAGATAAAAAGGAGTGGGTGAGGGAGGTTGGGGTGGAGCTGTTGTAAAAACAGATAGGAATATATAGTAGTTCATTGACCTACATGATGTAAACTCTTCCATATTTCTTCTAGCTTTGTGGGCTCATTCACCCCTTTCTTTACTTGCATACAGTGTATCATGCAGCTATCCTGACAAAAACATAACAATAAAGATTGACGAGAACAGCAACTACCCTTATTATTTGGCTTTTGTTATATGGTATCAGCAAGGGAAAAGAGACATCACTGCTGTTCAACTATGTGAGGTATTTACCATATTTGCTCCTTTCAACTGCGTCATCATTCCTTTTTTCAATAAAAATAAAGGGAAATTAAAAGATATTTCTTCTGCTATATATGTATGCATGCAGACTCAAAATTTTGTATGCAAGCTTTTGGATAGAAGCTATGGAGCAGTATGGACAACTACCTCCCCACCAAGAGGGGCCTTGTCATTGAGGATGCTATTCAGTGACGATAATGGAGATGATGAGAAATGGGTTGTTCCTGTTAACACAATACCCTCTGACTGGCAACCTGGAGTGACATATGACACGGGGGTACAAGTGAATATCTAAGCTAGTCATATCACAAGTCCCTGTTCGTGTTTGAATGCTTTCTTTTGTTTTTTCCAATTATTTTTTTGAAGTTAGGAACAGGCCGTTGGCTGGAATTCTTGTATGCAATAATTTCCATGTTGACAAATAAAGTTGAAGTTGAAGTTTTATACCTCTCTTGAACTCACAGTCCGTGCCTGCTGACAATTATCATCGATAGAAACGCAATGCAGATAAGACAGTTCCTTGATCTAAACGTACTCTCGTGTTATTGGTACAGATGAGAACTGAAGCTTGTAAAGCCTTCAACCATCACAACCTTGTCATGCATAATCCTTTTTGGTTCTACTAGATTGATCCTCCGAAAACATAAGCATATACTGTGAACCTAACGGCTAATCTTGAAAGCTGATTTACTCCACCAATCAGGTATTACCAAAACCATCCTTCTTTTCACTGCCAGGTCAGAGACACGTTGCGAACTGGAATAAAACTCTAAAGATGCTGCAACCATACTCCAGTCCACTTAGTTAGTTCGTGTTTACACTTAGCAGTCAATGAGGCTTGATTACTGGCAAGAAAATGGAAAGTTCAAACGTTAGGTGTAATATCTCCATGTTCATGTAATTAGCTAACGGGCCACATTAAATTTCCCTGTAACACAACACATTTAAATAGAAGCTTAAGGTTACG
This sequence comes from Erythroxylum citrifolium, assembly GCA_026284465.1. Classification (NCBI taxonomy): domain Eukaryota; kingdom Viridiplantae; phylum Streptophyta; class Magnoliopsida; order Malpighiales; family Erythroxylaceae; genus Erythroxylum; species Erythroxylum citrifolium. Next base: position 14,649,366 of record JANKOE010000005.1, read on the forward strand.
CAGTAGGGAGAATGTTTACGATAAACTCACCCAAAAAAAAAAATTGTTTAAAGGAAATAAAAGTAAAAAATATAATAATAATAATAACAATAACAAAAACAATAACAACAATAATAATAAACAATTAAATAAATAAATAAACCAATAATTATGCATTGGATCTAACTCACTGTTTCGAATAGAAGTAATCAAAATAACAAAAAAAATCATCAATCAAAGCTACGGGGTTTAGGGTTTTATTCTCGTTTATACACCACTTTATACAATGTTATAGTTCGATGATTACTAAGTTGGCATTCCATATTAAACAAGGTACCAACCTCACATAAGGAAAGGATAAAATGTCATCATATCTTCGTCCCGACATTTTCAATTTCAATGAAGTAGAACAATCATCTTTACAAGCTGGAGCAAGGCCAGCTTCTGTTGTCGGAGCTCGTATTGTTGTTCCTTCATTCTTTGTTGTTAGGTCTAATCCAACAGAGCACATTTTAGAATAAAATCTGAAAGCAATAACTGGGTTATTCTCATCACCATAACTTGTCACAATAACATTATACGTTAAAACTTCATGTTGTTCACTTTAGTAATATACTGGGGAGTTTCATTCAATATTTTGAAAATGAACTAATTAAAATTAAATTAGAAGAATATACAAATTTTAAAGTTTAAAGATTTAATTGATATTAGATTGTCATAAAATCAATATACAGTAAAATTATGCAAGGTTGAAGGATTTGAAAAAAGATTGAAAAAATAAATTATTCTTTACTATTAATGAAAAAATTTAATTAAAAAAGGATGCTATTAAATGGAAACCAATTGGTTTATTTTAGTTTACAAAATTCATTTAGTTTATGAAAATTGACCGATTAACTAATAAACTGACCGATTTTTAATAAAAAAATATTATTAAGATAAACCAAATTAAAAAATTGGATGGTTTAAAGTTTTTACAATTAAACCGGTCAAACTGATTCAGTTTTTTAATCATTGAATTTATTACATTTATTTATGCTTTAATCTATCCCTACACACAAATAAATTGTTGATAAACCTTCAATATAAAATTCTTTCTTTAACTAATTTTTTTCTCCTTATCATTTTAGAAAACATGATTGGTTGACTAAATTTTGATATACTTTATAACAATTTTTGTTTTCATTAAAAGATATACTAATAAAATTTTTAATAGATTAATTAGGAGTTGTTTGATTCTACATATGTATTTCTTTTTTAGTTTCTTTTTTTTATTTTTTTCCTATTTTTAATTTTAAAACTTATTTAATTGAGATTTGTAATAACAAATTAAAAACAAAGACTTGTTTAATTGAGATTTGCAATAAAATTTAAAATAAAACTTGTCTAGTTTCATCATTTTATTTTTTATTATTATACTATTAGGCTTAAATCTTAATTAAATTTTTTTTATTAACTTATCAAAGTATGCTCTCACTACAGAAAGGACATTTGTTGACGAATATTTTCGTTGGTATAAGTACAAAAATTGTTGTAAAATTTTTTTAACGATGAAAAAAATCATCGAACATTTCGTTGTAAAATCCAGATAAAAAAATATTATCCGCGATGTTTTCGAAATATTGTTGCAAATTATTTTTTGCTTCGATTTATGGTACATTGCCAAAAGAGATGGGCGGGGTTAAAACCAATCGTCGCGAAAGACTATTCGCGATGGCTATTATTCGTAGTTAAAAGTTAAATTATTAGCTATGTTAATTACCTATAGTTAATAATATATTGCGATGATTATTTTTACGTGGTAAAATATTTTTAGCAATTTTCAGAACATAGGTAAAGATTATTTGTGGCGATTTTGATGGGTTATTTGCGACGGTTCTCAAATCGTAGCTAAATGTTATTGGCGATGATTTAGATAACGTATCTAAAAACTTTTGGTGATGATTTTGGAATCATTGGAAAATCTTTTTAGCTACATTTTTTATTTAATTTTTTTAAAAAATTATTGGTGACATTTTGAATAACGTTGCTAAAAAGATTTGGTGAAGAGTTTTGATTTTTTAGTAAACATTTGTATAGAAAATTGGATATTCAATTATGATTATTTTTTAGATTTTTAATCCATCTTATTGTTTGTGATATTTAGATATTTTGAATTATAATTAATTAAATGAAAATAAAAATAAACAACAATTTATATAAAAATAAATGTCATTAGATGTTATTTACAAAAAAAGCTTATGTACAAACTAAGGGTCGTTTCCATCGTCACTACTACTTTCATAATTTGAGCTTAGTATTTGTTTGCCATCTATTCAAGCTTGGTCAACTTTTGTTTAGTACGATCTAACTTTTGTTCATTAAGTTGTGATGAAGCCTTAAGGATTGATTCTTCTCTTAAAGCATCGTTACATATATTGGTCGTGATGAAGATGCCTTAATAGGCTTAGGGTCATGCTCGAGACTTTTGATGTAGCCTGATCTTATACCAAGGACGTTATTGCAAATTTCATCTACATTTGACTCATTTTCGTTAGACAAGGAGCTCTGCAACAGCTCTTGCATCTTATTCTAAAATTTTAAAAACAAAATCAATATTTAATTCAAAAATTAATAAACATAAAAATTAAACAAATTTTTAGACTTACATAATTATCCTACGCTTCTTCAGACGTCTAAACTTCACCTTCCTTATAATATGTCAATTTGTAGAGTGTAATCCTATCACACTCTTATCCATGTAGCTCCTTTTCACTCTGTTTTAGGAAAACAAAAATTGAAAAGCATTAAATAATATTGTATTAATTGATATAATTATAATTTCTAACCAAAGAACTTACAAATTCTTTTCAGGCGACAACAAATGATTTGGAGTTCTCTTTTTTTCTCTATTAGCCTTGGCTTTCTCACACTTTTCCTAAATACAGAAAAAAAATCATTAAATGTAGCACAAGATTAATTGAAGCAAATATGGAGAGAAAAAAGACAAACCTTAACGTTGGCAGAGGCCTAATAATCACACATTTGACTCCAATTTTTTTAAGTCACCCATTCTGGAACATGTCTCCTTGCCTCCTCATTCAAAGGAATAGATTTGTAGTATTTATGTAAACGGTAATGATGATCCTTCGCCCTTTGTTTCAATAGTGAACTGACACAGCTTGAAACTTTCGGGTTCTCGATATCGATGATATTAAGTTTCATCTGTGAACAAGTAAAAGTTAAATTAGTGTCTAAATATTAGTTAAAAATGCATATAATTAAATAAATTGAAAAATTACCAAAACTTTGTCAAGAGCATTTTGAAGCAAGTTGTCTATCTTCAATTGTCTGGCATGTTTAAGGCAAGGTAATTTAGTCCTAATGACAACCCCTAATTCACTGGACAATTTTGCTGACCGGACCTTGTCAATAGGACGACCTTGTGAGTAATCAATATGCATAGAAAACTTGTTGTTCATTGCAACATTCATGCGTTGCAACTCAGAATCTTTACTGATACCTTTACCTCTTTTCCTGACACGTATTATAACATGACAACAAGAGAATAATGATAAGAAAAAAAATTAATTAAACATGTAAATATATATTTGAAGATAAGTAAAATCATAGGTGGTAAAGAGTAACAAACTTGAAGATCCCTCGCGAGTAGTTGAGGTAGATAGACGTTGTTACTGGCTGGCTTCATTGGTAGATGAAGCCAATTGTTGTGGTTGATCTGGTTGTTGTGAGGGGGGAAAATCTTCTGTAGTTTCCACCGTCTTTCCTTTGTTTCTACCAAGTGCCGTTATATTAAATATCTATAATGATATTATTAAATGATTTATGAATGAATTTCCAATATAAAATAAACATAATTAGAATAACAACATAAAGAACTTCCCAAATTTATAAAGTCCATCATTAATATACCTAGGCGGCGAGAAAATAATTTAATTTTATCATCTATTATTTGAAATACAAGAATAGGAAGTAGATGGAGGATTATTTGACTTAGTTTAGTTGGAGGACTTGAGCAAATTTCAATTAATAATAAACATGTAAAGAAGGTTTGTATTATAACACTCTTTAATCGCTTCTCATCCTCAAATTGTGATTACATTATCTCATAAATGAGACAAAATAATCGTAGTACAAAAGATTACATTGACGAATATGAAAAGTATGATTTTTATTAGAACTTAGAAGATCAAAGTTGTAGATCCTTTGATGGGATTATTTTGATTGTTTTCTCCAATCCTAAGTTAGTTAATTAACTATAATCATCAGTTCATTTAAATAGTGGCTTGTCAGTTTTCAAACAATATAAACAACAATCTCATATAAAGAACAATTTTTTTCCCTTCAATCATCATCATCAACATCTTCAAAATCATCATTATTAATTACATTATAATTCGACTCTTTATCACTATTATATTTGGCCAAAGTATCATCATTTTCATATATTCATCCTCAATATATTCTTCATCTCTTTCGAAGATAAAATTGGCTTGTACTTCATCCACTTGTATTATATTGGACTTAACATCTCTCCTATGAAATAAAGATATATCTGTATCTTCTATTTGAATGGTTTCGTTATTCAAGTCCAATTCAATCTCTTGATATACATTATCATCATCCTCACTCACTATATCATTATCCCTTTCATAAAAATCGAAGAGACTTTGGTTTTGAAATTTTTGAACGACCTTTTAATTGCTGCCTAATACAGTATCATTGAGGTAGAAAACTTGCTTCATTTGACTTGCAAGGACAAAAAGGTCATTATCATACCATGTCATCGAATCTGTTGGATGACGCATAATGTTATCATCTATGCGCTTCTCTTTATGCCACGTCATATCTACGACTATTTTTGTTGGCATAAAAAGCCTCTATAGTCATGGTTTAATCAGAATGTATCTCAAGATTTTTTTCTGGTATCTTATTCCCTCTCCCATCATCCAACTGCCAGCTTGATGTTCCACAAATGAGACACTTTTTAAGATCGTTATTGTCCTTCCAAAATATATCACAATCATATTTACAAGCATGAATTGATATATATCCTAATATGAGACCCCTTAACAATTTTTTTGCATCATAGTAAAATTTGGGTAATTTGTGTCCAACAGGTAATGCATAATTGTGCAAGTCAATTATCATGTCAAAAGACTTATTATTTCATTTATTATACATCTTCAAATGCAACAACTTCACAATAAAATAGAGCTATGAGAATTTTAAGCACCCTGGATATAATTCTTCTTGTGTAACTTTCAATAACTTATCAAAATTATCTTTAGTAATACTACCAATGAAGTTAGGCAAACCAGTTTCATTGATAGTCTTCATATAATTCCCATAGTCCTCTAACATTTCGCCTATTCCGTCATCATCATCCCTATCATCTTGTTCGTTATTGTTACTATCATCAACACTTGTACCAACACTTCTACTACAACTTGCCTTCTTACGTTCACAATGATAAAGCCATGAATTATATAATTTATCTATGCCTCAAATTAGCAAGTGATTATTTACCACATCTTGAATTTTGAATTTGAATTGTCCTTAACCTTAAGTGCAACTCAGATATTAGTAAGGGCATTAATATTCCATGAAACATGTTCTTCTTGCACGGAAGAGGACATATGTTATGACCTTGTAGTATAATTCATTGTCTATTACAAGCTTTGTGTTAGACTTTATTATCTTATCAATGAGATTTGATAAGTAGTAAGACATGATCGACATATGGATGGATAAGGTATAAGAATCATAGGGGATTGACTTTACTGCAAGTGGGAGATTGTTAGTTTATGCCCTTGCAGCTAATCAATTGGATGGAAATTAATGTATGACATTATTTTGAATTAATAAAAAGGCTTTATTTATCTTAATGTATTAATTTAATTAATATTTTATGTTTTAATAGTAAAGATAAAATCCTTATAATAATTACTGTGTAAATGAAATTATGATGATATCATAATTATGAAATCCAATTTACACTTATGTGTTATTCCTAAATGTTCCTAATTATAATTTCATCAATACTAGATATTGTTGAAATGGTAAAAACTAGCGCACATTATGTTTCTTTCTTATTAAGAAAGTAATTGGTCTCATAAATTAAAGTATAGGGATACTTAAACTAATGTATGGATGATTATTAGAGAATAGGTCACTAAACTGACCCGATTATGAGAAGTCCGAATAGAATATTACTTGTGTGTCTATGGATTATCTCATAATGATGGTTGTATAATTGATCCTTAGACTTGAGATTACCAAAGTATCTAGTGTGGGAATTATTATGTTTTGATGCTACTTATGAATCGTCCTGGGATAATTCAATCGATAGTAATTGAATACAGTATGAACCATATGTAGATAGTTAAGTAAGTCAATATAGGATTTGTCACTCTAAATTAATTAGAGAGAATATTCTACTGTTCATGATTAGTAATAATTTATGGAATTCTCTAGCTAGAGTGAATTGATATTTGAAAATGAGTTTTCAAATTTCAATTATAAATCAATCACTAATTAGCAAGAACAAACATGATTGGATGATAAGAGTAGACACTGTATCCATACTCTGTTCAATTAGAATATTGAATGACGAAATGATTAAATTATACATTATAGCCATGCATGAACAGGTTAAGTTAATCACTTTGACATTCTTGATATTTGGGTAATCATGACATGTTGCTAAACGTCAATCATGATTTATGACTATGAATTATTTAATTGAAGAATTAAAGATAAATTAAAAGGAGATTTAATTTATCTAATTCTAATTGTGAATTAGAATTAGAATTTATAATCATTGTCAATTTATTAGGAATCTAATGGGTCACACATCAAAGAGCAATTAGTGAAAGAAAAATTAATTTAATTAAGTTGGACTTAATATACAGTTTGAGAAACTTTGGGATCAAATATGAGATATTTGATTTTATTAAAATTAAATGAATTAGAATTAGAATTAGAATTTAATTATAATTAAAGAAATTTAATTTTAATAAAAGAATGTCATGATTTTTCTATTTAAAGGAAAGAACTTTTTAGAAGCTAACACTTTTTGTCTCCTTCCTCAATTGATCTGTCGATACCGTTGGAAGCTGGACACTTGGACAGCTCGTGATTGATCAATCGGAAAAAGTTTCAAAGATTTTTCAATAAAAAGCGAACAATGTACAATTTCTAAATCGAATTGTATTTTATTCAAGTTTATTCAATTATTGGGATCAGCTCGAAATTTATAAAATTTTTTAGTTTTTCATTGCGCCCGTGATTCGATCACGATTGGATTCCAACAGTACTATGATACCTCTCCTCACTTACATTTTGTTTGGAATTTTCATTCCTCTCTGTAGTACCTTAAATCATGTTTTTTCTTGAAACAATTTTGGCTTTATAATTTGATTTTGAATTTCTGCATTCTGTATATCATTTTATGCAGTAGAGCGATTAGAGAAGGTTTAGCAGCAAAAATCTGGTCATTGAACTTCAATATTTTTTGTTAGCTTGTTTGTGAACCAATATAGGCAGCAATTCAGCCTTTGTTCTATACAACATGATATTTAACTAAGCATATATTGAAATGAATGAGATGAATTTGTGATATGCATGCTTAACACAAACCAAAAAGTAGGAATGACAATAGGTTGGAGCTCTCGAGCCCAATATCGAAAAATTTTATTAAATACGAGTTTGATCTAAAGCATGATTGACTTTGAGCTCGAGCTTTTTTGGGCTTCAAGCATATTCAAAAATTCAAGCTTGTTCGTTAGGTTGAGTTTTAGACGTTTTCAAATTTCGCTAGAGCTTGAGTTTAGTTTTAGTCAAATTGAATTTGGTTCGAAGGCTTGGTTTGGGCTTGAATACTTTTACTTATAATAATTTTAAAAAAATCATGAAAGTCTCTTTTAAGAGAACATTGGAACAGTCTTTGATTGTTTGTATATATTTCTATATAAATAAAAATATAAATAAATTATTTTTAAATATAAATCACATAGAATAGAATAAACTAAAATTTAATAAAATAAAATATATTAAATAATTAATAATAATGTTTTTAAATACTTAATAATAAATTGTATATTAATTAATAATAAAAATTATATTATTTTAAAATAGAAAATATACAAAAAAAGTCACAACCGTGACTTTTTAATTGGACATGATTTCTGTTTAAAATCATAGCATTAAACCTCTTGCAACAATCATTTTAATATAAAGGATATAATAGTCATTTATTATACATTCCATTCCATTCAATTTATTTTTCAAACAACAATTCACTACATTACATTATGAACCTTTCCATCCCTCCCAAACAACTTTTCACTATATTATATTCCATTCTATTATAAACTGTTCCGCTTTGTTCCGTTTCATTACATTCCATTCCATTAATTAACATCCAACCAAATCAACCCTTAATTAATCAAATTTAAGGAGATTTCATAGAGGGTACATTATGCCAGCCTAGGAGCTTTTCAGAAATTGCCACTTGAGATCAAGACCTAAATGTTGTACTCTCAAGATAGATTTCAATAAGGCTTTTGACTATTTAAACTAGCAATTTATACAATATAATCTGGAGGTGTTTGGATTCCCTCAAACTTTTAGGAGGTTGGTACCTCAATGTGTGGAGAGAGTCTCCAATAATGTAATTTGCAATGGGTAACCCATAAGGATCTTTAGGTGGCTAAAGGCATGGTCCCCCATATTTTCACTCTATGCCTAGAAGTCCTCAACATAATCATCAATTACAATATCCAAAGACAACCAAAATTTACCTATCATCACAAGTGCAAGGAATTAAAGATTGTTAGTTTGGCATTTGCAAATGATTTATTATTGTTGAGCAGGGTAAATGAATATTCTTTGGAAGTGTTAATGGAGTCATTA